>VXAU01000288.1:598801-614188 GCA_013399695.1 Formicarius rufipectus | reverse complement strand
GCCTTGCCTTGCCTTGCCTTGCCTTCCCAAGTCTCGCCTTGCCTTCCCAAGTCTTGCTTTGCCTTGCCAAACCTTGCCTTGCCAAGCCTTGCCTTGCCTTGCCTTGCCCTGCCCTGCCCTGCCCAGCCTTGCCAAGCCTTGCCTTGCCTTGCCTTGCCTTCCCAAGCCTTGCCTTGCCTTGCGTTGCCTTGCCTTGCCTTGCCTTGCCTTGCGTTGCCTTGCCTTGCTTTGCCAAACCTTGCCTTGCCAAACCTTCCCATCCTTTGCCTTGGCTTGCCTTGGCTTGCCTTGCCAAACCTAACTTTGCCTTCCCTTCTCTTCCCTTCCCAAACCTTCCTTTCCCTTCCCAAACTTTTCCCTTCCCAAACCTTGCCTTGCCTTCCTTTGCCTTCCTTTGCTTTCCTTTGCTTTGCCTTGCTTTGCCTCGCTTTGCCTCGCCTCGCCCTGATGCCCCAGGACGTCTTGGGGTTTTCCTTCAGCCTGTCATTTGTGCTTGCCCAAACTTCCACAGTTTCTTTGGGAATTCTGGCAAAAGTTAAAAAAGGAAAAACAAAAGTAGTTTTGAAAACACAAAGTAAGCCAGAGTTCATAAAAAATGGCAGAGAAAGGGGTAGCAGAATGCAGGCTCATCCTTCAAGGTGTTTGAAAGAATCACAGAATTATGGGATCATCAAGGTTAGGAGAGACCTCCACGATCATCAAGTCCAGCACTGCTGCTGTAACGCCTACCCCACATGCCCTGTGGCAGATCCAGGCACAGTTCAAACACCTCTAGTGGTCATTCTACCACCTCCCTGGGCAACCTATTCCAATGCAT
Source organism: Formicarius rufipectus (assembly GCA_013399695.1). Classification (NCBI taxonomy): domain Eukaryota; kingdom Metazoa; phylum Chordata; class Aves; order Passeriformes; family Formicariidae; genus Formicarius; species Formicarius rufipectus. Next base: position 613,371 of record VXAU01000288.1, on the reverse strand, counting down.
GACTGCTCTAACAGTGGAAAATGTTTCTCTAATGCCCAATCTGAATCTCCCCTGTCTCAGCTAAAGACCATTTTCTCTTGTACTCTCATTGTGGGCGTGGTAGAGGAGACCAACCCCAAGCCATTACAACCTCCTTTCAGGTAGATGCAAAGTTCAGTGGGGTCCCCTCTGAGCCACCTTCAGACTAAACAAACCCAGCTCCATCAGCATTTCTCATCAGACAAGTTTCTAGACCTTCCATGAGCCCTGTTGCCCTTTGGTGGACATGCTTGTGAGACCTTGGCATCAGAACAGATGCTCTATGAAATGTTGGTGCTTCCAAATGGTCAAAATGAAGTCAGATTCCATAACTATTCAGAACTGACTCTCAGTCTGTGTGGTGGTGATGTCCTCACTGCTTTGGTGGGGTCTGCAGGTCTAGCAATCCCCACCTCTCAGGGTACAGTAAAACTACAACAAATCTGGAAAGCGTGCCAAAGTTTTTCACAGATCTGAAGTTCATCCACATAGTGAGCACTAAATAAAACAGAAGTTAGAAGACAAACTGATGAGAGAAGGAGAAGGAGCCTGGGGAAATAATTACAGTAGTCCATGAAACCAAATTGAATGGACAGAAACCTGTGGGGGAAAAAAAAGCTAATAGGCAGCAGTTTAAAAACAAAAAAAGTATTTAAATGTAGTCTTAAACTTCTTTGGTAATGTCACAGATTCTTAAAATTTCACAGGATTTCGCAAAAAGATAAGGTAGATTTCTGGGAAGGAAGTCCATCAGGGATTACTAAACATGAGAATACTGCTTAAAGTGTGCTGAAAGTAAAGGAAGCCCTGAGAGCTGTCATTCTTCCGGAGATTGTACCAGGGAAGTAGCCCAATGTGCTTGTCCTTTCCTTAGAACAACTTTTGGGTGCTGTCAAAGAGAATATTGGCCTCATCTAATACAATTTCCATGCTCCTATTTGCAATAACATTCATACCAAATCCTGCAGATAATTTGTTATTCCAGAACTTGATTAGTCTAATGTGCATTTAATATATCAAAGAACCATCTAGATGTTTGAGGTACTGTTGATCAGACTACAACATTTTATTAAACTCTTAATAAAACTTGATTGTCAGCAGCAAATAAGCTCATGGGTGAAATTAAATTAATGTATGTATTTCATTTGATATGAACTGGAGTTGGTAAATTCCCATAGTGAAGTCACAAAAAATACTTTTTTTTTCGCTTTGTAGAAGAGACACTGCCCTGGTCTCTGGGCAAAAAGAAAGTTTAAGTAGAAAATGGTCATTATTTCACATCTCTGTGGAAAAAAATGAACTTGTCATAGTATTTGTTGTCTCATTTTGCCCTTTTGCATGGGTACATGTGAACCTTGTGACATGCCTCTGAGCATGTTCCTGTCATAAATGGCAGCAATAGTATTTTAGTGTGTATTCCTGAGACTAAAAAAGCTAACTGCAAGCTTTTGGAAATAGAAGTTGATTGGAGGTTGTATATTTTATGTATTGGTCTTGTGTGATTCTTTTTTCAAGTACATAAAGTCTGAATATAGCAAACACAAAACTTTGAGCATGGGAGTGGTCTAACAGTGCACTGGTCCCAGAGTTTCTGGACACGCATAGGCTTTGCTTAAACATACAGCACCCTAAACAGTGAACTTTAAGTGGCTTAGGCACATAAAAAGATGCTAGATCAGGGTGAAGTAAAGTAAGTATATTTAAGGGCTATTTTAATTCAGGGATAGGAAAAAAGTAGAATTTATGTTATGAAGGCTAGGGGTAGTGCTTTATAAGGTCAGATTTTCATGAGTATTTTGCATTACTTCCCTGGTTAAATTTTTACTGCTTCATTAAACAGGACCAGTGAGTGTCCTTCAGAGCTGTCCTAGCAGCCTTTGCACTCTCACCCATCACATACTCTCACACTGCACACAACCTTGGTTTCGCAGAAAAGAGAAATCACAGCGGAGTGCTGCAATAGAGTCTGAATATTTTTAAGGCACTTATAAATGAAAAAAACCCCTGCACAATATAACAGTTTTGTCTAATGGCCACGGTGGTACTACGTGTGTCCAAAAGGAGACTCAGGCCAAGTACTAACAAGTGTAGATGTGCTGGGCTGCAGACCCTTGGCTAGCTGAGGGTCCCTGGTGTGATTTCATTTAACTACAGGGGCAAGGCCTCTGACAAGGCACAAGTATTTTATATAGCCAGGTACTAGGAAGGCCTTAAGGAATATTGGTGTTGAAACAAGCAAGCCTGGAATATTTTTGCTGGCGTCAAATGAGAGGCACAATGGCCTCAAACAGGTTTGAGAAGTTTAGTTGGTAGTATTTGCAAGCACCAAATAAATCTGCAGGAGATAGGTCCTTCTGGCCAGGGCCCTGGAGGCCATCTGCTGCGGACTTGTTTAGTAATGTAAATAACACAATAATTGCTATGGCCTCTATATTTAGGGCTATTTTCATAGTTCAGTTTAAAATACTTAATCCAAAGAAAGCACAATTAGTGTCCAATCAAAACATAAAATGCCCTTTACATGTCAACAGTTATAGGATAGCAAATCCTGTCAAGGGACAGATGGAAGTGTCTTTGTTAGTGTTGTCCCACAGATGAGTGGAAATTAGTTTTCAGGCAGCAGATAGAAAAAAGTGCATATATGTGGAAAGTAACATACAGAATTCCCTGAAACTGCGTAAATGCATGAAAAAAAGTTACTGGTAAAACTTCCTGAAGAGGCATTTTGTTCTTCAAAGTACTCACCAGTGTAAAATGTATTCCTAGTTAGCTGTTAATGCAGCTGTGTGTACTGGAACAACTCACACAGCAACTGCCTCATATTTAATAGCTGCAAACTGTAATATGAAATAAAACATTGAATTTCATGAAAGTAAATTCCATTTATAAGTACATTTGAGAGCTAGTCAAATAATTTGTTGTTTCTTTTTCCCCTTGCCTTCCCCTGTTGCTATCTAAAACTGACCATGAGAACTGTAAGTCATGAGTCACACCAGTGTTTGGCCAAGAATGTTCATCAGAGATTTTCTGGTCTTTCAGAGGGTGCAGGCTTCAGCTCAGGTGCAGAATTTAGTCTCTTGTAAAAAGCCAGCTCCAGCCCCAACTGTTGCCCAAACCCCATGGATCACATTTTTGCTTAGCCTTTGCAGAATGCTGAATTTTATTCTGAACTGTTATTTATGATTACTCATATGTGGTCTCTCTTTAAGCAGTCATAGACCCATATGCAGAGTTAGAGGGAGACAATGAAATACAAACCACTAGAAAGTGCTGAACTTTCCAAACGCACTTCTACGCTTTTTCATTCCTGTTATTGATGAGACCAACTGCTTTACTCTTGAGGTCAATACGCAGCAAAAACCTGCTGTGGTAATGTTTTGGTTTTAGTCCCTATGCAGATAGTAAATTAAACTTATTTCTGCTTCAGTCATTTTAGATATATTAAATTATTCTTCTTTACAGCAACTTTTGCATAAGTTTAGCTACATTAAGTCCCCTAAAAAGTCACGTATATTGTGACTGTATCTTTGACAGTAACACAATATTCTTCATATTCTAAAACTCTATTGGTGGTAAAATGAAATCTGTGACTGACTTTTCATTATGTGGTCTTATAACTTTCACTTAATGTATGTCAATGTTACATTAAAAAAAAAGTTTTAGCATTTTCAACCCCTTATTCTCCCATTATATTGGAATATATCTGCCACCATTATATTGGTGCAGTACTTCACAGGGCAGAGTAGGTGACTTTGATTTTCTATTTCCTTGTATAATTTTGGAAAGAGGTGTAGTTCCAAAACAATAATGAAGTTTAGACATCAAAAGGACGAGAGGTCAACTTGTCTGCCCCTGAGTCCAGCACAAATGGTGAATAGGATACATGGAAAAGTTGAACACTCCTAGCTCTCCCAGCCATAACTTTCTGTCCCTCAGTCATCTTTGTGACCCTTTGCTAGAAAGGTCCATGTCTGTCTTGCACTGGGAGCCCATCACAGGACACAGCACTCCATATATGGCCTCACTGCTGCTGTGTTGAAGACAAGAATCACTGCTGGCAGCCTCTTGGCAATGCTTTTCCTAGCACAGCCCCAGGATACTGTTGGCCTTCCCTGTTGCAAGGACTCATTGATGGCTTAAAGTAAAATTGTTGTCCACCAGGACCCCCAGGTCCTTCTCTGCAGACATTAGGTTGGTCCCTAACATGCATGGGTATGTGGGATTGCGTCTTTTCCTGGTGCAGTGATTCATACTTTGTGGAACTGGGGGACGTTCCTCTATGCCAAATCTCTGCAACCCATCAAGGTTCCTTTGAAAGGCAACACCTCCATGTCATTCCTCCCGGTTTTGCTGAGGGTCTGCCCTGTTGTCCAGGTCATGAAAGCAGAGGATGGACTTATACTGGTCCCAGTATCAATCCCTGGGTGCACTATTAATGAGTGGCCTTCAACTGAACTTGGTGCTACTGGTCACAACACTTTGGACTGAGCAGCTGTTGATATTTTTCCATGATTTCTGGCCGTTTCCCAATCTGCAGTGCATCAGATTTTATTAATATTTTGTACGGAAGTGCCTAGAAGGCCTCATCCTTTATTCTCTGATAAATTCTTCTACCTTTTCATTTTAGTTGTGTTTCTGACTTCAGAGAACATCTTTTGCCCCTGTACAGAAGTAGCAAAGCTCATTCTGGCTGATTTCTGTTTTCAATCAGTTAGCAATAGTGGAGAAGCTTTTCCTGTATATCTCCCTCCAGAATCCTCCCTGGGCACAGACTTTGCAAAGAGTGTCCATTTCTGTAACATTACTCCACTTTTTCCTTGCTAGCTTCTAAAGGATGGCAGACTTTCCTTCTGGTTTATAGACAGATACATCCCTCCAGGGATCTTTCAGGTCCAAGGCAGGTGTAGTTACTACATAATCTGGGGAAAGGGAGGAATGGAGAAAAGGGGTTGTGTTTTTTATTTGTTGCATTGGAATCCTTACCTGTTTAAAAATACAAAAATGTAGAAATGATACAAATATTAGACAGTGACTTGCTGGCACATGACCAAAAAAAGGAGGTAGATTACATTTAAGGAAGAAATTACTAATGAAATTACTAAAACACTGAAACAGGCTGTCCAAAGAGGTGGTGGATGCTCCATCCCTGGAAACATTTCAGGTCAGGTTGGACAGGGCTCAGAGCAACCTGTTCTAGTTGATGTCCCTGCTCATTGCAGGGGGTTGGACTAGAAGACCTTTAAAAGTCTCTTCCAACCAAACTACTCTATCAAACTATTCTATCTACATGGAATGAATGATTCTGTGACTATCAACAAACTCTTATTAAGTTACAAGGTATGTTGAAATAGTAAAAACAGACAATCTCATTTTAGCAATGCTTTGTACTGTTCTATGGTATTTTCCTTTACAGTCTTGAGGAACCTGGTGTTTTGTTTTTTGGCAGGAGTTTTTGTTTGTTTTTCCTTTCTTTGAGGGGTTACATACCAAGGAGTTTCTCTTTTCAATACAATAATTATTGAATAGCACAGAGGCTGGGTTAGGCTGTTACCACAGCTATGGAGCTCTTGGCTGTTTTGCTGTTGTGGCCAGTTATGCTGTTCACTCTATTTGCAAAGTCATTGAAAACTGGATTCAAGTGTCTGAACATACCAATCTAGTGCTATTTGAGATGTTCTTGTGCACCTAAGACATCTGCAGGAGTCTGGCAGGGATGAGACAGAACCTATCAGGCACCTTCTGGTCTCATGGCTGGTGTCCAAACATCTCAGGACACAGAAACACACACTAGGACATCTTGGCTATGACTTCCATGCATGTTTGTGCAACTGAATCCTATCCTGGCACTCACCCATCCTTGACTGAATTCCAGTGAGCAGCACCACCTTACCAATTGATTTAAAAAAGCTTCTAAAATTAACAGCCTTTCCAAATTTGCCTATAAATTTATTAAGTTGCTATGTCTGAAAGAGCACAGAAGAAATATATATGCATACGTGTACGTGTGGACTATGACTGCATATGCATTGGGGTGGAATCTTTGTGAAGACTATAAAAAATCTTTAATAAAATTACTCAAGACATGGATAAGAAATTAAAAAGACTGCATATTTAGTTAGGAAAACTATTCCACTTGCAGCTGGGAAGGGCACGCCATGGATTGTGCTTTGGAGAAGCATCTTCTTATATTTGATAAGTTTTCAGAAGTTCTTAACAGCCTATATAACAAAAATTACATTCTTGCACTGAATTTGAAAGTGTTAACTAGCCTCTGCATACATGTGCATTAAAGCTGCTCTTGTTACACATGAACTGGAGCTGGGGGCATTGTACTTGTGTGAGTGCTGAACTTTCTCCACTAATTCCTGGGCAGGAGCCCTGTAATCCTCTGGGAAGGTGTTTTGACAGTCCGTTTCATTGCTGAAAGCTGTGCTGAAAGGAATTTCCTGCCTTAGATTTCAGAGGTCTATTGGAATTGCTTGCCTTACTGGGGAGACTGACTCTTCAACAAGCAGGAGGGAGGTGGCTACAGTAGGGCAAGGCTTGCTCCATGAGACTTGTTCTCGCTGCAGCTTCCAAGAAAAAGAATGGAAATTGGTCAGTTCTTTCTTCAGACTCAGAAGTCAGCAGCTTGAGCTCGGCATTTTTGAACCTTCTCCCTTCCTTTCTATTTCTCTTGTGCCGTCTGTATAATTTAAATAGAACAAGTGTGTTCAAGAATTTGCTATCAGCTTTTTCTAGGTCATATTTCTGAGACCTCACAAGCATCACTCTGCCAGTTGCCAGAAAATTACCATAAGATAAAGTGAAATTCCAGTATGTGCTTGGAAGAAATCCAAGTGGGTGCAATGTGTAAATAATCAGATTTTCAGCTTCTGCCCTTTACAAAAGGTGTTTGTTAAAACCAGTTCTGTATTATTTTAATATCTCATGCCATTCTTTTCATCAAGAAATTCTCCGCTACCCCTAAATTCTTCCTGTCTCACATAAAATAGAAAAAAGAACTATGATTTGCTAAAAAATACCAAGTTTAATATTAGATTTTTTTTTCATAAGGCTTCATATTAATTAAGATTGCAGTATCCCTATTTTAAACATTACATTGTTAAAAATAAAAAAAAGAAATTAGAAGTTATAAAAATTAACACTTTTTTGACTGTTGAAATTCAAATTCAGTTAAATATAAGCATTTAGGATTTTATTCCTCCTTGAAAACAAGATCAGAAGCAGACAATCAAATCTTTCACAACTTCAACTGACTAAACCTAGCTCCAGATTTATTTTAAGCACATAGTGCTATCACTGATGAATCTTTTCTATGTTTATCTTCACAATATTCCTGTGGATTTAGGAGTTGCTGTTGTTAGTCCTTAGAAAACAAACACATCCATTGCACTAGGTACTGAAACAACTTTAAGATCTAGCCTGACTGGAATGACAGATTTTTCTATAGGGCTGGTCTCTTGCATGAGTTTTCAAAGATGTGTTTGAATTATTTGTGAAAATCAAAATTCTGTAATATTCCCAGATATAAACCAAAATTGAATTCCCATTATCACAAGTTAGTTAATTCTTCCATCCAAAGCAGTGCAATGGTATGGAACAATTTCTTTCTGAAGAGAATTTCTCAGAATAAAGTTTTCCCTAGTTTGGGGTGCATATTATTGCAAATTTGAGAAGGGAATCCTCTCTTCCCAAGCTACCATGTTTGCTGGGTACTCAAGCCGAGTTTTGCTTGGCTACAGCTTTCTGATTTCTTTTCCCATCTGTACTTGTCTGGCAGATGATGAGCCCCAGCAACTTATCCAGCACAGTCCCTTCTTTATTCCATTAACCCCTGTGCTGCCAGCTACCAGTCACAGGAGCAAATGGGTATGATTTATACGGGGTTTGTTAAAGCTGGGAGATACTGAGTATTAGAAAGTTTTGAATCAGCACTACAAGCCTCCAACTGTGTATGCTAAAATCCTCACTTTGGATGCTGAATACAGAAATTTGCAAAAGAAGCTTTTAGATGGTTTGGGGGAGTCTTCTGTTTCAGAGGTTTGCTTTCCTTTCACTGCTTTTTAGAAAAAATTCATTAAGCTTTAATCGTCTGGGTACTTTTTTTTAAATGTATAGTCTATATTTATATTATTTGTCTAATAGTATTTGTGTGAAGTGGCCACCACCTGCATTTAATTTATCTTGTGATATGTCTTTCCTGCCTTGATCTAAAATTCTTCAGAACACAGAAGAAATGACTATTTTCTGCTTAGACTTTCCTGGCTAGCTCCAGTTTGATTGTTGTGGGCCTCTTAGAGGCTAAACAGATAGCATACACCCAGCACACGGGTTTTTAACTAATTACTAATGCTCTTAGAGCACTTTGAAGAAAAAAAGCACAATACATGTGTTAATTATTACTAAGAACCTAGCTTTGAACATCATGTTCTGATATGAAAAATGTTTAGCGAGTCCTCACCAAATTGTAGTATTATAAATGTATTTCATTAAGAGATCATTAAGACATTAAAAGACATCATTATTAATCTATACATGATCTAAGCTTGGCAAACCTCTGTAATCCAGACTCATTATATTAGCATGAGTGCCTTTCCGGCCAAAAAAGTGCTGAGATTTTGCATGGTAGCGTTTCCATTTATCAACAATATTACAGATGAAATAAAAACTCTGATTTTTGGAAAATCTCCCTTTCTAGTCCCATTACTTTTTCCTGGGCTTGATATAGTGCAGTTGTTGTTTCTGGCATTAATGTCTTTTAGGTTCAGTGTTGCACACATTATTTGAATTGAGTAGTCTTATACATGAAGTGTAAGAGATCTTCACCAGGCTCTATCCAGGGGTTTCTTGGATGTGCATCAGTGGATTTTGTGGAAGAAAAAATCCTTCTGGTAAATAAGAGTTATACATGTTCTTTGATAATATGTTCTAGAGAAACTGTTAATTTTTCAAAATTATTAATTGCGATGTGTAACACAATAAATAGACTGTTGAAAATCATGGTGCTTTTCTTTAAAGTATGTACAATGAAAAAACTGATTAGGTGATGAACTTCCAGAATTAAAAATCCTCAAAATCTGCTAAGAAAAATCCAAGAAATCCAATGGGCTGACTTTTAAGTTTTCCTGCAAGCTTTTATCTGTCATTTATAAGTGTACAGTTGTTTCTTAACTAGAGCTTTTCTGCTTTGAAAACTAAAAGTGTCACCAGATACTGACATCTGAACAAGAATCTCAGTTTTATTTTTATTGCAATGTATTTCTCTAAAATGCAATAAGAAAAATTAAATCTTCTTCTATAACGTGAAAGCAATTTTTCAAAATACATTTGATACTTCCAAATGTGAACATACATTTTTCTGGGATAAGTTGATGTATTATAAGAAAGTATTAACACATTTTTAAAACAGATTAAATCAATCAAAGGAAAAATGTGCTAATTTAATGTAATGACTGAGATGTACAAACCCTGTTTTCCATGTAATTGCAATATTGTAATGGTACAGTGCAATCATCATGTCAGTATTCTTGCTTATACATTCTGAAGTGTTTCACTGAAATCATCTACTCTGACCAATGTATTTACTTTACTGTAAAATGCATTTTATTCAGAAGAGTGAAGGAGACTTTTTGGAGTCCTGTGCTTGCAGATACTCACATATTAGTTCATTTGATGTCATCAGTTAATGTACCAAAGTCCACAGAATTCGCAAAGCTTCTTCTTTGCCTAGTCTATGTATAAAGTTAAAAATTTAGGGATTTTACCACTGACTTACTTTAAGCTTTCTGAAATAGAGTTTTGGTTAATATGCTGGCCTGGAAAATACTTTCTTTTCAGTTATGGAAATTTATGCTTACTATTAGATGCCAAGTCAAAACTCCTTTCGAGATTCAGGTTCAGATTCAGATACAGGCAATCTAAATCGAGATGTCTGCAGTACAGCCATCTATTTATGACCCGGGTAAGTAAATAAACTAGATGGGCTTGATTCAATTGTCTGCACTTGAGTACCTGCTGCCACCTGATGTACCCTTGGGCGTTTGAGACAATTGCTTTCGACTGCCAGATGTGATGGAAGATCTCTAGAAGCTCCTTGGCTTTCTGGGGAGGTGGCAGGAGCCAGGTGGAACACCCTGGACATCATATTTATAAGCAATTGACCAAGGCACCTGCTGTCAGAGAAGACTACTGTAGGAAGTAGGGACTGCATTAAGTAGATCTCCACTGGCTGTAACAGGAGCTTAGACATCTAGCTCACTTGTAGACACTTACAGGGTAGACATCCCAGTCCAGATATCTGAATCCCATTGCTTGGAGTCCATTCAGTTGCCTACAGATGTATGCATAGCTATTTGAGATGCTTTGCAATATCTGTTACATCTACCTTTGGCTGACAGGTGAGACAGACAGTGTAGGGAAAATCAGTGCCTTACTCAAGCAGCAACTACATGCTAGACTGTAAATCCTCTGTCTAAAACGACATGAGGGGCTTATGTGCATGCAACTGAATCCAGCTCCTTTTATTTATAATAAAAGTGTGTATTTTTGACATCAAAGCACTTCTGGTTTGATGTTTGATGTAGCCTTCCTTCATAACTTGAGCATGGTGTGAAAAGTTTCTTCTAAGTAAGTGACGAAAAGTCTGCATATAGGGAAATATATTTGAGGTCCTTAAGAGAGCATGTCATGATGATACTATTTAGACTGTGATAGTTATGTTGGAAGCTGAGAAATTTCCTTGTTTCTCCAGTAGAATAAGAGATCTATCAACCACAGAATTCACTATCTGCATTACAGTTTTGCAATATAAAAAAAAAACCACTAGAGGCTCTAGTGGCACCAGCGAAGTGAGTTTAGTTGTATTTTCAAAGGTGACATAGCACTTTTGTCATTGTTATACAGTGCCCTCTTAGAGATTCTTGAATGGTTTCCAAATAAGCTGGCAGATCTGTATACCACTTCTGAAAACTGATACCCATTGTCTTGTAACTTTAGCCAGACACATTTTGACAAATATTTTTGAGTGAGGAAGAGGTGACAACCAAAAAAAGGATAAATATTTTCTCCAAAATGTCATCCTATAAGAATATAAGTGATTCCTGCAGAATAGAAATTGTGAAATTTGGTATTCTTTTTATTTTACTTTCCTATTTGGGAATAATGGTAAGTGTGCTCTGCAAATACAATCAAAATAATATCCTTTATTATTAAGAAGAACTGTTTTATGATGCAATTTTAATATTTTCAACCAACACTTAAAATCTTTGTACAGGAGACTTGACTAGTGTAAACAAATTGAATATATAAGACCTACACTTTTTAGTCACAAACTGACAGGCTCATTTATTTCAATCAGATCAGTCAAGTCATAGTTCAGTGCTGCAGAGCACACTTTCAGGTTGAGTATCAGATAGCAGACTAATATGCTGCAGATTACATTAGTCGTACTTGTTATCTTTTCCTCTCTGCCCTTTCTTTCCTATTTTTTGTGAGTTTGATTTTATGTTTGTTTTCACTGTTCCATAAGAAAGATTATCTTTACAGGACACAAACTGTAATTATATATATGCATATCTCCTATATCTCATTTACATATGACTGGTGTTTGAACTCTTAGTTTCTTTGCTGTGTTATATACACTTAGTAAAGNAAAAAAAACAAAACAAAAAAAAAAAAAACCAAACGGAAAAAAACCAAAAAACAGCCTTAACTGATTTATAAGCTTCTAGGCTTATCACTAGGAGCAAAGCTTGAGAGCATTTGGCTATGATATTAGTCATGGTCGAATAAAGACTTCCTTAGTCAGCATGCTCTTAGATTTTAATATCTTAAGCCTCTATGCATCAACTCATGGAGCAGCAGTGATGTCATTTGTATAGAAGTTTCACAGTTTCACAGTTAAGGTATGTACCTTACAGATAGTATTGGGACTGGAAAGTTGCCTCATAGTCTAAAGAAGTTTCCTAACTATGAAGCTGTCAGCTGAAGAGAGAAGTAAAATGGTTCATATTTTACCTCTGTTGTTAAAACTTAAACATTGTGCACCTACAAATGAGAAAGTAATAGTGTCTGGAAGGAGAGGAAGCACAAGGAACTCTGATTTTCCAGGTTACTCAGTTTTCACTGCTACGGAATATGGAAACTGGTTTTACATTGTCCAGTGACTGTCTAACATAAACAACAGTCCTAGGGTCAGCATCTATTATCCCAGCAGAGTCCTCTTTTCTCTTTACTTTTGGGTTCCATATCAATCTTTCTTATTGGAGTGGCTTCACTTCTTGTGATGACCAAATGTTCTACCACTGCAGTTTTTGAAAAACAGTTGTCCACATCCTAGATGGGCATTTCAACATAGGCAATGAAGAGTCAGGTTTCAGAGTAACTGACTCACAGTATGGCTGAGGTTGTCTGAAATCTCTGGAGGTTCCTTAGTCCAATCCACCTACTTGAAGTAGGGTCCATTAGATCCACTTGCACAGAGCTTTTTGTCCTGTTGGATTTTGAACATCTCCAAGGATTGGAATATCCACAAGCTTTCTGGACCACCTGTTCCAGTGTTTGATCATACAGTAAAAGGAAAGGAAAAGAAAAGAAAGGAAAAGAAAAGAAAAGAAAAGAAAAGAAAAGAAAAGAAAAGAAAAGAAAAGAAAAGAAAAGAAAAGAAAAGAAAAGAAAAGAAAAGAAAAGAAAAGAAAAGAAAAGAAAAGAAGTTTTTTCTTCTTTTGAAATGGAATTTATTGTGTTTCAATGCATCTCATCCTGTCACTGAGTGACACTGTGAAGAGTCTGACTGTCTTTTTCGTTCCTTTCCATTTGAACTCATTGAGCTAGTAAATATAGGAAGCTTTTAGTACTATCACACTTAGTACATCACACTTAGTTACTAAGTTTATTAAAAGTTATCATAGTTCTGGTCAAATACATGCACTCATGTTTTCAAAAAGGTACAGCCAAAATATTGAGAAAAATCCTGAGCAAAATCTTTTGAAAAACCATACCCTGTCTTAATAGTGAGTAAGAAAAGATGAAGAATCGTAGAACAAAAAGTGTCACTGAGGAAACCACACCATGAATAAGCTTAAGTGTTTCAATCTGTGTGCTCTAATGTTGGGCCATGCAAGTAAGCTGCATAGCTATAAAGCACTATAAAGAGAGGTGACATCTATACTTTTTATAACCAAAGTCACGGTGGTTTTTATATGCAGAAGCCACTACCCTCAGTTCCTTCCAGAGACAAAAAATAAGCCTGAGAATCCAGGGAATAAAAAAAGTTTGAAAGAATTTTCCCTTGACTAAATGGACTCACTAAGGCAAAACACATTCATAAGTACAGAAGAAATATATGGACATTTCCAATGAAATTCACTGACACAAAGCTGATAAGCATCGCCAGGACAGGAAGGCTCAGAATTTCATACAAAAAAGAAAATGCTTAACTTGCTTGAAACACTATGCAATTATATGTGTTTAAGAAAATTAAGCACAATTGAACACGGTCATGGCAATAAGATGAGAAGGTGATCAATTGCAGGAATATCTAAATAAATTGTTTGGTAAAGGGCATAATTGTTATTTCTGGCTGTATCAAGACAGTGACTACTAAAGAGGAAAAAGACCTAATTAAACTAAAGAACAGCATAAACACAGCTGGGTATAGACAAGGCAAACAAGCTATGCACAACTTAGGCTGGGCATTAGAAAGAGACCCATGGCCTTTGCAAGAGTCGAGAAACAAGAGCAACCTGCAAGGCTGCAAATACATGTACCAGTTCTTTTACAGATTTTATAAAGTTTACAGGAGGAATTTGTCGTATGCAGCCTGTGTCAACAGCTGACATCATGGGGTTACTCAGGGTGTTCTTTTAGATCTGAAAGCTCAAAGGTGTAAGATGACTTAATGACATAAAAGTTGTACTTGGTCTTCTAGTAAGAAACAGCAATTTAATTTGTAGTTGAGAAATTATTAAAAAATATGAGTAATCCTGAACTGGGATAAGTAGTCAGAAAAGCCTTGCAAAAGGCAGACAGAATTCATTGCTATCATCAGTTGTATCAGTCAGGACCTAACAGGCTTTGATCCTGAATGATATAGAGATAACTCGTTTGTCTCAAGAAACAAAAATTAGAACTGGGCAAGATTTCTGAGATTAATAGATGGACATAGATTACTAAATACAGTGCTGAACTCTTAAAAAATATTAAAACTGAGATTTTTCATACTGAAAGATCATTCTGAACCCCATCTTATTTGCATTTAATTTAAAATTAAAAAAAAGAAAGATACCCTTAAAAACTGAAATAAATCTAATATTATGTAGCAAATATAAAGCCTAACTCTTTTTGCAACATAACATTGTTATTTCCCCTCTCATGGTGTCATCTGAAAGAGTCATGTTCTGTCTCCCATTACTTAGGTCATTAATGAAAGTATTACAGTGTGGTGTGCTACTCATGTGCTTAAAATTAATTGGGCACATAAATGTTTGCAAGACAGATTCCTTTGTGGTTCATCAGTCTGAGAGGTTTTGGCAATTTTATACTTTTTAAAG
>VXAU01000288.1:418994-598703 GCA_013399695.1 Formicarius rufipectus | reverse complement strand
GGTTGGTTGGTTCATTTGGGGTTTTTTAATAGTTTTAATAAAGCCATAAATTGCAAAACAGGCTTTTTAAACATTTTTGATATTCTCTTGTTCTGACCTATTTGAAAGTCCATATAAATCTTATCTGCAGAGTTTGGAATTTCCCATTAATAATAATGAAGAAAAAGAAAAGAACAATAAATTGTTCAAGAAGAGCCTGGAATTTTTCACTGCAAGTTATCCAATAGAGTAGAAAACTGAACGAAGATATAAACATCAAACAAATGAAATTTTGATTGTCATTTATGAGGAGAAAACATCTGTAATGGATAGAATGAGCAATCTTGAATCTTAATATTCAGACTTTAATGAGTAAACAGATATTTCACCATCTTGTAAAACAATAGTATTATGAGCTCAATCTGGTTAGAACTACTTGGGTGCTTAAAGACAACCTTAAGTGTTTTTCTGGACCAGGCCAGGATGGTCAGCACCCTGCCAGATTAATTCTTGGAAGAGTTTGTGAAAGATAGTGAGAAAACTTGTGCATAGCAAGAAATCCAAAACAGTGACCAAACAATGTGCATCGATAACAGGGTAAGCCAAGTTCTTGAAGAGAATGATCTGAGGTACAGAGTGTAAAAAAAAAAAAAAAAAGTTTTGTCTTTTTTTGTCTTTTTTTTTTTTTAATGAATTTTTTTTCTCAGTGAATGGATTCCAAGCCAAAGTAGAGTTCCCAAACATTTTTTGTATAAAACACCAGGTTTGAAAACCTAGTTCCATTTGCAAAAGTGGGGAAGTGAGATCACTTGTAGGTGGTTTTGTGGGAAATGCTAATGTAAAGAAAATCACCACTTTCTCTCATAAAACAGTGCAGGGAGTGTGCCTAGATGTATGGAAGATGCTCAAAGCTGTAAGAACTTGGAAATAACTTGACTGATTTATGGGCTTGATAGTCCCTCTTTGTCAGAAGAAAGAATTTGCAGGTACTGTTCACATTGCAATGTTTTTCATGAAAAAGTTTATTAGACTTCTAATTACTCTTATTGCTTTACAGCCCCTCCTTTTCTCATCATAGAATGAGTGTAGTTGCCAATGCTGTAATGTTCCATGAAGAGAAGAAACACTTTCTTCCCTCCTCCCTTCTTGTGGGATCACTGTAACTCTTGCAACCTCTTCAAGCCCAGGTTGGATGGAGACCTGAGCAAACTCATCCAGTGGATGGCATGATGGTGGGGTTGGAACTAGAGGACGTTTGTGGCCCCTTCCAACCCAAGCCTTGCTATAATACTAAGTGGGTGTTTTTTGAACAATGGGATCTCCAATTAAGTCCCTATTTACTGGTAGTTGGTGACTCTTCTAGACCTTTCTTCTGTCCACAACTCATCAACACATTTATACTTGAATTAATCTTTATTATGTATTTACTATCCAGACACTCAGATAAATTATAATTTCCCTTTGGCTCTGCTTGGTAGGGAGTTAATTTTCATCACAGCAGCCTGTGTTGCTGTGCTTTGTATTTGTGGCTGAACAGTGTTGATAACACATCAGCGTTTTGGCTCTCGTTGAACAGTGCTTGCACAGCATCAAGGCTTTCTCCCCCATTCACTACTCACAGTGACAAGTCTGGGGTAGGTTATAGGGAGACCCAACCGGGACAGCTGATCCCTCCTGACCACAGGGATATCTCATACTGCATGTCATTGTGCTCAACAGTAAAAGCTGGGCAAAAGGAGAAGGAAGTGGGGCTGTTCAGAGTTACATCATTAGTCTTCCCAAGTAACCCCTGTGTGTGTAGAGGCCCTACTGCCCAGGAGGAGGCTGCACATCTGCTGTCCAATGGGAATTAGCGAATTCATTCCTTATTCTGTTTTTATTGCACATGCAATTTTTGTTTTCTCTGTTAAACTGTCATCATCTCAGTCTGTGAGTCTTCTCACCTTCCTTCTACTTTCTCCCTGTCCCACAGGGGAGAGGAGTGAATGAGTGGGTGGGTGTTTGGCTGCTGGACAGGGTCAGCACCACCACCTTGGCAAATTGAGTAGTCGAACTAAGCAGGAACTTCTTCATTGTATAATTTAGGAAATTTATCATTTGAATTGCTCCTAAAAATATAATTCATCGTAAATCCTGATTTTTGTTCATTTTATCCATCTTTGTTCTACAATGTTTAAATTTCTTATGGGTTTCGAAGTCTGAAGGAGAACGTTACATTGCCAAAACTGCAGCAATTTTACAGGCTCCAACATCAGTCACGTATTTCATGTTTTCAGAGTTCTTTCACTACCTACAGTACATCTGAAGGCCTTGTCAGTTTGTATCCAATTTTACACATGTTTTTGCACTCTCTGGGTAGACTTTGGCCTATTTTACAAGAAGAGTTAGTTGATCTTGCCTTTGAAGTCTGGAAGCACTGCTGCCGAGATCAGCTATTAAAGGAAAGGAGGCACAGTGCCTGCTGTAAGGGGATTTCAGTCCTCACTGATCTCTAACATTTCCAGAAAGCAAATAATCCTGATAACATGGTTCAGGGTAGTCTTTAAAGCAGACCCATACTGACCAAAGCAGAAATATAAACTCAGTGAATTATATGTCCTGTGTTTACTCAGCTCTGAATATTGCAGTGGTTATTTGTGAGGTTATTGAATATTGAGACACTTGGTAGATAAGCCACAATCATTTAATTAATATTCCTTCCATGAAGTAAATGTCAATTGAGAAGCTGAAAATAATATCTGTAATTATTTTACTTTCTTGAATTCAGTGATTACCAGAAAAGACAAATATTAGGACATTGTTGTGCAGTGTTATATAAGGCACAAGAATTGTTAACTTCTTTAAATCAAGAAATAACTCCTCTGCTTCTGATGTTTCAGTAATTGCTGGCAACTGTCAGTAATGAAGGAAATGCTGATAGTAAATCCTCATGAACAGAGACCACAGCACAGCCAATTATTTATTAATTCACACAATTGGATAATCTAAATAATTTAATTTAAGAAATTTAAATATTTTAAACAATTTAAATTATTTAGTCAATTTAAATAATTTAATAAATTTAAATAATTTAAACAATTTAAATAATTTAAAAATTTAAGTCTTACGAGACTTTAAGAGCATATCATATAATAAATGTCTTCCTTTTAGCTACCAGCTCTGTATCAAACACACTGTTATTAATTCTTTGATCCAGCATTGTGTGATGCAATGAGACATACATTTATTTCCTTTATTGCAACCAGTGCAACTAAGAAAAGGCAACTTGTAACAGTGGTAGACTACTCTCTTCTGAGAGGTACAGGAGCACCCCTTTGCTGACTTGATGTGCTCTTCAGAGAGGTGTGATAGTTACTGGGGGCTTGTATCAGAGATGCCACCAAGACTACAAGGTCCTGTGCAGTCCACTGACCATTATCCTCTGCTGTTGTTCTGCGTGGCACCAGTGATGCAGCCAGGAGCAGTCTGGGGAGGATCAAGAAGGTTTCCTAGGCTTTGCAGCTGTCCAGGGCTGCACAGACATGGACCAAAGACCTAAACCTATGGTGCCAAGAGATGAACTGGCAGGAAGAACTCAGCTTCCCTTTGTGGTACTGTGCTTAAATGTCAAAATCCGGTTTTTCCTTACTGTGGAGAAATCTTTCCTTAGGCAAACAAAAATAGCTTAAACCCCTCCACTCCCCACGCTGGAGGCCCTGGGCTATCTCATTGTGCTCTTGTACACTTCAACCCTCGTTGACAAAGGCCCTGTTGGGAGCTGTGTTGCTCCATGTCCCATCCCACCACAAGGCAGGGAGGGAGTCCCTGGCCCTCAGGAGCACTTGGGATGATGCCATGGGGAAGCACAAGGAGACTTTTGTAGACCCCAGAGGGAAAGAGATCTCCCAGGGTGACTGTCCAGTTCCCCATCAAGAGAACATCACAATGAGGTTCCATGGTCAGACTGGGTCCCCTGCAGGGTGTGAGCAGGGGATCTTCTCTGGACACAGTCTGAGATGTTAGACGTCACCTTCCCTGCAAAAGGCCTCCATGAGCATAATCATCCTGTGAGTATGTTTATGTGTGTGTCCTTGAATGTGTGTGTTCATAAAAAGTGGCACTGGTTGTACTGGTGAAAATTGCTTTGTCCAAGGAAGGCACCCTGGCCAATTCCAAATTTCCAGCTGGGTATGCAGCACTTGGCAGACATGCCAGGCTTCTCTTGCCTGGCATTTACTTCCATCCTGTTTTACTGGATAACTTAATCCAGCTCTCCATTTCTGCAAAGTTGCCACTAGGTTGATTATTTCTCCGAAGCACACCACATCTTTAAGAAAACGTTTCAGTGGGGGTGGTCAGACTGAAATAGAACCTATTCTAAATCTTCCTAACCTGAAAAGTGATCTGTGGTGTGTTAGGTAACTATTACCCCAGAAGTTCAAGAACTTATTGGGGTGCATTCTTAACAAAATAGTAGAATAGCAAAATATAAATACTAGAACTCTTATTATATGTAAATATACTATCATGTACATGTATCTACCTAGTAAACCTAAACTAGTCAAAATACTATCTAAATAATTCTTCATTTAGTTAATGAACTCAATTAATTAATTGCAAGAATTCATTAATGAATTTCCAGCATCCTTCCTTTGTTTTGGAATAGCCTTGTGTGTGTCGCAGTGCTGCATGGAGGTTCTGGGAGCAGCAACAGCTCCTGTCTTTGCTCATTGCTTGCAGGAGTGGTGAAGAATTGGGAGAAGTGTCACAGGTCGGTGGGAGAGTCACTGTGCCTGGAAGTGTTGCAGAGGAATCAGTCTGTTATGCATGGGCACATGTGTTAGTGGTGGTGGTGCTGGATGGTGCTGAAGGTCTCTTGCAGCCTTGCTGATTCCCTGTGCCACCTGGCAGTGGCTGTCCCCCATGGGTGTGGGTTTGGCGTTGTCCAGTTTTTAGCCGTTTGGTCTTGTGGAGATCCGCTTGGGATCTCCACAAGTAAGAGGTTTCGGAGCACCAGCAGTTTTTTCATCAATCCTTCAAGTCAAGGCAAAGGGGTTCCCAAGGACCAGTCAAATCTGGTCAATCAACAAATGGTTACAGGACTGGAGCCACACCCAGGCATTCAGCTTCCTTACTACAGGAATTTGAGACCCTTAGGGCAGAAATGAGGGCACACAGCAAGCTTGCTACCCTGGACTTCAAGGCAGCAGACTTTGGCCTCTTCAGAAGTCTGCTTGGTAATGCACCATGAGATAGAGCCCAGGAGGGAAGAAGGGTGCAAGAAAGCTGGTGAATATTCCAGGATCAACTTCTCCAAGTTCAAGAGTGATGCTTTCCAACAAAGTGGAAGTCAGGCAAAAGCTCCAAGAGGCCTGGATGAATAAACAAGATGCTGCTGGACGAACTCAAACACAAAAAGAAATCTTGCAAAAAGAGGCAGGCAGGGAGGAATTCAGAGAAATCACCTGAGCAACCAGGGATCAGGTTAGGAAAGCTGGAACCCCTGATAGCATTACACCTGCCCAGGGGCATTGAGGGCAAAAAGCAAAGCTTTCATAGGAACCTCAGTGATAAAAGAAAATGTGAGTCCTCTCTGGGAGGAAATGGGAGACCTGGTTACCCAGGATACAGGGAAGGTTGAGGTACTCAAAAACTTTTTTGCCTTGATCTTGTCTGACAAATGTTCCATCCACACTGATTGAGTTGCAGAAGGAAAGGCAGGAACTGGGAGAATGAAGAACCAGGTTTGAGATCATCTGAGGAACCTGAAGTTGCTCAAGTCCATGGGACTGATGAAATGCATCTGCAGGTCCTGAGGGAACTGGCAGATGAAGTCACTAAGCCACAACCCATCATTTTTGAGAAGTTATGGCATTACAGTGAAGTTCTCACTGACTGGAAAGGGAGAAACATAATCCCCATTTTTAAAAAGGGAAAAAGGAATACCTGGGAACTACAGACCAGTCAGTCTCACCACTGTGTTTTGCAAGGTCATGGAGAGGATCATCCTGGCAATTATGTTAAAGCAAATGAAAATCAAGAAGATAATTTGGGATAGCCAGTTGTGTGATGTAAACACTGGGGGATAATATGAAGGGTAGGATTAATCTTCTGTAAATTAAGGGTTAGAATACAGCTTTAAATTCATGATGTATTTGAATTTCACAGCCTAACCTTTAGTAACTGTCAATATTTATGCATCTGCAAGTGAACTGGGTATCTAAGATTCCCTTACTGAAGATGTAGGCAACCGTTCAGTTGCCTAAGGATGGGTTCCTGATGCCTCTGACATATGGTACCTGAGGTGTCCACCTGGAGCATGCAATGAACAATAGACCGATCTGGAGACCAGAGAAGATTCTTTAAGACACATGAAATGCCATGGGACTCCTTTGTATTGACAGTGGCCATGGAGTCAATGAGCTAGGTGAGACAAATCACACCTTTAGTCCCTGTGGAAAGACTGTTTAGCACAAAAGGAATTACTATGGCATGCAGTCCTAAGGAGGTGGCTAAGACTACCTTTCCATTTTACACAGGCTATAGAAGCCTGCCAAACAGTAATAACTAGCAGCCAAAAATTTCTCTAGTTTACATTCTCAGGTATCCTCAGCTCTTGTGAAAAGATTGTCTGTGGGGATCTTAAAAAAAAAAAAAAAAAGTTGCATTTAATTATGTATTGATATTTTATAATGACTCCTCCCATTACTGTTGTGTTCATACAGTCCTGTCAGGATTTGGTTTCTTCAGCAAAAGTATCTCTCTGTTGCAGCAGCAAGTGGGTGAATTGTCTTAGATTACCTTTTGACTGCTGACCCAATCTGTTTGCTATTACTCATTGTGTGCTTGATAATCACCATAACAGCCATAAATATAGCAGGTCTGTATTCTTAGGAACTTCCAATATGCAAGACTAAGATCATAGAAACAAGACTGTGATGGCTCAGTTTAGTGAGTACAGCTCTACATCTCATCTACAGAAACCCAACCAGTTGCACTGGAAAATACGACAGACTGCTTATTATGCCAAACTTTACTATTCTTTAGAAAAGAAGTCACAATAGAGTGACTTCAAAAAACTCATTGGAAGGTTACAATACATGGATGTTGGTAGTTCTTCTCATTACATAATCCAGGACTATACATAAGCATCTTAAATCCCAAGATCCATCAAAGTGTGCTTCTTTGAGGAGAAATGTAATCTTCTTATGTTTAAATCTGTAGTATCCTAAGATTTTTTTTCCTTTTCCACAACTATGGGAAGATATTGGAAGCTCAGGTATGGAGACAAAGCAGCTCTGTGCTGTTTGTATAATCTCTATAGGCAACCAAGAGTAGAAACAAACTTTCCTGAGTAGGAGCAAGTAGCACTGACTGTTCACTATATATTCCTAATTTGTAGATATCTATAATGTGTTACTTCTTACCTTTTTAAACTATATTTTGTGAAGATGCACTCTGAATCATTAACTGGCTTATCCCAATATATTTAATAATCTCCTGATACCCTGCAGCTTCCCTGGAGACAGAGTACTTACCTGCTGTAGGAAGAAAGGTTATAAAGCTCCTTATGGCTACTATGGGTTTATAGAGATATTGAAGCTTGACATAAATGTTTTGAAAGTTTTCTGAAATAACAAAATACAAAAAGTATTTAAAGAAGCCATAGATGCTTCCAGCTGAATGCTAGGGCATCCTGACCGCAGATGTGGAACTACAAGAAACAAGTCATAAACCTCAGGACCTTGGAATTAGGAAATCTGGCTCAAAAAGGCAAAACCTATCTGTTCATCCATAGTCAACAGTTACGCCTTTTTCACAATTATATATGCAGAAGCAAAACACTTTTTGTTGAATAAACAGTTCTTACATCAAGGAAAAACAACTAATGCTATTGGAACAGTGTGAAGGACACTGAGGCATAAAACTATCATTAAGCTGGACACAAAGGCAGAAAATGCAGAAAAGAAATGTGTGAGAGACAACCAGATCCTCAGTGCTTTCCCCAGTTAGCTTCATTTCATTTTTTGCCTTGTTTCCTGCTCCCTGATGCCAAGGTGTGTGTACAACAGAAAATAAGGTACATGGGAGAACCTGGGGAAAAAAAGACAGAAAAAGAAATGGAAAATAAGAAAAACTAGACAAAACTGAACATGAAAAAAAAAAGGAAATAGAATAGATACATTAAGAGGGAAGGAAGAAATGTAGGAATCGAGAGGGAGAAAAGATGAATCACGTGTATGAGGATAAGGAAGACAATGGAAAGTAGAGAGTATCTGCGAAAGGAAAAAATGAAACTAGTTAGTGATGAAATGGGCAAATTTCAATATTCTAAGGTGTTAGGGAGAAAAAAAGACAACCCAAAATGTAAAGTGAAAAGTAGGTAAAGTGCATGTTGGGGCCTTGTTGGTGTTTTATGCCAAAAAAAAAAAAAAAAAGAGAGTAGTAATTAATATCAGGCTGCTCTAGGCAAGTAGTAAAACAGATCAGTAGGCAGAAAGAGCAAAAATCGATTCTAGTGTGGAAAGCAATTCCTCTAAACAGGAAATCCTGTGGAGAGAAGTACCATTGTTCATAAATTGTTTCTCCTTCTTAGCTAATTAGAAAACATATTTTGTAGTGTGGTTAAGCCTCAACTGGCTGGGATACAAAATGAAGTCATGTGAGGCTTGATGAAATAAAATCACAGGTTTTTTTGTCTATTTGGCTTGCAAAATTTCCCCCACATTTCTCTTATAAAAAAGAAAAACAAAAAACAAAACTTGTTTTTTGTAGTATTTTGTTCTACGTTGATAGCAATGAAATGTTTTGGGGAGTCTCCATGCTGTCTTTTATCACTGATTCCAGCCATAAACTATGTATGACTTCAACAGATGTTTCTTCTACTGCGGAAAATAAGATGTTTTGAAGTCCTCAGAAGAAAATTAAAGTAAGAAGGAGAAGTTTAGAGAGTGGTATGGAAGTGAGAGACATTTTTCCATGTGGATTTAAAAAAATAACTTTTGATGTTCTATTTCGGCCTAATAATAAAAAGCAGAAAGATGTTCAGGTAAAGGAATAACTTGCATAGGAAGAAACATCTACAACATTCACAATTAGTCACAGTTATTGTTATATCTGCAGTTTAGATCCACCATGCCAGGTTTTCCTATTGTGTGACTGTAACTTCTTTGATAGACTGATTGCTTTTTTTCAGGTCGGATTTGCTCCTCTGAGTCATATTGTCTACAAGAAGAAAAGAAGGAATAAAAGATGAAGAAGGATTAGAAGATGTCTGGATTTTATCTCATTTAAATTCCGATTAGTTTTCCAAAGCATCATGAAGGCTTTTGTGTTTTGTGATGTCTGATGCTGTATGCAATTTTATTAAAAGTACCTGTAATGTAATTTTTAAAGTATAAATTACTTTGATTCAAATGCTAGATACATATTCAGATTTATGAGAGAAGGGTCATAGTATTTCTTCCAGTTTCCCATCTGGGATAAGCCAGAAGGTTTGCCATTTTTACCCATTTCTGAAACATTTTGGGTTTTGAAATGGTATCTAATTGTCTTATACAAAAGCGTTGAAGCCACAAACATGTAGGAAAAAACCCAACAAAACCAAATTCTGGACATAGCATTTATAGGATTTAGAGGTGGAACTACACAAAATGAATGTATTTCTAGCAGAATTACTTGTAAGATCTTGTTCATGAGAGGACAACACTGCAGATTACCTTCTAAGGAGACTGATGAGCTGGGAAGCAGCAGTGCATGTGAAGTGACCAGTCATCTTCCAGAAAGTTGTGGGGAAATTGTGTTGGAAATCAGAATGATCCCATAAAGAGCACAAAGGAGACTAAGGAGGAGGTGAAAGGGCAGTTTAGTAAATTCTCATACAGCTGAGCTCCTGCCATCAGGTAGACCAGTAGTTTCAACCTTGGTAACAACTTTGATCTATGGATCAAATTCCAGAGGAGTGGTGGAACAATGGGCATAAATGGGATTCATAAGATATTATATGTGTGGCAGCACCTGACTTTCAGTAGGTGAAAGATGTGGTTTAATACCTGTCAGAAGTTTCAGATATCAAAAATGCCATCTAAGATGGCTTCTGGTATCTGGATCTTTCCAGGTCTTCAGCTGCTGCTGCAGGAGGCCTGAAGAAGGCTGCAGAATGTCCATCACCATATGATCATCTCAGACACAACAAGAATCTAATGTGACACTAGACACCAAGTGTAGGCAAATGAGTAGCATCCCAGGGATGCCCATATAATTCAGCTTTATGGCAGTATCTTTATTTTCAATGAAGAGGAATGGTTACTTCCTCCCTCCTGTTTTACATATCTCTGTTAAGGTGGGATGAATGGATGTTACTCCCAGAGGTCTCTCATGCTTCCCAAGAGCGGCAGATACCTGTGTTTAAGTAACCAAATCCTACCCTAAGTGTTCCGAGTGAGCTGAATTGCTGTTTCAGTGCCACTGATTGTACTGCTCAAACTAGAAATTCAGATTATAATGGGAATATTGTTTCCTGACTGATCTCCAGCTCCTGCTCCAGAGAAGTGCTGATGGTGCATCAGAGCTCCCAGCTGTGCATGCATTGGGTCCCTCACTGTACCTTATGTGCTCAGTGCCTATGCCCAAGTATATGACACCTATTTTAGATGATTGATCAACTCCCTAACATTAATTAGTATTAGAATTAGGTGAGAGGAATCAGTGCCTAAAGAAGTGTCTAGTCATAATTATTTAAAAGCAAAAAGGTATTTATATCACAGAAATTTATTTAGAAGGGTATTTAGATATACCCTTTTGATTCTAGCATAATTATTTCATGAATAATACTTGTATGAGATATTATTTATGGTATTCAGTAATTGAAGTAACTACTGTTTTTTGGTTACCATGTTAATAATTAACAATCTATAATACTATCATAACTAAATATAAAAGTGTTTATTGATTACCAGCTATATCTAATCATATTACAGGTATGAGTAGGGAGATATAAAATAGTTTTTAAGCACTTAACAAAACAATTAAACCATGATCTTTATCAGAGACACTTATGGGAGAAAAAGAAATCATAACATATAGATAGAATTGAACTACAATTGTTTGAAATCAAAATACATAAGGAATTTTTTTAATTTTATAATGCTGAATGTTTTTAACAGTAAATTTAAGTAAAATTTCCCAGAAGATTATATTAAAAAGTGATCTTGCAGTCACTATGTATATGATATAAAAATTACTCATTAAGTACTCAAATTGACTTCAGTAGCACCAGAAATTAACATAGTAGCACTGGGGCTGGATTTTTATTTATTTATTTACAGAAAAAGGCTTTTCTTTCTGCAAATGCAGAAATTCAGTGCCTGAAACTCCTTGAAAGTGTGTTTTTGGTGAATTATAGAAATAATTTTGAAGTAGAAAAAGTTGCCACTCTTTTTATCATGTCTTCCAAAGAAAGTAGTATTACTACTGCTAGTAGTAGTATTCTATTATTATTTTTATTATGTTATTATAATCATTATTACATTCCCTCATTATTTTTTGTGCATCATTAAAAACTGCTTTCAAGATTCTTTATGTTGATTCAATCATTTTTCTACCACCAGAAGGAAATTTCATCTTTTTGAATACCATCAAATATTATGAAGAAATATGTAGAGAGCTAATCTGAATTTTTTCATTTATCCATTCAACTAAACTAGTAGCCCACAGAGCACCAGCACAAATCCCTGCTCCTAAATGACATTTTATGAGTATCAGTAAGATATGTTTTAATTAATTTTTTATTAGTCTGCCGATGGATAAATGGAGCTTCTTAGTATGTAACTATAGAGCTTACAAGTTTTAAAAATTGGATACAAATCCAAATAAAACAGAATCAGTTAATTTTTCTATTGAAGTAAAATGTTACTAAACTAGTACACAGGTGTACTGCCTGGAAAGAGACCAAGAAAAACACTTGAAAAGTTGTACAGTGAAATCAGAAGAATTTGCAAATGATGATGGGTCATACTTCTAATTCCACAAAGAGGTATGCATCGAAGCAGGCAAAAGG
This sequence comes from Formicarius rufipectus, assembly GCA_013399695.1. NCBI lineage: Eukaryota > Metazoa > Chordata > Aves > Passeriformes > Formicariidae > Formicarius > Formicarius rufipectus. Next base: position 586,687 of record VXAU01000288.1, on the reverse strand, counting down.
GGTTTTAGCCATGGCTGACTGAGTTTGAGGAAATGCCACAAATTTTCTCAAAAAGGTCACAAATCTTCTCAATCTTTTTTTTTTTTTTTTTTTAAATAGCTCTGATTCTTACTGACAGCTTTTTAACAAATAACAGTTCTCTCCTCAAGGTAAAGCTTTTCCTGAAGCACGGAAATCGCTTCCTGAGTACTAAACAGGTATGGAACTCTGAAGAAGTCTGAATGTTTACACTATTTGTTTGAAAAACTTTGTCCTGTATATTTGGCTCATATCAAAAGGCATATGGGTTTAATCCTCCACTTCAGTACAACAATTTTACACTGGTGTAACTTTGTTAGAGTTGCAATGGTGTACAGTTGGAATAATAAAGTGGCGAATCAGACCCACATGTATTTCATATCCCCTGGGAGTTGTGCATCACGTGCTTCTCAGACCTGGGGCGTACAGAGTGGCACGTAATATCTGTGGGATTAGTTCATGTGAGCCAGTATATTATCATGTATCTTGTACTAAAGTATATACTCTGCAGGTTCAGCCTCCAAAAGGGGAGGAAAAGTGCCATAAATTTGTGCAAAATCTGCTTTTGGAATAAGCAGTAAGTGCTTTCAGCTCTGTCTATGTTTGGGTATTTGAGATAAAGTCAAGGCACTGGTCCAGTGGTTAGACATGGTTCACCTCTGCAAGCACAGCAGTGGCTAAGCCCAGTATTGGTTTGCACTGAGTACAGAGGAGTGAATAATTTTGCTTATGGAAAACCATCTGAGTGGGGTTTTGAGGTTTTGCTTTGTTTTGTTTTGTTAAAATTGCAACCAAGCATTGACCCAGCCCAAGTCTGTTTATATTATGAGAACTGGTGGACCTGTAGCACAAGGCAACAAGACTGGACTAACAGCTGTAGAAAAACAGTGCAGAGTCTTGATCTCTGTACAAGATTCACAGCATATGTTAAATAGTTATTGTGTGCAATGGAATGAATTTAATTGTATTTAGCCATGCTGTAATTTGCGAACCAATTGTTAAAACATGCTGCAAGATGTCAAACTCATATTTTTAATAAGCTGGGCAAACTATCAAGTGGTCAATGTTCTTGTGCTTCAGCCTTTTTTGATTAGTTTCCTTGCAGGCGGGTTTGGACAGTTATATGGAAACAATACAGGGATGAACAAAGAAGGAACTGGAGTGATAATTTGAGAGTAACTGGGAAATTGGTCAAAGGAGAAAAAAACATGATGTAGATGGTTCACGGCATGTTGCTTTTTATCCTGGTCACTTAAAAACAATGTGCTGTAATTTATGAGTAGACAGACCTAGTTAATACTTGCTTGGTTTATGTAGATGCTTGGGTGTCCAAAAGTCCTAAATCAGTTTTATAGTATGCATTACATGTACTGTTGAGTGGCTGACCTGAATAAAATGAAGTTTACAAACTGGTTTTGATTAACCATGTCTGAATGTAGACATTTAGCCTATTATTAAATTTAGAAGCCATTGGTTTATATTTTGTTTTATTGCTAATCATCTTTTACATTACTGTCAGAGTTTCCATAATGTCCAATTAAAAAACAAACATTGTTCACAGATAAATAAGGGCTTGTGAGAATAGTGTAGACTGTGTTTGGAAATCACTCACTCAACGGCATTGTATTACTATGGAAAAATTACTGCCAGAGGCAAAAGACATCTCAGTGTCTTTTCTCTACAGCAGACTGAATGGATGGTCTGAGCTTGACCAATACGGCTCCACTGGGTTTACTTACAACAACACAAACTACTGGAAGCACAGCTTCCCTGGCAATTCATCCTGATAAATGAGCAGTTGTCCTAGATATTGCAAATCTGTTCATTGCAATGTTTCTGTTTGGAGACTTAGAGGATAAGGCACCCAAAAGCAGTCCTGAGAGTATGGCTACTTAAGACTTTGACATTCAATAATTAGAGCTAGATGCAGTGACTCCACCTCTACTAATAAAAAAAACCACTGCTGTTGTGGGCCCAGGCATTACCACATGTTGTCCATATTGTTTGTTAGCACACAGTCTCAGGCGTGCATTTCACTTAAGCCAAGAAGCGTCAAGTTCCAGGTGATGCTTGAACAGAGACCAAAGGGTGGCCCATACCACAGGTCATTCCCAGAAAACAGTTTGGAGGCACCACCTGGCTTGGGGAGTAAAACAATTCAATTGTATGGATGAAACTGCTGCCCCATGTCAGCTGGGCAGAGAATAAATCATGGCTCATTTTCATTACTGCTGTAAATGAGGCCATTAAGCTGCTTTCTGCAGAGAGGCACAACTGAAGTTCCTGAGGTATGTGCTGCCTCAGAAGAGGCCCTAAACAATCCATTTGCTTGTGTGCCTCTCTGAAAGAGAAAATGCACAGTTTGAATAGCTATTGTGCTTTGGGATGCTTACAGGGGGCTTAACTTCCATCTGAAATCTATTTTTCCTGATTCAGTGCTTTGAATATGGCAGCTCATTAAGATATCATGTATCTTAATGTGTGTTACCAGCAAAAATACAAACTGTAGATTAAAATCTGTTTTGCATTGAACCTGTATTCCACTCCAACTTCAGCATTTCGTTTGAGTATATGAAAGGGCTGGGAGCAATCAACTGCTAAAAGACACTCACCTCAACATATATTGAGTTAATTTCCAGCTTCTATTTCAGGGCAAATATCTGCATATTTTCTCAATAAAAGTAGTCAAAAAGAAAACAAGAAGTGATGTGCTATAGTTAAGGAAACATCCAGATAGAATTGAGAGGGGAAGATAATGACACATCACGTACAGCTTTCACTCAGCATGAGTTGACTATGCCTTGTTGCGAGCACCTCTACAGCCACTGGTCTGGCTTAGTTTCAAGTCAGTGATTGTGAAACAGGATATACTTATGTTGAAGAAAGGTGGTAAAAAATAATTCATTTTCTTTTCCTTGACTCATTGACATTTATCAGATTTTGTGAGAGTTGTTTGCAATTCCCTTGAGATGTACATAAGAATGCAGCCCATATTGCCTCCAGCCTTCGCTCCTCCTCAGCTGAGGTTCAGCTTACGCATCTTACTACAAGTCTCTGTTAACAGACCATCCCCTCCAACTTCTTGACATGCACAAAATAAATGTTGCATCTCATAAAACAAACCAAAGCTCTTAGGAAGAGCAATTACAATGAACCTCTTACCACACTGCAGCCTGAGGTCTGCAGAGCTTAAAATGTGGTGAGAAATGGGAACACACTTTGCTTACAGCTCAGGAGAGGTTTGCTATTTCTGTATAACCACACCTATTGAGTGCAAACAGGACCTATTCCTGCAAACTGGAGAAACATGAATGCTGCAAGAGTAAAGTCCTGTTTTCTGTCTGAACATCCAGTAAATCAGACCTACCTTCACAGTCCAACTACATCCTACCTCCTATGCATCATGATACTACCTCACTGGAGGCCACAGAGAAGGCTGAGGTCTCCCATTCCTGCTTCCCTTAGGAACAGGTGAGCTGTTAAGCAATCTGAGCAGAGAAAAACTGGTGGCTGGAAAGTGGGCAGATAAATAAATCTGATTGGGCAAGAAAAAAGAAAACCCAAACAAAATATTCAATGGATTTTCAAAAGTTTTGGAAAAAAAGGGAAAGTTTTCTTTTTATAGAGGGTTCAAAATGTGGAACTGATTAATCCTTTTGCTGTCATTGAATCAAGTTTTCTCCTGAGAATGTTTAAGGCATCACTGTCCAGCTGGATATGTTTTTACCTTAACACCTTGGCAGAACATTATTGGATTGTATGAAGAAGTTCAACTTTTTTAAGATTTTTTTTTTCCCAGAAATTTGAAGATCAAGATTTTCTGGGCTTGACTTTCTAAAATATTTTACTACATCAAAATGACATGTGAATTTCAAAATAAAAGAATTGGTATCATCCTAAACAGCAATAAGTGCATCCTGTGAAGTTCGTGGAGTTCATTGACAAAATAATGCTCTATTAATCAATATAATTTTATTATGTTGTATATATATTATAAATTTCAAGCAATTACTGCTTCTGTTTTGTGATACCTTGTGGTTGATTAACCTGAAGTTGCAGGAAGAATCTTGATCTGAAGATACGAAGAAGAGAAACAGATATCATATTGCTCTCTGTTCTTTCCCAGTGAATACTTTTAGAAACTAGTACTTTTTCCTACTTGAATTTTCTGCCTTCAGCTTATACTTATGTATATGTTGTCAAACAAGAGCTTGTCTATTAAAAGTTTCAAGTGTTCCTTTTAGATTTTGGGACTTGACAACTTTTGAAATATTAAATTTTGAGACATTGACAATGATATCTAATAAAATCAAAGTTGTAAAGGCTATAAAGCTCATCATATATAGTTGGATCTTTCTCATAAGTTCAGCTGTAGCTCAGTTATAGAAAATTATCTGCCCAAATTAAAATTCGCTTTGTAAAACTCAAATCCCTTTTCCATTTATGAGAGTGTAGGCAGCAGGAGGAAAAACAACATCATCTGACAGACTTGATTATCCTGCAGTAGACCTGAAAGTCATAACTATACTCCAGAGAGGTGCATATGATGGGATGAAGTCAAAACACCTGGGTGGAACTCTGTCATCTCCTTGTCATCTGTTTGTGTGATTCCTGTGTGGCTGTCAGAGAGGCTGTACCGTGTGTCAGTTTTAATAAAAGCAATGAGTGAAGGGAATGAAGCAATTGCAGAGCCATTCAGTTGAAAGCAGGTCCTTCAAAAATGATTGGATAATTAAAAATATGAATGTAGCTAATCCATGTTGACATTTTTATAGCCTTTACATGAAACAACCTTTAAGGGTATGGTGGAGTGGGGAGATAAGATTCTATGGGAGGACCACTGGCAGTTGATCACAGAAAAAGAAGGTATCATGTAAAGAAAATGCTCATTTAAACACAACATAAGAAAGTAAACTCGATGACTAAAAATAAACATCAATGGGAATCTCCTACATGAAAATCACTGCTGAAGTGGTTTTATATATTCAACATGGTGAATCTGTAGCAAAAAGAGGTAAGTTATCCCAAGGGCGACCGAAGTGCAGTGTTGCACCCCCTTAATTGACATGGAGACTGGCAAAAAGTGAGCAGAAGTGAGCAAAAGTGGGGACAGTATTCTGTCTTTTATATCACTTATGTAACTTATTCACCTAATGCAACCATTTCTGCCATGCTCTGTCCATTCCCTGTTTCCATATTTTAGAAAACTAAAATGCTTTAGAAGAAGAAAAGGAATGGTTCACAGTTTAGAAAACAAAGGGTAAAGGAGTTCAGTGATAGATAAACTGAATGAACAGATTTCTTAAAACACAACCATGTGTATAGGGAACAAAACAATTAATATTCCAGCATTCTTCTGTGTAATAAAGAAAAGAGGTTAAAAAGTATAGAATTTGAAGACCAGGAAAAAATAGAATGCGGCTTGATTTTCACAGTGATGCAGTTCACGGTGAGTGTTGCACAGTGAGGACTGTAATGGGTTTGACATCATGTTCAATAAATAAGTAATAGAAATCTTTCTAACAGATAGACTTTAGCTGTCAGTTGATAAACCATGGGGCCTGGTAAATGAGCTCTAGTGCTCTGTAATGCTCGGTACAAAGTATTTGGCCAGTGTTCTTCAGCAGACAAAATTTTAATACCATGCATTGGTAGATGAGGGATTCTTTGTAATTTGGTATTGTTCATGTTTGCAAGTCATGAAGACATTTTAAATCAATCAGACACAAAGTTCAAAGAGTTTGTACACAGGGGTGGTTTCTAACCAATGTTGTGGCAAATGAACTGCAGTAGTTGGGAACCACTGGGTTAAAACAGCATAAAAGATTTAGTGTTAAGATTTAGTATAAGTGACAGGGGTAGAACTCTCAAATTCAGGAGGGTTTTTTGTCTTTTCTTGACCCCAACCATACATTAAACTAGCCCCTGAGAATATATTAATATATGAATAGACCTCCTCACCTGCCCATGACCTGCACTCTTAGTTCATGGTGCCTGGAATGTGTGCTGTTGTGCTTCTATCCTCTCCCTTTTGCCTCTTTCTGCAAACTGGGCCACACTCTTCTTCCAACCAGAGAATTTGTTGTCGCTACAAAATTAAAAGCAAAACAGGCCATATTATCTCTTGGTTGATTTGGGGCAGATAATTCATACCAGTAGTCAGTGAGATCAGTGAGATTTTGACATGAGACACTTATAAAGAATCTGAACTGTCACAGGGCATAATAATTAAAAAAAACCCAAAGAAACAAACAAAAAAACCCAAACAAACAACAAGACAGACCAGAAAAAAAAGTTATTTTTTATAAAAGAGGCAATGAAAATTTAAACTCTGCTGCCATGGGATGCTGTGGAGGCAGTGTCAGCATGTTCAAAACAGGATCAGCCAAATTAATGGACAACAGCCCATTAACTGATATGAGAAGGAGCAAACAGGTATGTATTCTCTGACACACCTCATGTGCTGACTGTGGGGTGTGAGAGTTTATGAAGAGCATGTGCTGCAAAAAGTAACCATGGTCATGTGCTGTTGTGTGCATTGTCTTTTGCCACTACTGGGGACAACAAAAAGATTAGATGGTCTGAAGGCAAGTTCTTTGCCCCAAGAATGCCAGAAAAATGCTCATATTGAACAAAATTCTGCTTTTAGTGTTATTCCAGAGGAAGACTGTGAACATGAGCAGAAGTGAATTAATTTTACATTTGCAAATAGCTGTGGAATAAAACCAGCACATTGAAACTTCAAAGAATATATTAAAAATGTGTCACAAAATATCCCTAAGTAGAAAAACCTCTGAAGAACACTTAACTGTATTCCTTTAGAAGGAGAGACTTCTATAAATGTAATATTCTTATTATTTTTTTCATGAAAAGGAAATTAAATAATAGGCAATTTCTCATCTGTGTAAATTGACAGGGGTCACTTGAATTTGGTGTAAATATTCTGGTATTCACAAACTGAGCAGCTGACTTTAAATTTATAGGACCGCACTCTCAAAGGTATTAATCAACTACTGAGCTAACACTGAAATCATGGAAACTTTGACAGAGGGTGGATCCCAAGAAATTTAAGTGAATTAGTCTCATTTCATGTGGAAAATTGGAGAGAAATATGCATACATTAACGAAATATGCAAGCTAATGTTCTAGATGTTTATTGTTTCCATGTGTTTATTTCTAAACAGAGTAATTTAAGAAGCTCAATTTGGGCATATGGAAAAAATATAAGAAAAAATCTGACTTAAATATAAGGAAGCAAACTTAAAATGAGAAACTTTTTGAGGTTTTTATTCACTTCTTTCTATTTCTATGAATGATTTTTAATAGTGAGTTCCTTAGGCTACTTACGTTACTGATTGATGTGCATCTTGCTCATAGCTCTCTCTGCTCTCTCTGTTTCCCTTCCCTTCCCTTCCCTCCCCTCCCCTCCCCTCCCCTCTTCTCTGTTTCCCCTTCCCCTCTCCTCAGTTCTTTCCCTTTTTCTGCCTCCTGGCTCTCCAGGTAACACTGCAGAGCCTTCTTCCTTGGCCATCTCTCCCTCTTTGAGCCACTTTGCTTATTCACACTCCCAGCAGGATAAACCAATGCATGATCAACCTTCCCACCTGTCAGTACCTGCAATAGCACTTGCTCTCTGATGTCTATATTCACATGATGGATGTTACTTTTCTTATTTTTTAAAGTCTCTTCTGATTTTTGTCTTTACTTTTTTTTCATTGTGACTTCAAAACCCATGCCTGTATCTTCATCCAATTGCAAAAATATTGCATCATCTCTGATTTCTTCTTGTTTTTCTTCACAGCAGCCACTCTGAATACATTTTCCAAAAACTTTTGGAGCAGCGAGAGAGTGAGATTGGTGTGGCACTATTGCACAGATACTGTCTCTCCCTTTTGCCCCTTCTCAGATGGAACCTACATCTTTCCTGGGTTCTCAGTTCCCAGGCATTGGTCTGGGATATCCTGGAAGCAATTACTACAGGAGAGAGGGTCATTTAGCTTCTTTTGTGAGTACTCCATGAGGAAATACACTCTTAGTTAGGGGATCCTTTCTTTTTCACCAGGTGGTGTAGTCTCACACTTCTGGTACTGAAGAGGGTCTTTAGGAGTGACTTGGAGTGATTTATTGTGTGGGTGTTCTTGACTAAGTAAATAAAAGAAAAACATGCAAACGTAACTAGAGAGAACTATATCCCATGTCATTCCTGATAATGCCCATTGAGCTCAGCTTTGTACAGCAGCCAAAGAGCTTAGCTGGGGAAACTGTACTGCTGGACTGACCACACAGTCAACCCAACCCTAATAATATAACTCTACAAAGATGATTGAAAGGAGGTGGAGAAGATGAACTGTGAATATAATTCTTTTCTTCCCCTATATGTTCAGATTTGCAACCAAACTACACTGGACTAAACACTGAAGATTTTATTATTGGTTGAAGTATTACTGAAGTATCTCAGCTCCTTGGGATCCTGTTGTGCTAAGTGTTGTAAAAACAAAGGAAAAGAAACCTGGACGAATTAGACAAGAGACAACAGGTAGCTATAGGGGAACAGGGAGCACAGGGAAACTGTAAACTAATTTTGGTCATTATGACAAACAGTGATCTCAGCAGTCTAGCATTCTTACTAGCGTTGTTTTGTAGACATGGAAAATACTGGGTGGAAACAAAACTTCTGTTAGTTTTTATAAACAGAATGTTTGTTTGTTTGTTTGTTTGTTTGTTTTTTTTTTAGTCTGTTACAATTGTCGACCAATTCATTTAAAATTGATGGATAACAATTTTTCTCATTGTGTAGTAACAGAATGAGTAACTTAATAGAGGTAAATAAAGAGCTGGGATTGTGAGATTTGTCTTGGAAACAAAAATTTCTGAGTGAGATATACTAGAATAAGATTTATTGAGCAAAATATGTCTTTACTGACGTGTGAGCTTTGGGCCAGGACAAGAACTGTAGTTAGGACCATGGCATGTCACAGGCAGAGTGTTATAAAAGATACATATTTTAGTAAATGAAAGAGTAATTCTAGATAATTTTATAGACACTAAACTACATATTTTAGTAAATGAAAGAGTAATTCTAGATAATTTTATAGACACTAAACTACATGCATTCTTTGAAATGCCTAGGACCAGGAACTTTGGCTGCAGGTTCTGGGCCCACATTGAGGGGAAAGGGACATAACTAAGTGAGAAATCTGGAAAAAACCTTGTTTCTTGTGCAGTTATCACAACCATATTGAAGGGGTCAAGGTGGCAACTTGTTGGATAAACATACATGTTGCTACCAGTTTCTGGTCAGTATACTGTTTCCCCTGCTTACATGGGCCTCGAACTTCCCATGAGATGGGTATTCAACTGATAAAACACCATGACTAAGATACTAATGCAACTGAATTGCAATTTTCTGACAACACACTCTTTCACCATTTATTTGAAATGGAATTCTTTGCAGGTTCTCTGTTTCACTTCTGCATTAAAAAAGTATCCTGGCTGGGATACAGTTAATTTTTTGGATTTAGTATGAGAATAATGTTGACAACACCCTGATGTTGTAGTTGTTGCTAAGTAGTGCTTACCCGAAATCAAGAACTTTTCAGCATCTCATGCTTTGCCAGTGAGAAGGTGCACAAGAAGTCAGAGGGATCATGGCCAGGAAAGCTGTCCCAAACTTGGCAGGGGGATATTTCATACTACAAAACATCATGCCCAGTGCATAAACTGGAGGGAGTTGGCCGCGGGGCACCAATCGCTGCTTGGAGATGGGCTGGGCATTGGTCAGTGGGTGCTGAGCAATTGAATCGTGGGTTTTATTTCTATGCCGCTTTAGTTTCTCTCTTTTAATTGCAATTATTATTTGTTGATGTTATTATTGTGATGGCATATTTTATTTCAGTTATTAAACTGTTCTCCGCCCACAGGTTTCACCTCTTTTCCAATGCATCTCGATGTGGTGGGGGCAGTGAGTGAGCAGCTGCGTGGTACTCAGTTGCCAACTGGGATTGAACAACAACAGAAAACAGCTATTTTTTAGCATAAAATTGCTCTTCAAACTACATATAACACTTGAAAAGAATTCTAGATGATAAAAAGAACGGGAAAATATTTCAACATTCCAAATTTTTCTATCAGTGTTTAAATTCCTGAACAGGAACACATACATCCTAAGCGTCACAGTAATGAAGCTACTGGAGTCACTTCAGGCATGTCTCTGCTCACCTCGATAGAAAACCTAAAACACTGGGATGATGCAGGAGTTAATAGCAGGAGCTAAGGGTCTGTTATGTTGTGGATGTCTAAGATGAGATCCAGAATAATACAAAGTTGCCCAGAACACAACTGATGTGAAACACCTAAATCCAAGAATAATAACAGGGATTGTTATAAGGTCTGAAATATTCTGGTAGAAGCTTAAAGATTCTACAGTTCGACTGTAGCATGTGTTTTAAGGCACCCTTTGCTGCAGTTGAATGTTTTGAAATCATGTCCTCAGAAGGCCGTATAGCTTTTACACAGCAAACAACACATGGCGCCTAAGCTGCCTGAAGCATAGGCAATGCTAAATTCAACATGTAGCATAACAGTCACAGCTACACTTAGAATACACAATCAAGGGAAGAAATGGGGGATTCAAATCAGCAGCTACTACTTCTACTTCCCAGGACTGTGGGTCGCCAAGCAGATTACACAATCAGCTTAGTTAAGTGTCTGTCTGGCCTCATGACTCTTGAGTTCTTTGCTGTGGTGCAAAATAGATTTCAACACCTTCTCCCCTTCCTTTTTCTGTGTACATGCTCACATGTTTGCATAAACAAAGTGTGGTGCACAGCCTGCTGTTCAGAGCGCTGGGAAATGGGAGCTGAGGGTTCAGACTCCCTGTGTCTGAATGAAGAACTGAACTTCAGGTCCTTCTGCTTTCCTTACAAGGCTGCAATGGTGTAACAATGAACTCTTCTCCAAGGTTTCCCACTGAGTGAAATAGGCATAGAGCCATAGAATGGTTTGAGTTGGAATGCACCTTAAAGGTTGTCTAGTTTCAACACCCTGCCATGGGCTGGGGCACCTTTCACTAGACCAGTTTGCTCAAAGCCCCATACAACCTGGCCTTGAACACTTCCAGGGATGGGCCACCCACAACTTCTCTGGACAACCTGTACCAGTGTCTAACCACTCTATTGGCGAAGAATTTCTTCCTAACATCTAGTCTAAAACTACCCTCTTTCAGTGTGAAGCCCCCTATCCTATCACTTTGTGCTCTTGTGAAAAATCCCTTTCCAGCTCTCTTGTGGCCTCTCTGGGGACTGGAAGGTGCTATAAGGTCTCCCCAGAGCCTTCCCTTCCCCAGGCTAAACTTCAGCCTGTCTGCATAGCAGAGGTGCTTCAGTCGTCTGATCACCTCCTCTGGAGTTGCTCAATCTGGTCCATGTCCTTCCTGTGCTGGGAACCCCAGAGCTGGATGCAGTACTACACGTGAGGTCTCATGAGAGAAGAACAGAATCACCTCCCTCAATGCTTATTTTGATGCAGTCCAGGACACATTTGGCTTTTTGGAGTGCAAGCGCAGCTGGGTCATGTTGTGCTTCTCATCCATCAGCACCCAGAAGAGTTTCTCCTTAGGGCTGTTTTCAATCCATTCATTCTCTGCCCAACCTGTATTTGTGCTTGGGATTGCCTTGACCCATGTGCAGGACCTCGCACTTGGTCTTGATGAACACAAGGTTTGCACAGACCCACCTCTCAAGCCTGTCAGGCCCGTCTGGATGGCATCTCAATGGCATCTGGATAGTCACACTTCCAGGTGTGTTATCAGGAATGGATGAATGTGTATTTAAAGGAAAAATTAGTGACACTACAGCTGAATTAAAAGTTTCAAGATAAATTGCCTGAAAAGAAAACGGATGTTGAGTAACCTGAGTGTCCTGTGGAGCTTGACACACATATCTGAGTAGTGCAGTGCAACATATGAATACAGTTATCCACTGATACAGTTCTGATTAGTGCAGTTGACATCAACCTATGGCTGAACTGGTTTTTCAAACATTGTCAGAGTAGCCCTGGACTGGATTGTCAAGGGCCGCTTCAAGTTCCAACAAAAGCAGGAACAAAGCACCAATAATTGTTACCATGTTTATTTCATGTTTCTTAGTTTCATAAAATAATTATATTCCAATGAAAAAATACATGTATAAAATATGTGAATTCAGGATTAATATAAAAGTGTCATCAGTTCAAGTCTCACAAGGTAAGACATATACATGAGCCAAATGCAAATCCTAGGCAGGTGACAACTGTTTTTTCTGCCTGTTCCCTCCTTATCTTTCTGCCCTCACCTCCCATCCTCCTTGCTCCCTTCTTTTTCCTCTGGATCATCTTGGGTATGGTTTCAAAAGTCTGGAAAGGGGCAAATGCTGGACCAGAAGAGATGGCTAGTTTATTCTAATCAAATTCATAACAGTTAATTAATGCAAAGTTCAGATGACAGAAGTCAGCCAAGTCTCTGTTTCTGTTGGAACATTAGCATGCAGATTTCTTTATTGTTTGTGATCTTTAACTGTACAGGCCCATCAGAAAAAACTTCTTTCTCTCTCTTTCTTTTATTTGTCCCCCAGATAAAAAGATTAGGGCTTTAGGGGCAGAGGAAGGCTTTGGGGCTTGTCAAAATGACAGGAAAAGTCTAGCTAAGAAAGTTTGTTGCCTTTTTCTAAAAAACTAGTGGTTAAGTGGCTGTGCTGTCTGCTAGTGCCACACTCCCTTGAAGAGCCTGTGGTGCCATCCCAATGCCTATACCCAGGAAAAGTTCTTACAATAGGCACTGTAAAGTCAAGGTACCTGTGTTTATATTTTATTTATAACTACTAAGAGCAGTTTGCCAATATCCAATACCACTTCTCTCTGGTGCTAGTTCAGGTTCAGATTGGAGCGCTCGTTCATGCAAAACTGTTCCTGGGGAAATACAGTCCAACATATGTGATGGGTCAGAGCCATGCAGTTTGGTGGGGCTGAGCTGTTGAGCACGACTGCCCTGGGGTGGTAGGGCATGGCCAGGGACTTTCTGGTGAGGAAGGCCCACAGGCTCACTTAACATGCCCTCAGGCATGATCTCAGCCTGTAACTTCATGATTTGTCACTGGACATTGCCAGTCTCCCATGGGGAAAAACTGGGTGGTGACTGTTCCAGCTGGACATGGTGTTGGAAATACATTCACTCATGCAATGGCACAGGAGAAATGGAGGAAGAGGGAAGAGAGTGAAGAACATTACCTGATACAGCAAAGTCTGATCCTTCCCCTCTGCTCTCTGCAGTACACGGTAGAAGCAGCAGTTTAGAGGAATGGGAATGTGTTTCAGATATTGAATAGGTCTCTGCAAACTCAGATCTGTTTCATCTGCACCACTGTCAAATCACTCAAGAAATGCCAACATGAAATATTTAAAACCCCTTAAAAACCTGAATATTAAAAAATACCTTTAACTGAGATCTGTCTGCCCAAAGTCCTTAGGCTTTTTGAAAATCACGGCCTTATTTTCAGCACAGTGCTCCAAACTTAACACTCAGAGCTCAACCAAAGGCTAACATGGGTGAGCCTGATTTACTTAAAAGAATAATAACCTATTTTATTTAAAGAAAAAAAAATAAGAAAAAGAGAAATAACAAGAGGAATAACAGAGCACCTCCCTACTCTACAGCTGCAGGCTCCTTCTCTGACTGATCTCTCCTTTGAGAAACATTTGCAGGTTGTTCCTGTCCACCACTCCTGGCTAACTCATGGACCTGACTCCCTCCAGATGGCTTCCAAAGATCACTGGGCAATTGACCTTTGTCTCTTGAGCTAATATCAGCACAACCCACCAGGATCTTTTTGACAGACCTACATACTCTTGGGGCAGCAGAGGGCTGAAACTGCACTGACATGCCTACAAGAACTCCTCAAAGAGAGATCAGTCAGAGAAAGAAAGAAAAGGCAAAGTGATCTTTGACATTCTTGTGTGACATATTTGCTCATCCCTTCATGCCATGTATATTAATTCACCAACAGAAGGTTGTGCCTGAGCACAGTGAAATACAACAAGAAGTACAATTTTTTTGTTGTTGTTCTTGTTTTTTTAATAAAAAATAGAGTAATCCATGTGATGCACAAAGAAGTTCTTTTGTTTCATGCAGGTATAAAATGTTTAAAATCCTAAATCAGCTTCAATGTACCAGTGAGAAAGCAACAGTGAACTCAGAGGTTTGCAGAGGACTGCAGTGATTCATTTAGGTAGCATCAGTTTTACTTTAGGCTTTTTCAGAAGCTCAGAACACAAAAGAATGTCTGGGAGAGGCTTAATAAGTAGAGGAACAGAACTGTATTCTGTGATAAATTGCATCCATAACGAGTAATGACAGAGCTTTTTGCTTTGCCTTTCAATTTGGGTCACAAATAAGCAAAATAATTAACCAAGTTGTCTCAAAAAGGAAAATTTCTTTCTCAGTGAGCATCAGTGAGGACTGTATTTTTTCAGCTGCGCTGATTCAGAGTATTTTGTATCACCTTTTACAAAGCCAAACAAAGCTTAATGGTATTTCCATTAAATTTCTATTGAAATACTTCCAAAACAGTTTTTCCATAAAGATAGGCTATTTGTCCTGATTCAGCTCTCTGATAAGACCTTATCTGGAATAGCATGTACTGTTCTGGTAAGCATTTTCAAGAAAGCAGAAAAGTCCGGTACAATAAAGGGAATTAAGTCCTTATCAGATGTGATGGAAGTACCAAGCTTGTTCAGCACAGGAAACAGGGGCAGGGGGTACACAATTGCTGTCGAGGAGTGTATCGGAGAGGGGTGAGTACCCACAAGGAACCACTCTTGGACAGTCCTGGCCCAAGATCAAATTGAGGTGAAATGGTCATGAATTCTGACAATGGGGGATTGAAGGATTTTAAACATCATGTTCTTGGATGACTTTCCAGTGGATGTAAAGGGCTTTATTTAGTTTTTGGGCAGAAATTGTTCAGTTCACAAAAGCAATTTCTTAACATAATTACGTCTGACAAAAATGGATGTTCCTCTCTGTCATATGTCCCAAATGACAGCACGTCCTAATGGATGTGTTCTTTACCATCTCCAATCTTTTCAAAGCAGAAATAAGGATTTTTAAAGTGAAGTCAGCCAAACTGGGCAGGGCAAATATTGACTCTCTCTGAAGAGAACACATTATTAAAAACACAAGCAAGTCTGTCTGTCTCACCATGCAACCATTCCATGGTAAACCAAAAAGCATCAGGTTGCATCAAGGAAAAAAGAAGAAACTTTGATTTAATGACTCTGTTTCTCTTCCCATTGGTGTTAATAAGTAACGACTGTGAAGTAAATAGAATTATATCAAGGAGACTAGAATAAAATCCAGCTTTTGTATGAGAACAAAATAGGAAAAAACCCCAAACTCTTTTATGTGGGATACATTTAACTAACTAGTTACTGAAACTGGTGAAATACTTCTGTCAACTGGATGTAAAATTATAGCATAAAATGACGTTCACAGTATAAAATGCCAAAAAAACCTTACAGTTAGTTTTTTTTGGTTTTACATAAAAGGTCACTACGTTTGACTGTGTCTTGTTAAAACTTTGTCTTCTCAAGATAGGCATGTTGATGAGAAGCATTCTGTCAATTTTCAGCTAATGCAGTTAACGTGCAGGACTTGAAAGTTACATGCATGATTGCTGGAGCAGTTATATAAAACCTTGCGAAATTGTCAGTTCTTGCAGGTGGACTTTGCCATAGACTAACAGAAGCTTTAAAAAAAGAATTAACCCTCCTTTACTCCACTTCTGAAACCAGAAGTCCCTATAGGTACTTTTCAGAGCTTTTCTTGTTCCATATAGACTTCATTCTAATTTATTATATTGGAAAGTACTGTTTTCTTCCTTAAACTATAAGTGAAATTATTTCTCAGATGTTGTTGGCTGTTATAATAACTGGAGGAGGTTCCTTATATGGGAAGGACAGATCTTAGGGACCAATTGTTACAATGAAAATTGTCAAGAGGACAAACTTAGCAATAGTATTTGCTGGTTTAGAGAGGCAGAGAATGTTATTCTGTCATACACTGACACTCCTCTGGATTAACAGGGATTTTTATGCCAGTTTTGTAAAATTACTGTTTTTCATCAGCTGTGAACTGATACTCTCCTCAAAGGGTTTTAATGTAGTGCTTCAACAACAAATATGAAATCTGAAGAGTGTATTCAAATAGCACTGTGAGCTAAAATACTCTATTAAGAGCTCTAATTGCATAACAGTAATGCATGACATATAAATTTATAAACCACAACTATCATATCCATCCCTTCTGACAACTGCAAGAAAGCATCCCAACTAATGAATCCCAAATTTCCTTTATTCCTTGAAATTTGTCTCATATCCTTTTCTTCCCTTACTTTCTGCCTGTAATGACTCTCCAGTGTGCTCTGAGCATGGAAAAGGGTGTCAGTTTTAATAAATAAATCAAGATGGTCTCATGATCTCAGTCCTGAGCTGTGGGCCAGAAAAGGGCTGCACAGGTGGATGGGTGAATGTCTTCCAAGCTGTGGACAACTTTATTTGGGATCTCAAATCATGTCATCTAGCTGACCTAAACCTCTTAAAGACTAATGACACATACTGCTTGGAGCAGATGTCCAAAATCTGCTCTACAGGAGACACCTGAAGAGCCTTGTAGAAGACAGTGTGGTCAGATTTAATGCAACACTGTTTTCACACGAAGTGACACAAATTTCTAATGTGTTTTCACCTTAGAAAATGTCCTTTTAGCTCACAAATCAGGAAAGTGTTTTTTAAATTGTCGTTCATTACTTGGAAAGATAATAAAACTCCTAAGACATACTTTTCCTTTAAATATTGTACCACAAGTGTGAGAGATCTCCACAGCCCTTACACAAGAAAAACTGAATCTCATCTAAGGAGTCCACTTTGGGTCTGATCATTCCACCCCTGTTCTTTATCCATCAGAGTCTTCTCCTTCCCCCTGCTCATGGCAGAGAAATAGAAAGGTCAGTGCAGAGTACATTTTAGTATCTTTTATAGTATTATATATGGACCAAAAAGTTCAAATATGGAAAGTATTAGAGCACTATGCTATGTTACATGATTAGAAACACATTTTGCTGGAGATATGATCTATGTTACCAACAAAATAACTATGTATAAGATCTGGTTTAACTTAGTTATCCTTTTGTCCTTTTTTTCTGCTTATTGTTATGTAACAGTTGTGATGGTGAAATGCATAATGACTATTCCGGACAGTATGATAGAGCATCATATGGCATTTATATTGGAGGGTAAAGCATATAAACATATGAAAGTCATTTAAAGATACAATTAAACTTCTAAACAAAGAACTTCATAAATATTTCATTTGAAAACTCAGCATCGACCAACTACCTGAGGGCTAAGGGGACTTTTTTTAATACAACATAATAAAGATTTAATAAAAATGCTGTTGTTAGAAGTGCAAGTGTGTTAACTCTCCCTGACAGAGGGCTATTAAAATGTATCCTTCAGTCAGTTCCTTCTTGCATTTTATTTAAACCAGCAAGGCCCTGTGAGTTTACTGCCTAGGATTATGGTCAACAATAGAAGCAATATTTACAAGTAATACTGTATCATATATATCTATATAACCCTTTAACTTAGATAAACTCCTTTTATCCTGCTGATTTTATGCTGGTTGATATGAATTCTGAACTATCCACATGGCCTGTGATCAGTTTTACTCAAGTCAATCCTTTGCTGCCCTCAGAACAACAGAACAGACGCGGTGGGTTCTTTTTCAATGTAGACCTAGTGCTGGACTGTCCATTTTTCAGTACTAAATCCACCATTCCAAAGATGAGTTATATTTGCCATTACATGAAGATTTTAAATCCAGAGTGAATATGATTCTGAATCATGTTTTCTAGAAAATTAAAAATTGAGTGTGGAAATTATTGTGGGAGATTTATAGTATGTTATGCAAGACAGATTAGGCAGTCACAAAAACCTCTTTTACTTTAAAAAATAGGAACTACTGAGTAAATGTGATTTTTAACTCTCTTAAACACTCAAAACAGATATTCTTTGAATATCACTACTGTATTTCATTCCAGAACAGTGTTTTGCAATAAAATTGTTCAAAAGTCAGTGAAAGACCTTTTAAAGTTTTGAAGTAAATCCTGGCCCATGAGTGTGTAAACCAGGGCAATCAGATATCCTTCAATATTTTGGGCATTGATAGAATGGAGATATGAGAGAGAGATGAAAAAAAGAGGCTTCATCAGATTGCAACACACAGAGAAAATGAAAATGCATTGTCTGGGGATTCATTAAGCTGCATTTAAGAATCCAGAAGGATGTTAGGGGTTAGGCCCTAGACTAGCTGTGCTTTAATACAGGGAAGCAAGGAAGCACAAGGACTCTTAACTTAATATTTACCTTTTTTCCTTTTTTTTTTTTTCCTGGCAGATTAAAGTTCTGTTTTTTGTTCTTCTGTTTTTGGACTGCAGTGAAGAAAGCTCAAGACACATGCTGTGTTAAGGTGGAGAAGTATATGTGTCTTTATTTTTCAGAGTCAGGATGTGATATTTCACATTTTTGCATGTTTGTTTTTTCTCCTTTTTATTTCACCAGGACATTTTTTAAAAGGACTTTTCTTGATATTTGTTTACACACACAATATTTTGTTATGGTTAAAGGTTTTATAGGTGATAGAACTGCCTATTATTAAAATTACCTAATACTTCCTATTATGAAACTTTGATTTTGTCGACTTATAATAGTGCCAAACTGTAACTTGCTTTGACTGAATTTTTCCATGCCAAGTAGCTGTCCCAGGCTGTACTTTTCTGAAGAGCTCCAGCCAAAACAGTTCTGCCATTTCTAGGAATGATGCAAGGAAAAAGTATGTATTTTTTCCCAAGTCCCTGAAGTTCATGAAATCTGGGCTTTGAAGTGTTCCAGTGCCCCTAAATTTAGGGAAAGAAAAATTAAAATTTTCGAGGGGCCTGTTAGTAAAGAAAAACTGTTCCTTCAGTGATTGTTACTGAAGTGAAGATGCAGATAAAAAACCCCTTATGTTTTATGGGTTAAACCTGCATCCACAGGTGTCTGAATGTTCAAAGATCTTTCTCTACTCGATAGGCACCACACCTCACCAAGAAACAGTGTGCCCTAGCTCACAGTGGCAGAGACAAGGGTGGATTTTCTGGCTTATATGGACACTAAAATGAGAGCATTATATTCTTTATGATGATTATCTGTTTTCAGCTTTAACCCTTCTGCCACAAAAAGCTAAAGAAGGAACCACACATTCAGATGCAGAAGAAACAAAAGCAAAATATAAGAAAGAAAAGGGCTGGGCTGAAACAATATATCTAGAGAAACAAGGACTCAGACATGTAAGGGAGAACTAAAGGAAAACAAAGGAAACTAGAGAGGAAATTCATAAAACCGTGGAATCACAGAATGGTTTGAGTTGGAAGAGGACCTTGAGGATCATCCAATTCCAGCCCCCTTGCCATAGGCAGGGACACCTTCTACTAGATGAGGTTGCTCAAATCCTCATCCAGCTTGGCCTTGAACATGTCCAGGGATGGGGCATCAACAAGTTCCCTGGGCAACTTGTTCCAGTGCTTCATCACATTCAAAGTAAAGATTTTTTTACTACTATCTAATCTAATCTAATCTAATCTAATCTAATCTAATCTAATCTAATCTAATCTAATCTAATCTAATCTAATCTAATCTAATCTAATCTAATCTAATCTAATCTAATCTAATCTAATCTAATCCTACTCTTTTTCAATTTTAATCAATTACCCCTTGCCCTATCCCTACATGCTCTTGTAAATAGTCTTGCCCCATCTTTCCTGCAGGTACTGGAAGGTCACAATTAGCCTTCTGTTTGCCAGGCTGAACAATCCCAATTCTCCCAGCCCGTTTTCACAGGAGAGATGCTCCATCCCCCTGGTAGCTTGGTGGCCTCCTCTGGACTCACTCCAACAAGTCAATGTCCTTTCTGAGTTGAAGATCCCGGGGCTGGTGACAGCACTGCAGATGGGGTCTCACCAGAGCAGAGCAGAGTGGCAGAATCACCTCCCTTGACCTGCTGCCCACAGTACTTTTGATGCAGCCCAGGACTGCCTTTCTGGGCTGCAAGTGCACATGACCAGCTCATGGCCAGTCTCTCATCCACCATCACCCCCAAGTCCTTCTCAGCTGGGTGATTACCTGTGCAAACTGGGAAAAGGTAAACTGGAGGTGCAAAATGAGGCATTTAGAAGCACTGAAAATTCTGGGCATCAAAAAGTAGGAAATTCTACTTTAAAGGTTTACCTTTATATCATGGCACAACTTTTAGTCAGAGATCCATATTTTTTTTCCTCTGGGAACTCTGTCCCCATGAAAGGATGGAATTCTCTGGAGTTTGTATCACCAATAAAGTTGACTTCATCATCTGTTTGTTCCAGAACTGGGAAGGAATGTAAAGCTGTAGCAAGAGGTTTCAGTAAGGGAAGGGGAGAACCTCATTATGAAAATGTGGCTGCAGGTCTGGACAACTGAATTCCCATCTCAGCACTAGATATGCAATACTGACATGGTTAGACAAACTTTTAATAGATTGCTGATAACAGAACATATTTCATTTTCTTGGTACACAGACTCAGATTGTGGAAACATATTGGAAGAAGTGCCCAACTGCAACTTAGGTCAACTGGAGCTGTAAATCAAACCCAAGGTGCCTCACACTGCATACTCAAAATTCATGAGTGTTATTAACTGCAGTGTCCTGCTTTAGTCCTGCATTTGTAGAATGTGTATAAAACTCACAGGAATATTGGTGATATAATTAGTATTTGTAATTTTTCAAAATTACACTGATTAACATCATAAAATAAAACTCATGCAGAGGTTAATTAATGTCTTTTAGAGAAGGGTTTGAATAATGTGCAACAAAGATGGCATGAGGCCATCCACCAAACAATGGAGCCATGTATTGAACAATGAAGTAAATATTGAACAGCTGTTCATTAAGTAAACACCATCCACTCTGAGCACTGAAATGGCTGGGGTGCTATGGAAAAAAAAAGTTAATAATCCTGTAATTAAAGCCTGTATCAAAATGCATATTCTCAGCATAAATCAGTTGAGGTTGCATGGGCAAGCTTATTTCCACCACACTCTCACTTTCGCATATAACTTTAAAATGTTTTTTTTTTATATAATTTGTATACATGCATGTTCAATAAAAATGTATGCTCACCTGTTAGCAAACACAATAAGCAATAGTGATAAAAAATGGAAAAAAATGGGGATTATGATTAAGAAAAGTGTCTATGAACGAGGAAGAAGAATGAAGCAGATGCAGAGAAGGAGAGAACAGGGAAGGTTGTTCTCATCTCTGCTTGGGAGATCTGTAGGTAGACATGGGAAGGCTTTAATTCTTCATATCAACACTTCATATTTCCAGTTGAAAAGTGCATTTAAAGTAATGGCTTTCAAATACACCTTTGAAAATGAGATGTGGATTTCCCATTGATTTTATCAACTATTGAACCTTTTAGTCAATGTTCAAAAAATCTCAACCTTTGAATTTTCCACGTCCATTACAGATCAGTGTGTGCTTCATTGGCTGATTTCCTAAACAATACAGCTTTTCCAGGAGCTTAGCAAGAGTGACTACAAGTTCACTGTTCTTCACTTATCCACATTTCCACATCATTCAGCATCTTTCATTGTGTTTGAATGACACTTTCCTGTAACAAATGGCCTAGAGTTTATAGCTTATATTGTAGATATTTTCCCCTTGCTTTCTACTGTGAAACAAGTGAAACTAAAATAATAGCCAAGAAAAATGTCTGAAAACACTTTGCTTGAGACTTGACATTGGAAGACAGTAAAATCATGTAGAATATATCATAGTGAGCTGTTAATGGGTTGTCCTTTGAAATCAGAAAACTGTTTCATTTTGGTGCTTTTCAAATACACATTGGTATCCCTTTTTATTTTTGGTCGCACACCATTTTGCAGATCAATCAAGAATGGTCGCTGAGCAATTGCTGTCCATAATTGTCTCACTATTATTTTATGTTCTCTGCCTTTTAGGCTCCTTAACTGATCACCTGCTGTCTAAGATGGGTGTTCTTTGGTACAGTGATTGTGGGTTTACCAGATTTTATAATACTCAGTTTGACAAAGTTGAAACTTCTAGCTGCTCTAGCAGTATATCAAATGTTAATTCAGTGTGAATTTGTTTTAATAGTTTTTAGACTAAGACTAAACTAAATATTGTCCCAAATCATTCATAAAAGTAAAGAACCAGAAGCACGAGGGAGAGTAAAATAAAGTAAGAGATGGACTGGGTGCAGTTGCTATTCATGAATACTGATATTCTATACAACTATACCCATGACACTGCTATGATCTTTCAAGAGTGCGTTCTAAGTAAAAGTTTTGCTGAGGATATTAAAATATGTTTTGTGACCTAACTATTTAATTTCAACAGAGAGGGACATGATCATAATGATTTCAAGGGTCTCTAGGTCAGACCTAGAGGTTCTTTAATAAAAGCTTTTCACTTCACATAGCTTGACCTTTATACTGGGATTTTATTATTTCTGTAACATACCCTTTCCTTATAATTACTTGTGCTTCTATAAAATGCTAGGCTTGACTGTGTGGAATGATGAATTGTAACTGATTTTTTTTTATGATAGAAAAATAGTGGGAAAAGATTTTTAAAGAGTCTAGTTTTGCACTCTGCAAAACAGGGCACTGTATTAAATACATTGTATTTCCCTTAAATCCATGATACAACTTTGTCATTAAACTCTGTTTGGTGCTTTGTTTACTCAACTTACATTATCTCAGTGGGCAATCATTCCCTGGAACAATTTGAAACAAGTGGTAATTTCAGTTCTAACCAGCACACAATCTTTCAGAAAACACTCTTTACCAGTCATTGTGCCATGTGTTGGCCTGTAATTTTAAAAACCTTATCATGCTAGAGAAGAGATATGCACAAATAATGGAAATACAGTATATTCTGATAATATAAATGAGCACTAATGATATTATTTCTTTAACATATAACCAACGAAAAGAGAGAAACTACAGAATCAAATCAAAGACTATTGATGTACACGTGTACAATGGGCAAATATTAGAGTAAGTGCAGTACAAAACACACATACTGCTTCAGGAATTTTAGTTAGGCATTTACCTGTAATGTTTCTTATGAGTTTTTGAATTTTTGCATCCTTTGCAACTTAGGAAACATGGAACTCTATGAATTCAAAGCAGAATTTCAGTTAAATAAAAGTAATATCAAGTAAAATAAAGAGTTTTGATTTGTTTACTTTTTGGTTTATATCAGATCGTTCAGTAAATCAAGTTATTTAAAACAATAGGGCTCAACAGTATTATGCAGTTTGTATAGAATTCTGAAGTAAAATGAAACTTGAAATCTAGCCTCTTACATCCAGATTTTTATATAGTTTGTGAGCAGGTCTTTACTGTGCTTAGAATTTATGGGGCTGTGAATAATCCCATAAATAGATCAATCCAAGGAAGTGTTATTACTGAACATCAGAAATGTAAACTACATAAATCAGTTCAAATATACATTCTTACACTGTAATAATATACAACCATGATTTTTTTCCCAGTAGACACAAAATACTACAGTTATTCTAAGGTCTAGTTGTTGGTATATACAGAATAATTATTTGGTATTTAGTATTTTGCAGCTGCTCAGCAAAAATTTAGTTATAGTCCTCTAGTCAATATGATTCTAGAATAAATTAATCTGCTTAGAAATCACTTAGTAAACCCACTATGTTTCTAAAAATGCATAGATATCATTATTGTTGACTGATTATAGTAAAATATGCCTCAAATTCCCCAGCTGACCAAATCCATATTTTGGCTTTGTGATGAAAAAATCTTGGAAATTTGGCTTTGATTTAACTCACTGGTAGGTTAAACTGCCAGCAATTTACCCAAATTTAGTTTGGTATAATTCTTCTTTTATTTTAGAAAAAATTTAAAACAGCTGGAAATGCACTAGTTTATAATGTATACCCTTCTTACATACCCTTCAAGATTCTTTTTCCCTTGAGAAACAGTTGGTTCCAGATGACTATAAAAGTGTGCAAAGGGGGTCTACCTTGTATTTGTGTGATACAATTTTTGTCATGTCTTTGAAAGCAAACACAGATTAGAGTTTAAGAAAACATCATTTAGAGTGTGTAAGACATTTTCTGCACTCATTTTCTCCAATTGGACCATTTATTACATTAACATGTTATCAATAAATTGATTTTCATTCATCTCTGCACTTTCTAAATAGCATCTGTCTTAAAACAAGCATGTGAATCCTTTCTAGAACAGAGGCACTCAAACTCTACCCAAGTCACTGGAGAGTCTCCTTTGGAGTCTTGTGCTGCTTAGACAACTCACCTCTTCTGGTTGAAGCAATTTGAAACTTATTGGATGTGTAGTTATGAATGCAGATGTCCTGGAAAAGAAAGAAAAAAGACAAGAACAACCTTTGTCTTCATCTAGCTATTAGAATATGAGTGGACTATGTGTGATCTCTGGACAGCTTCTATTTCTTTTATCCTTTTATGCAATGCTTGTTCTGTGGAGTTGGTTCTAAGATCCCACATGTGATCCTTCCAAGGACATTACTGCTGACTCCCTCTTCTGCCTTTCTGGTCTTGTGACTTCTGCATTCCCTCTTGTGCACTGACTTAACTCCGGGGCTGACATGGAAAATTTTGAACAATCTGCTTGAGGGGAGCTGAAATACAGAAGATGAGGCATCAAGCCACCACAAGTTTAATATTGGAATAATTTTTTTCCTGCAGAAGGCAATTTTGTGTATGGCAAGCAGGGTATAAGGACATGAAGGAGAATGATACAGCTACACTGACCAGTTGTATAAGGAGTGCCTTGCTTTTACCACCTGGAGTGGAGCTTGAACCAAGTGGAATTTAGGCATTTATGTGTGAAGAGGGAATTCAGGCATCAGGGTGCAAGTGGGGGTCAACTGCTCCATAAGGGCTGGGTAGCTGGGATCCATGGCCAGCAGGGCAGGGGCCTTGCCAGCCCCATCCCACTTTCTCCAAACAGGGAGCAAGACAGGCCTAGGAATGGCTGCTGGGATCATCACTCTAGTCCATGGTGACAAGGGAGGCCAGGGTAAAGACAGGAGGATGGGTCAGGGTCAGAATCAGTTTTGGTAATGGTAGCTAGGATTGGAGACAGTCCAGTAATCCAAGATTACCCAGGGTCTGGATCCACAGGTCTGAGTCCAAATCAACAGGGTCCATGGTCAGAGGTGGAGGCAGGTACACCTATGATACAGCTCTTGGAGGAACTGGAAGTACCAGCCTGAGCTGGGACTGTGAGGCCCATGGACAGGGGGCAAAGGCAGCAGCCCCGAGTGAGGCCAGTCAGGGCTCTGACACCAGATGTCTGAAATGGGGTCACATTTGAACCTAGGATGTGTGCCCCAAGAAAATATTGATCAACAGTCTTTAATTCAACCCAGAAAGAGTTTTCACCATCCCGTCACTTGAACTCATTTCCTGAGTTGGTCCAGAATGTTTTCCTGACTTGGTTCAGTGTCCTACTCATCCTCTTCCTTTAAAAAATATGAGAGGACCTTATCAAAATAAAATGTATGCTTTGCATAGAGCGGCACAAACCAAATGGATCTGAAGGGTACCTCACAGTTTTGCCCTACAAAATTATTTCCTTTATGTTCTCACAGTATGAATTCAGGCCAGTTAACTATAGGCACCAAGTTCTGTGACAGATTTTGTAACACGCACAATGTGCAGCCTATTCAAATGTCTGGGCAAATGTCAGTCCCCAGAAGAGAGAAGGAATTAAAAACACACTCTGAAGCAGTAGAATTCTGGGAGTATCAGCAACGTTCATACTTGATGGTGAGTAACAATGGCTGAAGACAAGTCAGAAAGGAAGACCTGGGAAGAGTAGTCAACAAGAAACAGTGCAAAGAGTTGTACCATTCCACTTCAAGTCTGATGAATATTTGAAGGTAAAAGTATTCCGCAAGAGGTTTACAACTCTACATGTAAAGTCACGGATGTGTGCTCTCATATCTTGTAACACTCTAGCCTCAGGAGCTGCAAGTTCACAGGCTCAGCCAGGAGTTTTACTTTAAAAGATATTCATAGGGTTCTTAAATACCTCGAGATAGAATTAAGAGAATAAGCCACAGACATGTTCCCAAGAGGTACTTTTATTAATCTACAGGATAAAATAAGGGAACTTTACAGAAGTTCAAAAGGGCACTACACAAGCTAGACAAAACGTTCCACCACAATACAAACCCAGCACATATCAATCCACAGCACTGAAGTCAAAATCCAATCCCTCCAGCTCCAAGCCACCCAAAGCATCAAAAAAGGAGTAAAGAAAGTAAAGCAGAGGGAACAAGAAGAGAGGAGAAAAAGGCAGAGGCAGATTATACAGTTACCATTGGAGCCTTGTGGCAGACCAGCTCTCACTTCTCCACATGGCAGGGCTGCATACATGGCAAGAACATGCCTCTGGTTTTATCTGCTCTGGTCCCTGTGGCCAAACCACAGGTGGGGCCTCTGACCCACTGGTCACTCTGGGGTCCCAGGCCAGGATGAGGTCAGTGTGCCTGCTGTCCTGGCCAATCCAAGCTGGGTCAGGAGCTCCAGGAGTGGGGTGTTATAGTTTTCCTGGGCTGTTTGTGACTGACAGCCATTCTGGGGTCTCCCCATGTGGGCTCTGGGGTCCTGACATGAGGACCCCACACACCTTCGTGAGGTTTGACCCATCCCTTCCCCCTACACACACACACACATGCCCCACAAGGTGGTTCTGACCCAACAGTTACTGATCTGGAGAGGAGAGACACATGGGACCAGGCATTGCAAATACATGTTCCTGCAAGTAGTTTAGACTCCACTGAGAATTCAGGGCAGAAACTTCATTTAGATGCTTTTATTCTTAATTTGGGATAGTGTCTTTTTTCTTTTTGTCGTTGTTGGGTTTTTTTTTGTTTTGTTTTGTTTTTTGTTTTTTTTTTTTCTTTCTGTTGACACCATAAGAAATATGCAAGTTAGGTGATAGAAATGCTAGCCATTTCAAAACTTTTCATATCTATAATTGGTTGTTTGGGGGAATTGTAGTCTGTTGTACAAAATATTAATGGATTACATTAGCGCAATCCAATCTCCATCTACTTTGTGTGTCTTTATTTAGATTTTGTTGCTTTGCCATCCCTGTCTGTAAGTGCTTTGTGGAGCTTCCACTTAGTTTTTCTTTTCAGAGTAGTGTAAGTTTCTTGATATTCCCATGGGCTCTCTGACGTTAAAATTTTTTTGTCAGTAACTTTTATTTCTTCTTTAAAAAACCCATTTTGAAGCTCTGTGGAATTTAGAGAGAGTCCTTCCATGCACTTCTGGTTGCATTGAATTGTTTTTCTCATAAATCACATACTTTGTTTTGATGCAAAAACAGCGACAGAAGAGAATCTAACATTTTATGTAACTGGCATGTCATTTATAAGATCTCCATTAGACAAAACATTTGTTTAGATACTCTGTTATTCATTTATTTTCATGTCAACACCGCAACGAATGGCAGAAATGAACAGAGATGAATAATCAGGCAAACTGTTTTAGTATCAATGTACTCTGCCTAAGGCAATACACTGTGCAACTGGTGAAGAATGCTTATTTCCTTCCCAAAACCTCTGCTGAGAACTAGCTCTTATAAACAATCTCTTACTCTTTTGTCTTAAGGGACTATTTTCAGTTATCTCAAAGACAAAATTTCAGTTGATAGTTCACTTAAAAGATTTTTTATGGTAAATTAGCAAATAATAGCTTTCAATTACCGTTATCTTCTCTATGGCTGTGTTATCTTTGTTGCATCTGTTCTTGGCCAATTGCTTTTCTCAGTCTAGTACGTAAAAACGACAGGAAATAAACAATAGTCTCATTAGCAGGGAGATTTGACAAGATATGGCTTCTGAGAGAGATATGTAAATTTGATAGATATCACAAACAAAAATAAACATTTCAACTGACCTACTGCAGCAATAGCAATGCTTCCCTTATTAGAGTTGGCAGGTCTTTCTTGAAGAAAGATGGTGTCTAGAAAGCAGTGGAGGTTACCCTCAAAGCGTTTCTCCCCCCAAGTTGCCTTGGGGGGGAAAAGGTAACCACGAATAATCTGTCCAACTGTTCACAGCAGGAGTAGCCCATCCTCAGACACCATCTTTAACAGCCAGCTAAGAAACTTCTGGGTGAACTTATATCAAGTGACGAACATACAATAAGCATGCTGGTTCCAAAAACAGCAGGAATCCCGGATTCAGGTATGTGGAAGTGATGCACATGCAGTTCAGCTGATTCACAGCTGTGCAGTACCTTTTACTGTGGTCTGGGAGCTCTACACCTATGCACATATAGATATTGACCATGTGAACCAAGATTTTTATGGTAAGGCATATGTCATTCCAAATGTTGACAGAAGAAACTGTAACTTACCCAGACAGAATGGTTAAACACTTTTGTGTTTAGGACTTTAAAATGTATATCTATTGTTATGTTCTCTGGTTTAGCACTTAACCTTCTGATGCTCATACATTAATTTTAAATCAACTACTATGAAATTTAGGAAAATTTATGTACTTTCCTGTGAATTCCTTGCAATTTGTCAATAACTCCCAAGCACTGAGGTGGGTAGGACCATGAAAAACTCCAGAAGTTTAAAGAAAAAAGAACATTCTTTTTCTTGTGCATGTAGTTTGGAGGTATATTTGCCTCAAACCAGCCATTTAACTTTGTAAACTGGCACTGAATTTGTATTTGCCTCTTATACCAAAGTTTTTCAAGCATTACTACTTGCTAGGTAGTATCTTGCTAGGTACTATCTTCTACAATTTGAACTAATTGTTTCTGCTCAGCTCTGTTCTAGGAGACTTGGGGCTTTTTTTCATGGTCAATAATATTCTTTTATCTGTTAGCTTGATTTTGACATTCTACATCCTTGTGTTAATTATGTGTACTCAGAGGGTCTTGAAAAACATATTATTTAATATAAGATCAGAAATTTTGGGGAATATATTGCTTGCCAAATGCCTCATATGGCAGTTAAAAATAGGTATGTGAAGCATGGAAATCTGATGGAGTATATGTTAGGGCACAGGAATGTTAAATTCTCTTTGACAAAGAAAGAATTAGGAGCATCAATCTGAAAAGAAAAATATTAAAAATGCAAACTCCAATACATATAATAGTTTGGTGATAGACAGTTCACTTAAGAGACTGAGCTTGTGTTCTGTCTACTCAAAACTTTAATTTTCTTCCTGACTACTAGGCACCAAAATGGACAATGTCTCACAGATACTCATAACAGCCCATAAGGTGCCCAGGAAAAACCTTACCAATGGAAAAACACATCTTTCATTCTGAAGACTGCGAGGATAATTCTTGGGTAGGGCTAATGTGTGAAAGTGTTTGGGACTAGAAGTTACACCCTGGTGGTATTCCTCTGCCTGTAGATATTGAAGTTGCTACTTCTGTGGAACACCGAGAAACACACTGCTATTTCCTTTTTTTATTTCTCTTAAAAATTAATGACATTAAGAAACTCTTTCCACAAAAAAAAAATTTTCTGCAGCTATTTGTGCTTCCAATGAGTAAAAGAAAGAAAACTCTTGCTGAAAATTTTTCATAAGAAAAGCACAGCCATGCACACTTGGACACTTCGAGTTTCATTGTAATGGCAGAAGGTTGAACAACCTCCTCAGTAAGGGTAGAGAATTCAATTTCCACATTTGGGTTAGGTAAGAAAAAGTTCAGGATTAGCTCACTCATTCTTTTACTGGTCAAGCCTGAAATGTTATGTTGGTTTATGATGGTTGTTTTACAAATCAAAGGTGGAGATCAAGGAAGAGAAATTACCAACTATTACATCTTTCCCAGGTTTATAGAAGAGTGTGAAGTTTCTTCTTTGATTTAGAGCAATTGCTAATTTTTAGATGTGTAGCAGGCCTGAAAAAGATGACCAAAACTGAAGATGAATGATGAGAAACTCACAATGAAGGACATTCCACAAAAGAATTCAATTAATTGAGTAATTAACTTAAGGCATCCTCAATATTCCTTACACAACTTTGTTTAGCGTTTATCTAAGTATTGCCTTTTATATACCTGTATTTGGTTTCTGCTTATTGCAGATTTCTTTTTTTTTTTAATGTGTTTATTGTTGGAGAGTTTATAAGAATCATGACTGTTAAAGGCCTGCTTGTGGATTTCAATATTGATAGGGATTCCTCCTAGAATCATTGGAAAAATGGGAAGCAGAAATCATTCCACCAACTCAAACTAAAGTTTTTACCTTTTGTTGTATTGATTAGAAATGGTAAAATGGAGAGAAAATTCCATAAATTATTTACATTTAGTCATAAATCTGTGTTGATCATCCCAACTGGACAGTAAAGGTGACATTTCAAATATTTCCAACCTGTCCATAGAATGCAGTCCAGAAAGGAACTTTTCAAATAATAAAATCAAGAAGTCAGGAAAAATGCTTCTGTAGTTAAAAAATCTGCTCTTTGTGGTTTTCTTACGCATATATATGCCCATATTTCATTCTGTACAGTACAGAAAAGTCAAAAAAGAATTAGGCTTTGCCAGCTGGATGGATTTACCTACTTTCTTTTTAAATAGATGTGGAATAGATAGGAACTTGCTAGATTTCCAGATGCTTCTTGTAGACCAAATGGTCTTCTGTCAGGTGTAGTTTACTTTTTTCCTTATCTTTGAAGACTGTTCAAAGCAAACAGTAGCTAAGAATACAAGGTAATAGTTATTGAGTCTGTATACTTTGAGAGTTCAGATTTATATGAACTGTTGGTACAGGTCCAAAAGAGTGGATTTTTCAGTAAGAAATTACTTAGAATACTATGTATGATATGGACTAATTAGGTAGGGAATGAAAATCGTAAATGCAGTGACAATGATATCTTTTAAGAAAATCTTTATTTTCTTAATTTTCTGAAGAAAATCAGTGTTTAAGTTAGAAATGGCAATTTTTTCCATTCCTAGTGCCATGTTTGAACATAATGGACTGTGACAGAGTTACTAGCCTCTTTCACTCACCACAGAACTTCCTTGTATCAGCTGTTCTCCACGGACCCCTGGAAAGGGTTGACAATGCTTCAGCTGTAATTTTGGCATGGTGGTAACAAGCTGTTGTTGCACCTGTATGAAGTGATGGCTTCCTTGAAGGGGTTTCCCCCTTTGCCAATGAAATGCCAAATTAATTCCTACTCTCTTGATTTGTTTTACAAATAAATCCCCTGATTAACATGTGGTTATACTGGCTTTCCAGAATGTGACTGCTTTTTTTTCTAGAGTGCTGACTCTAGTGCTGGTGTGATCTCTTATTGTTCGAATCTACTCCCGTTGAAACCAATGGAGAAGTTCCCGCTTCTTCATTGAAAGCACTGTTGTAGTCTCAGTTTCTAGTTTGGTGAGCTTTACCTGTTTTTCACAGTCCCAGTGCCAAACCTCTGTATTGGACTTGTAGCTCCACCAAGTCCCCAGGGGTGTGTGCATTCAACACCAGCTGAGCAGCTCTGTGCCTCACAGTCATATCTTGCTTTTCCTCACTGCACTCGCCCAGATATTGTTTTCTTTGAAATATGGTTTCCAGCACTAAGCTCTGTGTTTAACTGGCTATTCACTCTGTACAAATAGAAGGAAGGAATTTTTTTAATGACTATGCTTAGTGTTTGATATAGCGTCAAATTGATACTGGGAAGAAGTCTGTAGTTTAGCTCACCTGCTGTCCCAGCTGGCTACCTGTCTGCCTGCCAGGATTATTATTATTGTTTTTTTTAAATAGAATAAAGAGAAAATAGAAATAAAAATCATAATTATCAGAACAACCAGAAACAAAAATTCTATGTATGCATATATTAAACCCTGCTGCATCTAAAAGTTAACTTTCCTCAGGCAAAAAAAGCAATGTGGTAAAGGGCTGAACTTGACCCAACAGATTGTATACACCTTATCTGGCAATATTAACATGCACTTGAAAGTTATTAGTGCCCCAAACCTTTCAATGCCAAAGTGTGCCCTAAGTGTTACTTGATACTAGATGTTACATAAATTTGTATTTTCATTACTAAGCAACTTTAGGATATGTAGTGTGTGTTTGAAAAAAGGCATGGTAATAACTCACTAATAATGGGTGCCATGTGGGGGGAAAAAGGCAATATTACCTACCAAAGAAATATAAAACGTGGTTTATATTTTCAACAGTTTGAGAATGAAATGAAAACAGAATATTTGGTGCACCTGTAAAAACATATTTGATCATAATGGCAAGTACAGCATTCTTAGTGTGGGATTCATATTTCATAACTCGTGTTCAAACAAGAAAAATGATTATAATGTTAAGTATTTCCTGAGTTTATTTTGATGGATGGCAGAATAAGTATCTTTTACTCATTAAAATACAGATTGGTATAATTTAATAAATGAATTTAATACACAGATGTTCAAGACTGTTTGAACAGAGTGCATATTAATCAACTTCTCTATAACTGATCCTCTTTTATATTTTTTAAAAGAAATTTGCAGGAGCCAAAAGTTTATTAGATCTGTATGATCTCGGTCTGGTATCAGATACCAAGTATGTTGTTTGAATCATGTCAGGTGATCAAAGTGTTTCTTTTTGATTGATGAACCTGTAAATACCAAACTATTTGAGTGGTCATTGCTTTTGCATCTGTTTGAGACACTGACACATCCTTTGAAAAAATGGCCAAGATTTTTAAGAGTGACTTGCAATACTGAAACTTCACTTTTGGGTGCCCTGCAGAAGACTGATTGTTAGACAGTATTAAGTCCTCTGGTTTGAAAAGCTGTTTCAAGTTAGATACATCCAAAATAGGGCCCCAGAATCATTTGTCACATAGAAGAACTGCAACTAAGAAATGCAGAGCCTGATTTTCCCTTTAATTTATGTTCCCTTTTGCTTCACTAGTTTCAGTCATTGGTTTCAGAGGAGTTGCACAGAATTTACATGCATATAAATGAGAAAAGAAATAGAACCTTTATTTTCTAAATCATGTATTATAAAAATATGTGGAACTGCAAGATATTCACGCTTATAAGAGTTTTTTGCAGAAAACACAGGATCTCAGATAAGCCTTGGCCTAAGATCTGCTGAAAATTGTCATTATCCTGCTGCCCTTAAGGTACCTGAAGGAACATGGCCTCTGGAATGACCCTGAGAAGGTGCCTGGGTACCCTGCAGAGGGATGCTCAGGAGTGAGGACTCTGATATGTGACAATCTGAGCTGTCTTTTCTTGCCAAATGCTGAACACCTGTATATTTCTGAAATTCATAACATAAATCCCTCCCTTCATGATCTGTAATTTGATTGTCTTTGTTGAAATACTGTTCTGAAATAATGTTCTGTCTCTTTTTTTGTGATGTTAGAATGGTTTTTTGCTCTTGAAGTGGGATGTGTGTAGAGCGCACCCTCTTCCGGCAACAGATTAGGACACTACAGTGTTGGAAATGTACAAGGATTCAAGTCCTTTCTTCTCCACTAAGTGAGTTCAAAAACTTGGGTGCTGTGCAATTCTGCAGTAGAGATGATTGAAATTAAGTTACTTTTCATACATGATCTCACATTTTCTTATGCTAAGAGGGACTGTGAGTGAGTAGTGATTCGCTACAGTTGACTATAGGTGAGTGAAAACACCCATCCTTCAAGGATCTTTTCCCCTACCCTGATTCAGAGCCTTTGCCACTGAACAACTGAGTAGAACAAACGTTCTTTATCTCTTTCAAGAAAGGCTTTGATCTGTAACTTTCTTTCTGGGTTCTTCTCTCATAGGTGACTTCTGGGCTTGCATCTCAGCTTGTAAATTCAGCAGTGCAGGAGCTGGCAGTCTGGTTGTGTCTTCCTGTTTAACAGGGGATTCAGATGCAAACAGTCGATATTTTTTGGCTTTTGCTAACTTCCCAACTGCCCAGAAACTTAGGAGAGTTGACCTGGGATATAGGTATGCCAAGAAGTATTCTATTAAATTCACAAAGTAGCTTACTGAATGCCATAACGAATGCCAGTGTGCTGCAGCTGCTTCTTATGGTACTAGTATATCTATATCTATATCTATATCTACACTAGTGTATGCATGGTTTATACATATTTTACATATATAAATTTTATACATTTTTATGTATAGATATACACACATATATACACATATACATACATACAAATATATATATATTAAAAAAAAATATAAACATATATACACACACTTACATACACAGTATCATATGTAGGTTCTTTCTATGCTTAAACACTGCAGATGAATCTACCTGTGAGGTATAAAGTTTATGGAACACATTTGAGCAGAGATGTAAGACAGTCAGCTACACTCTTGTCCCTCAGGGCAAGAAGCTGGACACTTGGCTAACTGAAAGGAGCACTGCTGAGCATTGCCAGGGTTAAAGATCAGCAGATAAGGCTGCAGTGCTC
The DNA here is from genome assembly GCA_013399695.1 of Formicarius rufipectus. Lineage (NCBI taxonomy): Eukaryota > Metazoa > Chordata > Aves > Passeriformes > Formicariidae > Formicarius > Formicarius rufipectus. The sequence continues at coordinate 552,066 of VXAU01000288.1, read as the reverse complement.
AGGGCAGTTGTTGTGGGTGTGCATGTGTATTGGTGATGTCTGATCACAAAGAACAAACTAACCTTCGTTTCAGGCTTTGTCCTTAAAGAGGAAAAGAGGTAGAAAGTAAGTGAAAATGAAGAATGTTGTCCCTGTGTTTGTCCCTGACTCTGCTCCTACCAATTTACCAGAACATCTGGAGTGAGACAGTGCTACAGTGACTGTGACGGAGTTCAGCTGGGGGCCGGTGATGAGCCGGATGGCTGACTGATTTGTACTCAAATTCCTAAATCTTTCTCAACTGCATGTTCTTGTTTCTTCACTGTCCAACACCATGTAGTCATTTGCACCTGTACAAAGTGAATGTAAAAACTGCCAGTCCAGATGGCAGCACTTCTCACCTACTTTGCCCGGGTTTTAAAGCCTGCACAAGCTGCAAGGTAGAAGGCAATCCTGCCTAGGGACTTTGTCCATTTCTTCTGTGACTCTTCAAGGTACATGGTCCCACTTCCCCACAAAGGGAGTAAGACAGAAGGAGTACCTGGAGGGATTCGTTGCAGCAACCTTTTAATCTCTAATAATCAACAGGAAAAGTACAGTTTTACTTTGTTTTTCAGATAACTTAGCCATGATATCATAATGATAAGAACTTTGCCTTAATGTCCACTTCTGTAATGTATCAGCCAGATAATCAGTTTCTGCTCCAAGAATTTTAATGAGTAGTTTGTGGTCTGCAATCAGAACAGCTTCTTCCAATGCAAAGACTCATGGAATGTCCTCATACTTAAATACAATAGTCATAGGGTGAGTCTTGTTTCATATGTTTCATGGAAGTGGAAGCAATTAGCATCTTTGTTCCATTATTATTTTAGGTGAGAAACATCTATTCCTACATCAACCAAATGGGAAGAAGGGGAAGGGTAGGGTTTTTTTCATCTCGTCTTAACGTCTTGATTTCATTAAATAGCTTCTAAAAGTTTTCAGTCTCAAACTGTCCAAGTAACATTTTTGCTATTGGATTTATTAATGCAGATAAGTCAGAGAGAAACTTGCTATAATAATTAGCTGTATGTAAAGAGGATCTGTAACAATTGTATTCTTTGGCACAGTGCTCTTTTTGTCATAAGCTTACTTTCTCTGGAAGTAGTTTAAAGCCTTACATGTCACTTTCATAAACCAGTCAGTTTCTTGTGAATGGAAAAAGCCATATTTGTCCTTTTTCTTACCTTTACCAAATTGCATTAGACATTGCAGCACAGACTCCAGGCTGCTCTAGTGTGTTTTCTCACTTGGATTTGAATAAAAATCTCTTTCCACTTTTATCTTGCACACTTGTTCTGTTATAAATTGAGGTGTCACTAGTACACCAGCTGTGTGCTGCTATTCCATAAAAGAACCTTATTCATGTTAATGATGATGCATATCATGACACCAGTTCCAACTCCATCTGCTGGTAAGCCTGAGACAGACCTACTTTTGTAAACTGCTGTTCCCCATTTAGTAGTGGAAACATTCTTCTGAAGCTTTTGCATGGGTCCCAGGATATAGTTTCATATGCCACAAGTCACATTGTTCTGAGATTTTACTTGACTACAGGAAGAGATCTTCTGTGCTTGAGGAAGAGACATTATTTGGGGTAATCTTCAGAGATCTAACCACTGGTTTTAAGAACAGAGATTTTTACAACAATGAACCTTTTCTCCAAGCTTGAAGTTCTAATTGTATCTCTAACAACTGAAGAATATGTGGCCAATTATGACAATATGAGTAATACATAAAATAGTTCACTAGTGTACATTTATTAAAAACACAGCACACAGATTCAAATATAAGAGTTTTTTCTTTAAATCTGTATTAATTATTAACTGATCTCAGACTCTACAGTTAATGTTTCTATGCTAAAGATAAAACAACAACTAACCTGCTGCTGAACATCACCTCATCTTCACTTTTTCTTTTACTGTTAATGTAACTTAGTGAACCTACACATACATTTGACAGAATTGACCTACCTATAATATATTTACATAAATGTGTGTCCAACTCTGATCTTCAAAGAAACATATGGTTTAATGGAAGTTTTTCAACATGAATCTTTTCAGAATCCTTCTGGCATCAGTGAGTTATGAACCAACCTCATGGTGATGTCTTCCTTTGGAGAGCAATGTTGTGCTATTGCAAATGGGTTAGTATGAAGTTTTTGAGGCCTTCTGTAGTTTTGATTCATGTAATATGGGACTCATAAATCTGAACACTCTTGGCAACTTGTAAAATCTCAACTAATAAGTAACCCACTGAGAAATCTCTTTGTGTGTATTTTTTTTTGGTGAAATAACTCAAAGAATTTTTTCAAGAATAATGAAACCTAAGGTAAGTTGAATGGTGAACTCCAAGGATTATGGTTTCTTATAACTTCCCCATCTTTTGTGCCTTTGGCACTCCTCCTCTTGCAACAACAGATATCAGGTACCTCACTTAAGAACTGCTTATTAAAGCAATAATCACTGATCTTCACAGCGGGAACTTCAGTGCTGAGCCAAAGTCACAGGTGCCAACTCCACCATATTTGGCAGCAAATCTTTATACATCATCTACTGTCCTGCTGCTTTTTTGGCTGCGAGTCTAGGAATTCCAGGCAATTGGCAGGCTTCTTGGAGAATCTCAATAGCTTCAGTGAAGCTGCCCTGTGCTCAGATATCATGAGCAAATGGCCACTGCAGATATACAAATTGACTTCATGTTTGTCTAAAGTATTGAATATGTGGGATCAGCTGTATCAGTGCAGCAAGGCTGCAGCAAGTTGAATTCCACGGCTATGTCCATGCTAGTAAGTTGGCCAGTGCCAAGGGACATTTCTGAGGGCTGGACTCTGATTCTATTCCAGCAAAGTGTTTGAAGGCCTCTGCCATTGTTTTTACTCTGCCTGAATTGAAGTAGCCTTGCCACAACACTGGTGCTACAGCTGAGTTCAAGTATGCTATGGATAATTATGGAGATTATACCTTAGTAGCTCGGAGGGAGCAGTGCTCACACAGCCCAGTTACTTTTGACAGTGAGCTCATGTGCTACATGAAGTCTTTGGGGTTGGCATTACCTGCTATGTCTCAGAAACAGACACTACAGAGTGAAAAGGTGCTCCTTTAAGATCAGAAGCAACGCCGACAAGAAGAGGAAGCTCAGACACAAGAACAGAAGTTATGTCTTATACAGGGCATCTGTAAAGGCACTGGAGTGTTGTCCAGAGACACTAACTCCGCCACTACCAGGAGAGAAGCACTACACAGCCAGGCCCTGTGAGAAGGGAGGGCAGTCACATTATAGCTGTGTGTGTCTCTGCTGTTGACAAGAGACTCCTTTTGTCCATCGTTCTCTCCTGACATTGTTAAGCTGGTGCTGACTCTGGATCTGGCAGATTTCTACCTTGCACTTCACTGCGCAACGAAGATGTGTTCTAAGGTTAGCGTGGATCCCAAAGTCAGTGGCAAACAGATTCTAAAAACTGTTACATGGGCTATTTATCATTAAAGTTTCTACAGTCAGGCTGTACATGTACACACCATACATATTCTGCCACATACATCAGAATGAAAATTGACCACACACACAAATGTCAGAAACTGGAAAAAAGCAGTTCCACTATTAAAAGTTCTTCAAAGTTTTGCCAGGTTAAAGCAGGCCAGTTTGGGCAGGAGTCTTAACTATGGGTAAACTCATAAATATCTTCTACATACAGAGAAGAAAAAAAAAATAATTTAAGATATTAAAAACTACCTTTTGTTTTTTTATCTATCCTGATTATTCCAAGCTTTATTGCACTTACAGGAGTTTATTGTAGTGACGAGTGAGTAATGACCTCATTGCAGGAGAGAGGGAGTAGGGCTGAGCATGGCTCCCCAGGTGTCTGGAAATGTGCCCTTTGCTTTGGCTGCAACAAAACTTTATAGCAGCACTTGAAACTAGAGTGTAATTAAAATACATATGTGTATATCTGATGCTTTCTGTCATACTGTGATTTCATTTAAATTCTGACCAAATAATAGAAAGTTCTTAAGTGTTTTCATTTTTAACATTGTTATCAATTATTCTAGCAAGCTCTTTTGAATAAAAGTTGTTTTTCAAGTTATGCTTCCCAAGATTACTGTACATAATCTATAACAGATTATCAGTAACCTCTATCTCATTTTCTTCCGCATGTACAGATTGAGTTTGAATTTCCACCTGCTTATCCTTACTGACATCCAATGTGAAGCTTGATAAATTCATGCACTCTTTAGTACATTGCAGTGAAAGTAATAAATTTTGTTTTGGGTTGGCAGCTCAGAAAACATGGAAGGGAAATAATTGTCAGACAAGGCAGTTTAAATTATTTTGATTTTTATTCAGACAGAAAAAAAATGGAAAATATTTTGAGTAAAAAAATGCTTTTTTATTTGAATTATTTTGATTCCTAAGACATTTTACTTTTTGACATTTCAAAAAGTACAGTTGAAATACATTTCAAAGCTGAAAGTCACTTCAAATGGGAAACCAGAAATCTTTCAACTTCTAGGGTGTTTTTCCATTTTTTTTTCTGTTAATGAAGAATTTATTGGAATTGATTAAAAGTCGTAAAATGTCTGTTCTCCCTGAAACCACATTTTCCACACGGGGAAAAAAAAAAAAAAGAAATTGCCATGAGCTATTAATTTATCTAACCATAGGAGAAAAAAGAAAATAAAGAAATCTAAAATTCAAAACAAAGTGGAGGCCATGTAGGCAGGTCTCACAAACTTTCTTGTCCTTAGTTTCACATTTTTCTTGCCCTGCTGACAGACCCCTCTCACCCACTAATTGTATATAGAGAGAAGGAAGTGGTACACGTTCCTTTCCAAATTGGCCATCAGCTACTCGGTCACATATTTGCTACTTGGTTGGATTTTGCAGAGAACTGGTAATATTTTATTTTATTATTATTTTTTTTACTTCTCCTAATGTGCATTTCAGCTCCTGACTTTCTAACATGTCTTGCGTTCTGCCATAGTTTGTTACATCTTTTCAGATACAGCAGTCTGAAATAACACAGTGTGACAGTTGGTAGCCAGTCATAACTAGAAATATTGTACAGCTGGGTGGAAGGGACTTCCACATTTCCTTTTGAAGATTGTTTTGTAGCAAAAAGTTAAGCTGGTATGACACAAAAATACAAATCCAGTAATCTTATTACATAACTTTGAACAAAGTGATATTGCCGAACATTTATCTAAATAAATGTACAGTATATACGGTACCAAAGCAGAATAAATGAAAGTTATGTTCACCTTTCTGTTTTACTGCAATGACAAATCTACTCAGATGATCTCAGCAGAAGCCAATCCATAACCAGTTTGTATTTATAAAGTGCAAGTTTTGGAATTACATAGATGAGCTGAACAATTGCTGTCTTTTTTGTAGACATATTTAACTAACATTGACACCCTTCAATGCAAAAATGTGACAATTTATTACTTTCTTTCCCAAATTGTTTCCCACACCTCAAATTTTTCATATTATGAAAAGAGGTTAGATTAATAAGTTAAATAATTACTTTTAAGAGGTGGTTGTTAATGGGTTGCAAATCTAGATCTTTTTCACCCCTGTAAAATCTATAAAAGACCATGTCATCTGCAACAGAAGCCACTGCAAATTAACAATGCATGTGCAATCCAGTCATTTAGATCCATTTACATTGTGATCCTATCCTGGTCATCAATGCATCTTGGAGATGTGATGCCACCTCACTGTGTGTCCCTGACCTCCTGACGTTGGGCACCCACAGGGGCTCTGGCTGCCCCAGCATCTTGCACTCCACTGGTGCAACAGCAGCCACGTCAGCACGGGTACTTTCCTAGATGTGTTAAAATAAGCTTGAGGAGGTCTCTGGAGGCCAACCATACCTGATTGTCACATTGACTTAACCAACTTGACATATCTCCTCTCTGGCATAGTGATGGGAACACAAGGAGTCGCCTTGTATCGCATCTGTCTGTCTCTGGTAACCAAGAAGAATTCAACTCAGAGCTACTCGATTTCCACTCCTCAGGTGAGAGTGTTCAGAATTGAAGCCTGAGTTCTTATCAGTAGGCAGTTGCTTTCCTGGCATGTTGTTTGTATGAAAGCTGCATCACATCGTATTTTTTTCCTATACTGCAGAGTTTTGTGCATGTTTTTAAGACCAAACTCTGAATTTCCACATTTCAATACTCATCAGTTAACGTTTCAATACTTGTTGGTCATCAACTGAATGCAGTTAATTAGGCATTTCCTAATATACAATACAGTTATAGAATGCATGTGATTTCAACAAAGAACACACACACACTCCTACATGTGAATTATATCTGCACAAGCTCTCTGTGAGCAGATAAGCACACTCATGGTAAATAGATCACTCTGTGTACAAAGGCGGATGAATTTCCTTAATCAAGACGATGTTTCTTATGCACCTACGCAGATTTCACAAAATAAAGCTCTGCTGGAATTTGCCTGAAAATAACAGGGGGCAAATTAAATTTTCAAGTGGAATTCAGAACAATAGTAGTATTTCCTGAAAGGCTACTAATTCTAGTGAAGCTATTTCAAAGGCCACATTCTTCGCAGGTCGCTATGGAAGGCTTGCTCATGTTATAAAGTGATAGCACCCTTTTGTGGTCTGAACTCTCTGTTACACCTGCTGTGTCCACTTTTTTTCCTCCTCATTTTTGGTTCTGCTTGGTCTAGCACGGACTAGTGGTGCCTGAATAGAAAGTAGCAATATAAAGAAACCTGCCCCATATCTCAGGGAATTTTTTTTCTTTTTGACTGTGTCTTAGATGCAATTAACTTCTCATAAGACATAAAATAACAACATTGAAAGCCAAAATTACTAGCTGGTATTATTTCATGTGTTAAATTACCAGAACACTGAAGCTAAAGATGGGAAACACCCTATAAAACAACTCATTATGAACAATGCTGGTTTTCTCTTCTTGTTATTTTGGGTTTGCACATCCCTTTGAGAAATTTTGTTAAGAGTGACAGTGCACCCACTCTAGTGCTAAGGGACTACAATAAAAAAGGCCTGTTCCAATCATATAATATTTTCAGATGAAACAGTAGGGAGTAGGCTACAGAGTTATTTTATATTTATTTGTGTTTCCCTGAAGATGCCAATATATGTCAGTCACACTTTTAAATAAACCCATTCAGACCCTGAAGAGAGTATCCTGTGGCTATGTGAAGCTCAGCCTGCTTTTTGCAAAATCTGTTCGTAGCCTTTAAATTCTCAGAGTGTGAATAGAATCTCTCTCTTCTGTGGTTAAATTGGTGCCAAAAGAATTTTAGTCACTGCAATACACCTGCTCACTTTTACTAGCTTTCTCCAGTGTTTTTCCACAGAAGCTTCCTCATTTTCAGTGAATCAAAAGCTTGTTACTTTTTTGCCTCTGGTGTGACTTGTCTGATCTCTCAAGTCCCACTTCCCCCGTCTAAAAGACTGCCATACCCCCTGTACAGTATATCTTCATAATCCAACGTGAGTCTACTCCTGCAGCTACAGAAGGGGAAAAGAGTTGAGAAGAAACACAACTCAGACGTGAGAGTCTTCTCAGATGAAATCAGAAGAACAAGAGGAGTAGAAATGAATGTTTTCAGGGCACCTGAGATATAGTCCTGAATACCAATGATATAAAATCAAGCAAAAAGACATGAGGGGAAAATAAAATGGCAAGTGCCTCAGGCAGATAGGATTCCTGAGAAGAAGCAGTGCTGAAAGATACAGCAAATTAGTTCTGAGCTCAAATAAGAGAAAAGTAGCATATTTTTGTACAGCTCTCTACTTTCTCCTCTGTGCTGCTCAGGTCTGAAAACAGTATTGTCAGGAACTGCTGACAATCTACAGAATAATAGTGCAAGTGGTTCTGGGAAAAACTAATAGAGAACTCAAGTTTCCTGTGGATGAATCACATGCCTCTTCTCATCACCCATTCACTGCAATTATCTCAGATTCCTCTTTCTTTGTGTTGGTGATCACCTTGTCCCTCAGTGTCTTTGGAGCATCTCCACTTCCCTACATCACATCTGCAGGGCTCTTTCACAAGCTAGTAAGAAAGATTCGTGTCCATTCTCATGCTGAAGACTTTCCCACAGTGGGCAGAGTAACAACATCTGTCTCCTCCACTCAACCCCTGGTTACTCCAAAACTCCCAAACAGTGCAGTGCAACCTCTGCAAATGCTAAATTTGGCCAAAGGCTTCCAGTGTTTTTTCACAGAGGACTGAGAGATAGACAAATCCTGTGATTATGTCACTTTCATTTGTGTGGAAAACCAGGATGAAAAGTAGTTAGAAGCCTCAAAGGACTGATTTATGAGGAAAGATGATCACTGTGGTATTTGTTATTATGAGATAGATCTGTCTCCCTCTCTCTCTGTGGTTTTGACCAAAAATTCCATTCTGGACCTGAGAAAATTTTCCCAAAGAGAGTTTGTTAAAACTTGCATGTTCCCATGAAACATGTCAGTTTCTACCATTGGCATTTTTCCGAAGAAAAATATTTTCTTGAAACACTTGACCAGCTCTAGTGACCACATGAGCTGTAATAATTTGTATTTACAGACTGGGCAGACTGAAGAACAGAAAATGTTAAACCAAACAGCATCCACCCAAGCTAGAATAACTAAGAGGATTCTCAATCTTTATGTCCCAGGATATAATCCTGCTTATCATCTGGGAACAGGAAAGCTTTCATCCACTAACAGAACAGAGTTTCAGGTTCCTATCCAATAAATGAACTCTTTTTGCATTACTTCAAGATATAAAGACCTGGAAAGTCCACATTTATTTTGAGGCAAAGGCTTAGGGTGATGGAATTTTTTCACCACTTTTCTTGGATTCCTCTTCTCTTCCTTGGTAGTACCTTATTGCCTGTGAGAACTCCATTTTTCAGCATAAGTGATGGCATCAAAACCTGTCCCTGACTGCGAACTTCAGTCACTCCTATTAGTGACTCCATTGCCAGGATTGTTCTCTAGGGACAAGAGGTCAGCTTTTGCTTGTAAGAAGTGATGGGCTACAATTTAACAAAGAAAATAATTTCCATTTGTGTGCTGGTCGTTTGTTTGTTTGTTCTAGATAAAATTGTTAAGAGTTTAGCTAAAATCCTGTGCTTAGCTTGCCTGGACTGTTTACTTTACTAGAAGGTTGCAGTCCAACTCCTGCAAAGCAATAATTAGAGAGTTTTGCTTTTCATTGTTGCATTTAAGTGTTCTTGGAGCAGAGGTTGCTCGGCCTGAGGAGAGGGAGCAGATAATATATCTTTTACTTCTTTTAATCCGCTATTCAGCATCACTACTATTCCAACAGTGGCCTTCCTGACTTTGTTCACTGATTTTAAATTAACTGAAAAAGTACTGCTTTTGAAAGGTGAAAGCATAAAGAATTACAAGCAACACAATCGGCTTTGCGGCATCCTTCGAAGTACTACTGATCACTGGTATCCTAAATCATTAGTTGAGACAGACAAGGCATTTTGGAGAACTTGTGTGTTGTGCAGTGTGTACTAAGAGGACCTGGAGGGTTTTCATTCCTTTTTCTCTTTCCATTTGGCTCCTTTGGAAGTGGAGTCTCTACTGACATCCACTGGTAGCCACAGGACAGCTGCACTCCTACAAACTGCTTGTAACCCACCCGTGCTAATCCCCTCTGCTGTGCCAAATCACTGATTTAGTACCGTACTAGATGTCAGCTCAAATGTAAGGTCAAAATAATATAATCCTTCCAGTTTCTCCCTCTTTCCCTGAGGAAAAGCCCCCTTCCCCTTCCATGGTGGTAAATAAATTCAAGAGATGAAAACCTGCTAGGAATTTATTTGGCTGCACTCACCAATTAGCAACACAGAAAATCAAACCACAGTTTCCTAGGTGTAGTGGGAATTTATAGAGAACGAACACTACCAGGAACATGAGCTTGTATGTTACTCATTATACTTTTTTTTTTTTTCTTTTTAGACTGCAGTAAATTAAGACTTAATGACCAAGGGTGCAGGAATGAAGATTAGAGACCAGATGGGAAGAGCTAAGGGTGCTTTGCTCTACACACTGTGCCACTGACTCTTTCTAGTCATTAATCCCATGGCCTGGTGTGTCCATAAGTAATACACCTATTGAAGGATGAGTGTGAAGATAATTAAGAATACTTCTGTCACTGTTTGCTTCTTGTGGCTCTGTGTGAATTTTTCCGAATTGTGAGAGCAAGTCCACAATATAATAAAATTCTGGGAAGTGTCTGACTTTGGTTTGGGTTCCTGTAAATTTTCATGGCTTTTCCTGAAGGAAATGGAGAAAAGGTTGTGTTGTAAATATTGTGACTTAGTGGGTAAATCAGGACCCTGAACAGGGAGCTCCTTAAAGTTTGCCCAGTTATGTTATTTTCTATACACTTTTAGGCAGTTCTTTGCACACTGACTTAGTTATCTCTTAGTTAACTCAATTAGTAGTTATATACAGTGATGAAAAATCAACTTCTATACTCTCTTGTAATCTCCATTTATTTCTCTTGTGTATTTTTAATTTTTCTTAAAGTCTTTTTCTGGTCACCTGAGTCACATGTTATTGTTTCTCATTTCTGTTTTGATAAAATTAATTAGTAAGGAGATCTGGTAAAGAACAGGAGACCACAGTTCGAGCCATTCAGTTTTTACTTTCGAAGGAAGAGTAGCAGCCATTTTAAGAATTAGGAAATATGGCAGAAATCATTAAGGCCTTTCCTCTTTTTGGGTCATAATATCAGTTCCAACCTGCATCACTATAACTGGAGCACAAAACTGAAGATGGTTGTGGAGGCTCAGCAAAATATTTTGCTGATCCCAAATTTTAGAGGTCTGCCTTATTGTCCCACCAAACCCAAGGGCTACCAGCACAAAAGACTTGTCCTTCACAGAATTCTAGAATGGAATTGACTTAGTATTTTCTTGAAGAAATCACCAGTTTTCTGGTCCCTTGTAGTGCTGCTTCTATGCCACAGTATTTCTAAAATCAAATAAAATTCTCACTGGTGGTAGCTGAGAAAATTGAGAAAGAACTGAGTTGCTGAAAGCAGCGGTAGCAGAGCTGATGAGTTCGTGTAGATCTGAGGTCCTACACTGGAGCCATGCAGTCACTGCTGATGTAGGCTGTGTTTGCTGTCTGGTTTTGCTTATGAGGAACCTTACAAAATGCCTTGGAGAGGCAGAGCTGCCACTGCTGTGGTGACACCCACAACAGCAACTGATGGAGAGATGTTTGTGTTCATTATGAGCACCATCCCTGGGCTCCCCAGTCTTTTCCCCCACAGCCCGGCTGGTTCCCTGTCTGCATTCAGGAAGGTCAATTCAGCCTTTCATCCTCAGCTGCCACAGCATCAGGATTGTGTCTGTTTTGCTAAGTAGCCTCAAATGAATCCTGCAGCTAATGGACAGTAGTTTTTGTCAACTGAGGTGTGGAAAAGCCTTCTGCTCCTTCATTTCTGCAGATCTTTAAGATTTATGTATTTTCAAAACCACAAATGATTAATCTGCAAGAAAGTGAAGCTGAACAGCCGAGTGGTGGGGTTCCCAGGGACGTGAGAGGAGTTGTCCAAGAGGGCTGTTAGTGGAACCTAACTTTATTTGGCCAGATCTTTGAGCTCCTCTGTTCCCTCAAGCTATTTGATGCTATTTTCCACTGTGCATATGCATCTGTTCATGTAATTTGGAAATTAATAGTTTAAAAACACTCCAGAAAATTACTTAGTATATTTCAGCTACTTTTAAAATAAAACCTATAAATTCTCTCTGAATGAAACTTGTGGGGGGAAAACGGAACATGCCTGCCTCATTACCCAGGCTTTGGTGTGCTAACCGGGCCATGGACATCATGTTTATTGAGGTACCCAGCACCAAACTTTATAAGAATAAGCATTAGCATTTTCTCCTGGACTCCAAGCAGCATTTAAATTGGAAGTTGGAATGTCATAGCCCAGTGATCTGAGTGTGCCTTTTCCTTATGGAAAGTTCAGTGCTTGGGAGTTCTTAATCAAGATTGTCAGACGTTTCCTGCTCATTTTCAGCCACCAGCGGCCGGCATAGGTGACTCCCTCCTCGCTGTCGAGGGGCGGACAGAGCTGTACTGTGTGATCTGTTGCCCACTGAGCCACCTGCAAGTCGTTTCGCTCCAGCTGTGGTAGACCTCATGCAGAAACACAGCCTCGAAAGAGCTGGCTCCTGGCCAACAACACTGTTAGGGGTTTTTAGCTTAATTCTTTCACTGACCTCCTCCTGAGGAGCATAATTCATTAAGTACAGTATCATAAAGGCCAGGGTGATTAGAAACAGAAAACACTGCCACCAGTGTAGCCCATAAAGGAGGGATCGACAATACAGTGTATATATACATAGATTTTTTTTTTTGAAGTTCATGTTAGTTTATTCTGGTATTAGGAGCTGAGGAGGAAATGTCTCCAGCCTTGGTTACTTGGGATCTCTAAGTATAAGTTTAAATGGATAATATTTAGTCTGTGCTACTGTAAATCCCAGTGTGGGGCACAGCAGGCTGTCCAAAGAGATCATGCTCCTAAGCAAGGATGTGTGGTAAGGATAAGGGTCACAAATCAGAGCACTCCATGGAGTCCTCTGCTGTGAATGGAAATGCAAAGTCTCACATCACCTCACAGCATCACTCCTTAAAGGGGAAAATAAAACAAAAGAGGATAGGATATGATATGCAAGGTTAAGCATGCTTGGAGTCCATTTTGTAAGTGTTCACACAATGACCCAGAAAATCTGTTAAGTTTAAGGAAAATATCATTCTGGTGTCCTGCAGATGATGTTTTGAGTAACTCAAAGATATGACTGCCAGTCAAACAGTCTTATTAGTGGAGATGGTTTTGAGACATCCAAAAGGTGTAAGACACTGGGTAACCTTTTTTTATCAAGCAATCTTATTGTAAGTAGGACTATTATGAAGCTATCATTGGGCTATACCCATATTTATTTTTGAATTATACCAAAAGAAGAAATTTTGTTCATCTTCAAAGTCTGATGACTTAATCATGATTAGAAATAGTAGACTTGGAGAGTTTTCCATGGAAAAGCTGAAGGAATTTGAAGTTTTAGTTATGTACTCATTGTTGATCTTCCTTGTCTGATGGTTAAAAACAAAAAGGAAGACCAGTATTCCTGATGAAGGAAATCTTCAATAAAGTCTATAGTGTGTAATTTTTCCAACCTTAGGCATCTTCTTTCAGTTTCTTTGACTATTTTGATTGGTTTTATTCCGAATTGGGGTTTTAGTGGATCTTCACAAATTTATGGGAGATATAACTCCTAGGAGAGAATGAGAACCTTAGGACTGTTGTAACAAATACTTCAGCAAACACTGTGGCATCAATTTACCTGCCTCTCTTCTGTTTCAATGCACTGTCATTCATCATATAAATGATACAGCTTATGTATATTTAGAATCTGGTGAGTTCTTGAGGATTAGACCATTTTTTTATCTGAAGTAACTTTTTTTTTTTTTTTTAATGTACGCCATGAAACATTCAAAATTTAATATTTATTCAGTCATTCTGAACATGATTTCCTGACTCGGTAGCCATATACACATTAAAATGAAAAATGTTCAAGACACAGCACTTGATTTCTTTATTGGCAGCAATATAAACTTACACAGGTATCAATCACCTCTAGGGCTAGAAACATGCAGTCTCTCCTCGTTATTGAAACACAGCACAGTACAGCACACTGAGGGCTACATCATGACTTGTACATCATCAGGAATGAAGTGCTGAGGGATAGCACCGTAACCATGAACGCCTAGGGCTTCCTCATCCTGTGCACCTTGTCTTTCGTGATATGTCACACTGGAAGGAAAGGCAACATGCACCTTTTTCTTTCCTGAATGGTTCCCTTCAGAGGTCTAGATGAGTGAAGGAACGTGGGCCTAACTTTCTACCTGATCAACTCAATTAGCTCCTATTTGTGGGAATGGAAAGCAATGAGGAGTCAGTCTGTTGTTCTAATTGGACTTCTGGCCAAGCCATGCCATGTCATCTGGTAATAAAATTTCCGTACTTGATTTCTTGCTGTTGAATACTCAGGACCAGAAACACAAAAAGATGGAGTCGTAGTGTCCAGTGTTGTGATATTTCAAAGTTATACATAGGAGTGGTATTCAAAGTATTGGGGTCTGTGCCAAAGTTTATGAAATAGGTAAAGAGGAATGGAAGGCCTTCTACTCATACATATTTCAATTGCTGCCCAGAGATGCCTCTGACTTGCCACCCACTCTAGAGGGTGCTCTGGATGTAGATGGTTTGGAAAAGCACTTGAAGTGGCATAATTTAGGCTTATGGGTACAACAGGTTCATGAATCAACCTGATATTTTGCCCAGTTTCTTGGCTGAATGTTTAAGTGAGCAAGTTAAGTGAGTTGAATGGCTAAGTTGAATGGTTGAGTGAGCAAGAGCAGCTTTCATACTTACTGCTCATGGAATAGCAGCTCTTTGGCCAAGCCTGTTGGTTTCACCCCAGGAGAGCAGGAAGGGTTAACCCTTCAATGTTCACCAGGACCACTTAAGAAGTAATTTCCTATGGTAACAATGCAAAGCATATGCTGCTTGTTAATACAGATGGGCAGTGAACTAGCAAGGCATATTTAAGTTCTTTCAGAGCTGTATGGTGCAGTCAGAATATGTACACTTGAGCCAATCAGAAGTATGTTTGTCCACAATTTCATTACTGTTTGTGTCTGAGTTAGTGTCTTCATTAAAATGATAAGTTTCTCTAAAAGCTGCAAATGACAAGTGACCTTATAATGTAACATGGGCCTGCTTAGTCTGCAGGAAAGTATTAAATGTCAGGACTTATAATTGTAAGGATTTGATATTTATGAAGGTCAGTTCAAGTGTGAGTAATATAACATAATATTACATTTTAAACTAAGATCTCTGTTCCTAAGAACCTTTCAAAAACACCCAGCTGCCAGTGCTGAAATAGTGCAATGATAGATGATGATTTTTTTAGACTTAACACATATTGTGAATTTGCAACTCATGTAGGGTTTGTATTAAAAGCTGACACGATATTTTAATTTAAACAGAGGTTAGATTATTAAAGCTGGAGAACAGCCAGAAGTATATGAATGTTAAAAAATGTCCATTTACTTGACTTTTGCTCTCCTCTTTTTTTATTGTTAAAATACACTAACCAATTCACCTGAACTGTTACTCATAATTAATATTTTTCATTCAAAAATTAGAATATTTTGCTTTTATTTGAGATTTGCCTTTTTAAATCAAATGATAAGAAACTTTTTCAGTCATAAATGGAGAAGAAATCACATTCTACAGGTTGTATATATCACTAACATTAAATTACGCATTTCTATTGTGTGTTTCTTGAAAGGTCAATTTCTTGAGGAGATTTTGTTCCTCTGGAATGTGATGGCCATGTGCTCACAAGTTATACAGATACAGATTAAGCACAAGTTAGTCTTGATGGATGCAGAATGTCCATGGTTATCATTAGCTATAAAACCTTACTGGATGCCCAACATCTTTCAGCACTTGGCAGAATTATGCTTTGCATTTATATCTTTCCTCTTTCCATCATCGAGACATCTCATACCTAATCAGTAAAGTATGGGGAATGCCCATGGAAGACAGAACAGATCAGATCACAATTTGATACTTTTCCTGTTTTTCACAGTGTGTTTGAGTTTTTGTGCTGAGTTATTATAGAAGGAACATGCCTAATCTTTAATTAATTGCTTGGTCTAATTGCTGAGGTGACCACTGCACCCATTTGGACCACTGTGCTATGCAGAAGGGAGGCATGTTTTATCAAGAAGCCTTCCTCACAGCAAATGCCATAAAAGAAACAAGAAAAGTAGGATCTCTGGTGATTCATGACAAGTCTATCATGAGCATGGAAAACTTTCTTAGTTATGGAGAGGCTATAAGAATGAGGACAAGTTTGGAGCTGAGCCCTTTATGTCTGTGGATTTATTGGTAGAGCTGTGGTTTGTTATTTGAGGAGGATTAAATGATGTGATTCTGGCTTTTTGAATTCCACAAGCCTCCTGTGAAGGGATGTAGATACCTCAGACAGCATTAACACAGCCAAATGTAGGCAGCTATAATGCAGACAAGTCTGAGTAAATTATCAAAATTCCTCGTAGAGTCGGAGAGACAGAGATTTTTAGGATGCAATTACTGAAACAGACCTGTAAGTTAAATGAACCATTCTCTGAAAGAGTCTATTTCTTGTGTCAACAAGACAATTTCAAATGAGTATTTCAAATATAAATATAATTATCTTTACTAACTGTCTCTACAAGGCAGTGAAACTGGCAGGGTCAGAGGTAATGTGGGTATCTTAGGCAAAGGCCATTAATAGTTCTCCCTGGATGACTCTTACAGCTTCACCTTGTCCAATTACAGGCATTTAACTGTTGTGCTTAATCTGGAAATCTAATCACCATAGGTTGCCCTCCAGTTTCCAGTTGTCCTACAGTTTCTGTTATATGCAATAAAAACAGACAGGCATATTCAAAACAGGGCCTGGGACTTAGGAGGCTGGACTAGGTCTCTGTAAATGCTGATTTCTAGAGTGTTCTGCCTGTGAGGTGTCGTGTCCTACGTGTGTTACAGAATGCTTGGGACACCTTCAAATCCCTCTCTCATACAGAGCTACCCGTGTCCATAGATTCAAAAATCCTGAGTCAAAATCACAACAATATTCAGACATCATTAGAAAATTTGATATTAGAACTGACTAATGACAACTCTAAAGACATAGAGGATATACTGTTCAATCCTGGTGAACCCAAATTTTTGTGTGAAACAGTTTTGATCATAGATCTCCTAACTCAGATGTCCCCCAGTTAAAGAATGGCAGTTATATTCAACCTACTCCATCTAGCTAACCTTTCTTCAGAGTTACCTCTGCTTCAGCTATAGCAGGTCCGTCTTCCACTCCTCTAGGTGCATCAAATAGTCATTTCTTTCTCTAGGGACTGATTCCCCAAGATGGTGGGATGAAGAAAGGAAAAAAGCAGTATAGTTTTCCCACACATCACAGCAGAGGCAGGAAGAGAGGTGGCTGGTTTGGGCTTCTGGAGACTTTCCTTATTCTTTCTCTCTACCTTCACTACCCCTTAAACAGCCTCATCTTCAAAGAAAACAGAGGAGTGCAGCATTCCTAAGTAATTTATGCTGGGAAAGATCAAGAAGAGGATAGAGCAACCCCTCATCAGAGTTTTCCCTCACTCTCTCTTCATCAGGCCTAACATTTGAGAGTTGCTGGGTATTTTGGAAGGAGTGTTTGCTGTGTTGGTAGCTTGCTGCACCCTACTTAACAGTCTGTATTCATTGAAAAAGAAACAGCTCACAGAAGCTCAAAGATGAGGTGAAAAACAGACAACGTGTAAGAATGTGCACGTATCAGAAAAAGGCTGGAAAAGGGAAAGTAATGGGACTAACAAATCCATTTAATGCAAATGGGCTCAGTTTGCAACAGGACCTGAGGTGTTCCCACGTTTGGATCATTGAAAAAGTGTTACTGGAGGAGGGTGTAAGGAGAAAAAAGGAACCTGCACAGCACTGAGGCAAGTGGCTGATGAGAAAGTATTCTCTAAGTAGTAAGAGCTAAGAAGAAGAAATGAGGTGGGACCTTGCATGTGAAAAGGGAGAATTTTCAACTGTTTCAGTGAGGAAGGCAAATTGGTAAATGTAGAAGAGAAAGGAGTTTCTTGGTCCTTCTGGGCACTGTAAAGAGGAACAACTCAGAAAGAGAAATTCCCTAGAGAATTACTAGTGTAATTGCACACAGAAGGAAGACTAGACAGAGAGAGTGATTACACAGATGAGAGCTAAAAGTGCGTCTTTTCTCCATAAGATGGTTAAACTAACTTTCAAAGTCCGAAACCACATAGCATTGCTTGTGTAAAAAAATGGAGCTGAATGTGTTTCAGACATGGGGACTGCTTGGCACATCTTTAGTATTGGATGTGTACTTGGTCAGTCTTAAAGCTGTGGATTTGTGCAGATGATGTGTCTAGGGGAGGTTGTGTTGGAATGGATAAAGTGTGGCAGCACAGTGGATCACAAAGTGTATCCATGTTATCCAGTTCTGCATAGGTAGTAGGGGGTGCTTTGAGTGCTATTATCTCCTTGATAAGTAATTTCACTGAGTTTCAGTGATTACAGTGATAGGAAAGATAATTTAGCAATTTTAAGTGTAGTCTGGAGTAGATTGCATATGTGAATGTCTGTGTAATGGCAGTCCATATTGAACCAGCTATTTTATCCTAGGAAACCAGGGTTACAGGCACAGTCGGTTTTTCAGTGTTTGCTTTTGGTGTTCTATAGGATTAAAATGGGTTATGAAAACATTGGTCAGCCCAGGCCTCCAGCTCCAGCATCATTCGCTTTGACTGCAGATGAACATCGTGCTGAGGTAAAGGACTAGCTCTGATGTGTGGGAAAGAAAAGCAGCATTTCCTTCTGCGAGGACCATGTGTTGTCGTTCACAGGGAAGTGTGCAAGCTTTCTTTCCTTTTGATCTTTATACAGTATTTTCTCTGTACTGCTGAACTACACCAAATGTCTCTTTTGAGAGTCAGGCAAACAAACATTAACCTTTTGCCAACTGGTGTGAAATTAAAAAAGAAAAAAAGGGTTTTTTTAAATCTATTTCAACTGCTTTTCTGTCAGACAGTGATTGTGTAATTGAAAGACATCCAGTTGATAAAAAAAGAACATGTTTTTTATTGGCAGCACAGTAACATAAGTTCAAAGACTGTATTTGCCAAGAGTGCATAACTCTGTAATGGCCGGCATACTTTTACAAGTGTTCTGTGGTATTACTGACAGAAAGATCACTTTGGTCCAAGACAGATGTAAAATACTTCATTTAAAAAATATTTACTCCACAATTATCTGAAAATGTAGAAAGTACAACCTGACATGTTTGAATATCTAAAGAACCTGTTTATGGGGTATTCTATTATTGTTCCTAAATAATAATCCAAAAAATATAGTTGTAGGGGAGGCTGGATGATTTAGGATATTGGTAATAGGATACAAAGCCTTTCACTTCTTGGTCAGCAGTTCAAATCTGGCTTTGGTTGGTAGTAACTCAAAATGAATGCTGTGCTATGTGACTAGGGTTAATCCTGGGTTGGTATCTTCTACTTTCAGAGTCCACCAACATAATGACTTAATTGTATGATGACCACAGGTATTGTCTCTTTTGGAGGAGTTGTATTCAGCAGAAAGAAGATCGTGAAGGTGGATCCAGAAGTATGGAACCCCAGCACCTCTTGACAATTACCTAAACTGTACAAATACTGTACAATTATCTATTCCAGGTACCTGTAAGAAGTTTTGTCCTAACTCAATAGTGTTGGAGACAGGAAAACTTCTGTTAATCGAACATCACTGAATGTCAGCATGGAAGTGTTAGGAAACATGCATGTCACTATGAGCTGTCATAGCAACATGCCACGCCGACAGGGAACTGTGTGGCATAGTTATTAATGTGAAATCAGGAGACTGGTTGAAGGATGAGGCTTATCTCTGGGGGTTTGGGGCATTTTGAGTTTGGGAAGCAACAGAACACTGAGGTTTTGGTCAGCAGTATAGATTTTATGCTTGAAAGTGAACTTAGTTGTATATTTCCAATGTATAGAGGGCTGCATCTGATCAAGTCCTATGCCTGTCCCTGGTACTTTTTGGCCCTGTCTTTAAATGAGAAACCAAAGGTGACTGGTGCCCATTTTCTATCCCTAGGACCAGCTGCATGACTTAGTGCACATCCACGTTCTTCAACTTTCTTGCTGTCCAATCATAAAGTTACTGACAGGCAATAATCTCTGACCCATGTCAATGCTAAGAGTGTACTTGGGAACAGTTTTGGAGAATATTATCTGGCCCAGACCAAAACTATACCAGGAGCCATCTGAGAAGGTGACAGTTCTGGTGGTAGGCACATGCCCAGGCACTCTAACTCGGCAGTGTAAGGAAAGCTGTGAGACCCTATCTAAGGGGTTTTGTCTTCCTCTCTGAAGAGAAATTTGCAGTGGTTTTGATTCTTGTGCATTTAGAGTTTGGAGAATAAGATTTGTCAATTGTTTGAGCCAGGCTTCATAAAAGGCTACAAATATGATCCTTATTTCTATTCCTGGTATGCAAATAATTGTATGTGGATTGAAGTTCAACATTAATAAGGTGTTGCTGTTCTAGCAGATGTTGTTTTTCTGCTTCCATCCCTCATATACTGATATGCTGTACCTAATGAATTTAAAAATTCTGAGAAAATTCCTTTGTGGGAATAGACAGAATACTACTGATTTCTTGTAAAAAACAGATACTGGGCATTTAAAAAGTTGTTCCGCGCTGTCTTTGCTGTATCAGTTATGGAACAGTAGGAAGAAACTGAAGAACGAGTTGTGAAATGAAGATGATTTTGTTTCCATCTTCCACTGTGCATTTTCCATGGCCCAGTGAAGGGGCACTCAGGCTTGTGGGTCAGAGGGAGCTGAGCATCACAGAGTGTTTGGCTTGGAGGGCAGGATGAACAAGCAAGCCCTCATATGAATAGCCTGGCTTGGGGAACAGAGCTGAAACCCAGGTAGGAGGAGAGGAAGAAAATCAAGATGAATAGGGAAAAGACAAAGGATGACAAACACAATAAGTTTGTCACAATGGGGGAGAGAGATCCTTGGATAAGGACAGGTGTAACATTGAGGGGTATATTCAGAAATCTGAATTTAATAGATAAGCTTTTTGTTAATGATTAAGTTAACAAAAGTTTTGCATCCTCTGAAAGAATGCAGTTTTTACATAACCACAATTTATATCTGTAGTTTTCCTCTTTCAAATATAAAGGCACATGATGTGATTCTTGGGGTTATCCTGTGCAGGGCCAGGAGTTGGACTTCAATGATCCTTATGAGTCCCTTCCAACTCAGGATATTCTATGATTCTATGATATTTAACACCTTTCCTCTCCTTGATATTGGTGAATTTGCAAGGACTCTTTGCAGTGACATCTGAATGACTAAAGTTTCCTCAGAAAGGGAACAGATTCCAGCACTGCTGCACTATTTTTTGGTGTGAATTTGTAGAAAAAGGTTTTATACTTTTGTTTATACTTACTCTTTGATTTCAAGTTCAGATTCTTAGGAACACAAGATGTTTATAGGAATTTCCCCAAATGATCCAGTGTAGTTCTACCATTTCAGTCCTTGGTTTCCTTCAGGTGAAATTGATAGAAGTCTTTAATTTAAATTACATTCTCTCTGTCAAATGTAGCACTCTCTAGCAATGACTGATGACTCTGCACTTTAAGAATTTGTTTAAAAATATGCATACCATTACAGGGAGTTACTTAAGTTACATAAGTTTAAAGAAAAATATTTAAACACAGAGGCCAGGCTTCAGGTAACTCAATTAAGATGCCTGAGTTAGGACCAAAGCCACAGTTTGTGTTCTCTAATTTCCAGAGAAATAGGAACCACTAGGAGTAATTCTGTACCCTTCAGCATGTGAATTGCTCAGTAAGGCCTGAACTACTTACTGCAGATACCTGTCTGTACTGATGGATAGGCAAAGGCAAAACCAGTTCTCTTCATGATGGTGCTGCCCCAGTACAGCATGAACCTGGGCCACTGCATCTTAGAGGAGCTGACTTTCTTGGCTTTCAGCTGCTTTGAGAGAATCCCACATTGGTCATTGTGCAAAAGTTGGCTTACACTTTTACCTAAATCACTTTCAGATTCCTCAGTCCATTTCGATTGATGGATTCAACAGTGGTTGAACTACATGGTAAGAGGCAGAGCAATCCTCTCCTCCATTACAGGGGCAGGGACAAGGAGAAGTCAGGTCACTGACCAGCTGCTCATCCAGGACATCTCTATTTGTTTGTTTTGGCTCTACCCACATGACAGTAGTTGATACCACTTCTTATTCTGCAGGAAAAGAAAGCAAAGTGCTGCAAGCTCTGCACCACGATGTCTTGTCAAGGGGCAGGCAGGACTGTGCATTCCCTGGTTCACATTAGTTGCTCCCTGTGACAACCTTTACTAGCTGTAACAGCCCCAAAGGGTTCCTTCTTTGTTTTATGCCAGTTTTCCATCCTGAAACATAAATCCTCTCCGGCAACCATCTGGGATTCCGGATCCCTTATTCTGCTTTGGGTGAGACAAAATGGAGGATCAGGGACTTTTCCCTCTGTACATGCCTGGATTTGGTTTGCAATGTGCAGACCCTTGCTGGTCTATAGGCAGAGTCCTCCCTACATTATACATTCCTTGCCATCAGTCTGACAGTGATTGCTCAGTTACAAGTGATAATGAAATTAGACACAATGTCACTGCATTCCATCCACATGGATGGAACTGAGAAAGACATTTTGCTATTGTTCGTGCACTCATAAACAAAAGAGAAAAAATAAATTACATCCTTTAAAAATGAAAAACAGGCTCAAAAAAAGTTGGTCTATAGATTTTTTTAAAAAGTTCTACTGACAAAGCTTATAAAAACATTCCAAAGTAATGTAGTGTGATGACCCTTGCTCATAATCACAGAAAGCCTCTCCAAGTTTTTTATTTTTTAATAAGCCTATCATTAATCTTCAATGAAAATAATATAGATTTTATGAAGAAAGCTCACCAAAGTTCTTGGAAAACTTACAAGACATTTAACAGCTGAACAGTGTATCTCACAAATGGACTTTAAAGGTGCTCTTTCAAACTGAAGCCTTTATTTGATCTGGTTTTATAGTTAGCATTTGCTTTGGTCTAAAACCTCACCCATCTTTTCCAACTAATAAACAAAAGAATCCTGAAATATAGCACTTGTTGGAGGTACAGCATGACAGCCCCTTAACCAATTAGTATTGCTCTTAGACTCTTGAGGTTGAATTTATTATTTGTTCTAAGACATCCTATTGTACCAGAACAGTATATGTGTATATACTAAACAAAAAACCCTACAAGATTAACAGTACTTATTTATGTATATATATAATAAAGATGTAGATGAAGTAATAGATTTTTTAAAAATTTCTTCTTTTTTTTTTTTTTTTTTGGTAACATTGAGCATTACTCAAATGTTTTCTCCAATAACTTTAATTTGGATTTCCTTTCTGATAAAACTCTGGTTGTTTGCAGATCCACCCGTCAGTTTTATGAGGATATCTTTGAGACATCACAATTATAAAACAAACTGAAAGGAAGAGCAGCTGTACTTACAAACAAACATCACAGGCACAATTAATCTGCTTCAAGGGTTTATGAGGGGAAGCATAAAATATCAAATAAAGGGTAATGGGAAATATTTTAAAAATGCTGAAGCTGGTAACAATCCACAGAGCAGAGCAGCCAGTACACACTGAGGAAACAGAATGTAGCTAGTAACTCATTTGATTGGAAGTCACCAGTTCTCTACCTCCCAACCTGAACTGTAGGGCTGTTTCATGTTTCTGAAGGAGATACAGTTCTAGATATTTATACTCCATTTACTTTGTAGATTACAATTTAAAAGATATTTCTTTTTTAAAAGTGAAGATGGTAATAAAATCTTGAGAGGCCAGTTTTGTTTTCTGTTGTTTGACTTAAACTTGGTATGATCCTGTTCTTGTGGTTGAAATTTATGTCTCTGCTTAGATAAAAGAAAAGCATATACATATACATGCTCTTTCGTGCTCTCTCTTGCTTTCACACACATACTTCCAAGTCAACAAGGATACTGAAAACAGGCATTGAATCAAACAGGTGTCTGACTACTTTGGATAATATTTTAAAAATCTCACAATATAGTTTAAGATTTAAAAAAAACCCAACAAATTCTTTGATACTAAACAACAAACATAATCGTCAACTCCAAAATTCCACTTAAGAATCTGAATTAGTTGGATGTGTTTTTGATTTTCTTACCCTTTTCTTAACCTTAACAGAAAGCTTCAGCAAATACCAAACTGAAATAATTTAGTATATAAAGTATCCTGAGGTTTAATATTTGAGACTGCATCTGCCTGTGTCACATGTACAAAATCTTTATTTCTTTTTGTCTCACTGTTCATGGAATCATAAAAGTACCATAGAGACTCTGGTGGTCTGATCAGCTCATTTTTGCATTTCTGTCATATCTACAGTTTATTTCTAAAATTGCTGTCCGTGATGTGATAAAGTGTGCATTAGTGGATAGATGTTGGCATTAATATGATATGAATTTCCATTTGCCCCAGAGAAGATGTTTTGTTCAAGATACACAAGAAATACAATCAGAATGGTTCTTAAAAGAAAAGAAAAGAAAAGAAAAGAGAAAAAAGAAAGGAAAGGAAAGGAAAAGACTTGCCTCTTCTCATGGGAACGTAATGCAAGAATGTTCTTTTCATCATAACATTCACTTGGCTTTAGTTGTATATAAGGCTTTTTTCAACAGACTGTCAACGTGGGACACTTCCTATGAGTTGGTCACAAGAGTGTCATGGACTGTCTCAAAGGAAGCTGCATGTAAGATCTTTCTTTTCTGAGCTCTATAAGCATGGAGGATTTTGCTACAGGGACAGTTCCAATTTAAACTTTGGTTTCAAAGGGTAGTTTAATTAGTGATTTTGAAAGGACCTGTCTGTGTTTGATTCTGATGTCACTTAAACTGAGGCAGTTGTGTAAATGCAATATGAGATCCTGCCTTGTAAAACAGTTCCTTGCTGCTTATTTTGAGGAAAATGTATTTAAACAAAAAAACCAAACAAAAAACCCTAAAAAAAAATCAAAATAAAAAAAAAAGAAAAAAGAAAAAAAGTTTAGCAGAGAAAACAAATCAACTTTAAAAAAATAGAATAAAAATCCATGCTAAAGAGCAAGAGTCCTGTGAATTTTTCTAAGGAGATGAAGGCATAATGCCCTTGGATTTTTGCCTGTTTGCGCACATGAGGAATGTTGGTGTCTTGGGATAACCACACTCCTTGTCATGTATTTTGCTTTACATGGACTCAGAACTGTCATCGCAATGCGTATAAACATTTTTTATTTTCTTCACCTGCTCATGTGGCGCACACCTGGGGCTTGCTGGCAGCACACTTGGCTCCAGCAAGCGAAGGAGAGACACTGCCAGTTTGGAAAGCTAGTCCTGTTCCCTTCATGGAAGTTAAGCCGAGTCGATCCCCCACTGTTTTTATGGAGTGCTTAAGGACAGGGCTGAAAAACTGCAGCTTCTACTGAAAATTCAAAAACGTGTAGGGAGAATAAACTTGTAGAGACTCAAACAGCCCCATCAGTGCTTTGGTTAGACCTTCGGGGCAGAGGTCCCTCTCCTTTTCAGCTCTGAAGTTCACCCCTGGTGACTTCTGGGTTTTCTGCCTTTGCAGCATGAGCAGCACCAGTGCAAAGAGCTGTTCCAGGTGGACAATGAGCGGCCCTTTAGAAGTCAGATACATGGCACAGGGCTCTGTTGTTGTTCTATTAATGTCATGGCTTGGACTGAAACCTTTGTTGCTGCTTAGTGTTTCCTGGAGTAAAGGAAGTGTCAGCTGTGGATTGCTCAGAGCTGGCCGAAACATTTATAGAGGAACTGAAATTTTCATTGATTTGAGTTCATGGGCATTACATAAAAACTCAAGGCTTCCTGCTAGGGTTTTTTGCATTAGTAAACATTTTGTTGAAATGCTTTCTGGAGTCTGGTTGTAAGTCTCTCAGGCCTGAAAGCTGCAGGAGAATGGAAACAGCGCAAGGGGAAGCTGTTGGAAGGTGTCTTTTGATGAGCAGTGAATTGAAACCTCAATGTTAGGGCGTCTTCTGAACCATGAATAGGGACCATCCTTACAGATTTGCACACTGACACACAAATATGGGTGTATGTGGCAATTAGGGGACTGAAATCTTACTTCTGCCCAGAAGAAAGAAGTGTTATCCCTTCCTTTGAAAAAAACAGATGCCCTTATTGATCCTCTGACCAACCTGTTTGGGCCATTTTGAGGTAACTGGAGTCACAGACTTGTCCCTGCCCACACCTGCCTGCTCTCTTATTCATGAGAACAGATCTTCGCTCACTTTGCCATGGTGGGAGATATTTTCTTTGGGAAAAAGGTCATTCCTAAACCCCTTTATTGCTGCAGGTGCAAAACACTGTGGTCATAACTGAGTTTGAAATAGGAGAATTTTGTTGCTTTATTCTGAGGGGACAATTCGTGTTTGGAGTTAAGACTGATATTCATTACTGGCAGGAGTGAACAAACTGAACACACTTGGATTTGATTTATTGGTGTGATCTTTGAAAGTGAAACTCTGTGGTGATAGTTAAAATGTAAATAACAGCACCAGAACTGTGAATTTGGGAGAACTCATGTGCCTCTGCATCCTTTTCCTTTACATACCCCAGTCATCCAGAGGATAGATGCCTACATGCATTTTTAATCAAACTAATCCATAACTATGTATGTGATAAGAGTGTTTTCAGGTGCAGTGCTTTAGGAACAGCATTCATATTTCAGTAATCCCTGCAAGGCTGTCTTGGACAAGAGTCTTCCCACACACAGTGTGTGGCATTCTGCTGCAAAAAACCCAAGGGTGTTTCCAGTTAAAATTTGGCCTTCACATCAAGTCCATCCTTTGGCAGAAGAGTGCATTATGTCATGAAGAAGTCCAATAATCCTATAAACACAAGTCCTTGAGGTATGGAGGGTTTTTTTTGAAAACAGGACTATTTACCATGTTACCAACATTTATCCAGCTGGTCAGAAAATGCAAAGATGGAGAGTGAGAGATTATAGAAGTATGTATAGGACTTTAGTAGATTATTGAAACAAGCAGCAGAACTATTCAACTCTCTTGAGCCAATTCCACAATAATTTAAAAGCAATGTTTATTACGAGGCATGGAGTTCAAGCTGTGGAATTTGTCTCTTTGCTTCCTGCCTCTGTCCACTCAGACTCACCAGCACACACCAAATTCAGTCTGTCGGACAGAGCTGTGATGGTGGGAGGGATTTGACTGGACCTGTGCTAGGGATAGAAACCCATTGAATGATGTGGGACCTAAGTGAGGGCTTGGATTTCAAAATCCATGGTTGTTTAGATCCCTGCTTTTGATTTTTGCCCATACTTATTTGCTAACATTTTTGCTACTGGCCACTGTCAAAGCAAAGATTTTAGACTAGATGATTTTGGACTTTTGACCTGACCCAGTACATCTGTTCTTACAGCAAGTAGTGCTGTGCACAGGAAGTAGGTGATGCAACTTCACAGATTGCTGGTTAAGTCTGGAATGGAGTTAAAGATGCTCTTTTCCCCCCTATAAAGCTGAAGATGTTTTGCATTTTGGCCACCACATAGATGCATCTCTTTCCTTCAGGGATACTCCAGCTAGCTGTTCTCTGATGGAAGATAAGGTCTGTTATTAATACACTCTGTCTCACCGAAACACATTTTTCTGCTTTGGCCAATAAAATCCTGATTTGTAGGTCTTTGGAACATTCTGTCTGGTTTATTTATTGATTTATTTATTTATTCTTCCTGGCAGAAGATTGGAAATTGTTTATTTGTGGGACACTAATTATGAATTTTATTCTGAGGTCTTCATGAATCAGATTAATTAGACTCTGTGACTAAGTGTTTCTGAATTTAAACACCTGTGGAAGATAGGGGAAAGGATTCTTGAGCTGCTTCACAGCATTATTTGGCTACATCAGCAAACCAAACAGATCCAGGGTATGCAATCACCCCTGTTATCAAGTTGTTCACACAGTTGTGGGCTAGGCAGCGTTTTCCCAGTCAGTTTTACCCTTCCCATTATGTTCATTCCTCACCTGACTTTATTAGTCAATGCTTTCCAAGAAGTCAATTTTTTGTTAGTTCTTTGTTATTCTCTGAACAGTCTTGCTGAAAAGGGAAAAGGCAGAATATACGTTAAATTAATGCTTATTTCTTTCTAGCTGGGATTTGTGTCACCACATCCAGAGTACTGCATCCAGTTCTGGGCTCCTCAGCACAAGAAAGACATGGGCACACTAAAGCAAGTTCATTGAAGGGGAACCAGGATCTCTCTGCTGCCTACAGCTACCTAATGGGATTGTATGGAGATGACAGGGTCAGACTCTTCTCACAGATGATCATTGGTTAAATTCTGATGTGAAAACCACAGAAAATTCCGACTACATATTAGGAAACTGTTTTTCATCAGGAGAGTGGTCAAATACTGGATTAAGTTGTCCAGAGAATCTCTGGAACCTCTGTCCTTGAAGGTTACTCAGAGGTTGAGTGGACAAGCACATGAGTAACCTGATCTAAGTTGACACTCGTTTGAGTAAGGGTTGGATTAAAGACCTCCAAAGGTTCTTTCCCAACTACATTATGCTATGAGTCCATGATGACATCCAAGAAATAAATCTAAGGGTGGTGTATCCTCTTCTCCCTCACAGACTATTTGTACTTGTGGTTTCTAAGTGCAGGAAAGCACATATTTTGTTACTAATTTGGACTTTTTCCTTCTTTATCTACATCAGGTATAGCTACATTTGTGCAATTCCACTTTATCTATATAAAATTCTAATAATTTATACAAAGAAAAGACAATTCTATTGCCATTATTTTGAATTTGTAGCTCTATCTTTCTCTGTGGAAAAAGTAAAGTACTAGTTCACAGGAGTATGAGGCTATTTTCTGAAAGATTGTAGATATGAGGACTAATTTTTGATGCCTCTGTTTCATTTAATTTAAATTAATTGAATCTAATTAGTTTTATTTTAAAAATATTAGAGCTTATTGTTGGGGTCTCATTCAGCTACAACCCAACTGCTGTTAACAAAAGCAGAAAACACATCAGCATGCCCACAAAACAGAAAACAAGTTTTCAAATTGCATTTGCAAAACCAGACCTTTATAAAATCTGAGATTATTTCTGATAATCTGATAGTGCAAGTAGTTGAAATCCAACAATCATAATAAGTGCAGAACACTAATCAACTTGTAATCAGTTTAAATGCCAATAAAATTGGTGTCTATCATTTAGACTGTTAGATGAACAGCATCCATCCTATTCAGATATTCAGTGTTGCAAAGACAGATACTTAAATCACAAGATTAACCATAGAAATACTGAGTGGGAAAATACCAAAGGATGTGATTTATAAAGCTAATACACTGAGCCTGTCTGATGTGAACTAGATGTTCCTGAAACCTGAGCACAATCATTCTTATTTCACTATTTAGGGAATTAATAAAATGAAGGGTCTGTGTCTTCTCTACAGCCAGATGACCTCATGAGTTTATGCTAGGTCTCAAAAAGCGGAATGATGACCATAAAAGTAGTATTTTTTTTCAGAACAAAGAGCAGAAATTTAGAATCTTACTTGAAAAAAAATTATTAAGAACTCTTTGGATTATAGCTCTAAATTCATCCTTTCTTTCCTCAAATTCTTTGTATTCTTTGCCTTTTCACAAATAAATTTAAAAACAGGAGCAGAAAGGAACTAACTGAAATTAATTTTTAAATTTTGGACACTCTCACCTACTGCATGGCAGATAATTCTACATGTTCTTTGACAAGTGGAAGCAACCTGTGTTTGTGTTTGCCCAGCTCTCTATGTGTGTGTTTGTAAATGCACTTGCATTGTGGTAAGTGGCAGGGAATGCAAAACACAATCAGCTGCAATCCCACAAAATCAGAGGAACACTTACTCTGAAACGGCTTGTGCTGGTGTTATTAAAATGCTAGAATGTAAACACAAACTATTTTCATGCCAACATCCTGGCCCTTGTGAAAAGTGGTGTTCATTTCCCAGACCTTTCTCTGGAGTAATTTGCAGTAATTTATAGCCACTGTGAATAGCCACATCTCCTTTGTGCAGCACACATTTGTTTGAAATATTAATCAGTTCCATGAAAGGAATTGCATTTTTGAATGTTTCCCACTGATACATGACAGAATATACAGTCATTACTCTTTTCTGTGGTTTTCCTAAAGGGCTATTTTCCCCACATTATTACATCAGGAGAGTGGAAGGAGTTTTCAACACCTGCTACAGTAGCTCTGAAATGGGAAGTCAGAAGACCATCTGCTTGCTGGCCCTTCCGCTTGTCACCATGTTTACATGAACTTCTCCTCAAAACCACCCACTGTTTCCATAGTGATTCTTCGCTTCTGGAGAAGGAGTTAACTAAAAAGTGACATGTTTTGGTTTGATGAAGCCATATATTTTAATGGAATTATACATGTCAAAACTTTCTAAGCCTCTGCCATGGTATATTACACAGAGGACATCAGTTTTTAACAACACTGCAGTCATGAGGACCCACTGAGATCTTTACTTTTCCCTCTAGTCAGTCACCACAGAACAAACTGAAATTTCTGTACTAGGTGGTGGTTTTTTTAGCACTGAATTATCAAATGTATATTGAAGGAGTGCCAAAGTCCAGTATGATCTGGAAAGTTCTTTTAGGTATTCTACATACATAATGTTTAATATTTAATACCAGTTTTACTTACCTGAAGATTTATGATGTTATGGAGTTCTACAGCAATGCACTAAAATGTATGTGCTATAACAAAGAGAGATCAAAATATTTTCATGGAGTTATTCCAGAAACAGTGTTAATGTTTATTAGTATTTTTCTAAGAACAAGTCACCTTTTCTGGAAGCCAGAAAAGCAATGGTCTCTATAGTGAATATTGTTATCAAGTGATATTGAAAATAATCTGTATATTGTTGTGTGTGATTAAATTGACTGCTGTGTATGGATAGAATCATAAGATCATAGAATCATTAAGGTTGGAAAATACCTCCAGGATCACTGATTCCAGCCTTTGACCAAACACCACGATGGCAGTTAAACCATAGCACCAAGTACACGTCCAGTTGTTTCTCAAACACTTCCAGGGATGGTGACTCTGCCACCTCCCTGGGCAGCCGCTTTCAATGCCCGACCACCCTTGATGTCCAACCTGAACCTCCTCTGGCACAACTTGAGGCCATTTCCTCTTGTCCTGTTGCTGGCTGTCTGGGAGAAGAGACCAACCCCTACCTTGTTACAACCTCCTTTCAGGCAGTGGCAGAGTGCAAAAAAGTCTCCCCTGGGTCTTCTTTCCTCCAGGCTGAACACCCGCTGCTCCCTCAGCTGTTTCTCATATGATTTACTCTCCAGAGCCTTCACCAACCCTTCTCTGGACTCTCTCCAGCACCTCAATGTCTTTCTTGAAGTGTAGAACACATTTCAGTTGATTTGTAAATGTGGTGAAATCATTTAAGTCTGATTTGGGGGACAGTCATCAGAGCTATTATAAGTTAAAAGATGTGAAAGCAAAAAGATGTAACAGTCACAAAACACATTCTCCGTTTCGAGGTTAAAAACAAAAAATATTCATTAAAACCAAGTTTTGCTCTATATAGGGTTATTACAATTAGGAGGCTGGGTTGTGCTAAATGAGGGATGGATCGTGCTAACTAAGAGATTATTTTAATTATGGGAGAGAACAGGTATCTAGAGCTACTCCATTATTCATGACACAAGGCAAGGGAGGACAGCAGGCGTAACCAAACAGGTTTTCTTACCTCACAGTGGAGACAGAGAAGTTACAATCTTGTCAAATGTTAATAGAGTCTTTGGGTATGTCTGGTGTTCATAGGATTAGGCTTTTTAGTCCTGGGGCTTCCTTCTGGAACCCTTCTGCTCCAATGTTTCACTCAGCCTGTCAGTTTTCTTGTTAATAATCCAGTTTCATATTCCTACAGGGTGTTTTTCAGTGCCAGCCAGATTCTGGTGTAACATTAGAAAGTACATAACAATAATTTGCATTCTTGATATGTAATGAATGGGCAAATACTGTCTATAAACATTTGGTGCTTTATCACTCTCATGATTCTTGCACTAGCTCATACACACACATTCTAATGGATTTAGAAAAGTTTTAGTAAAAAATGTGTTCTATTATGGTCTCTGAGGTCACAATCCTGAGCACAGTGACACTTCATTTTACACACTCATTGTTAGGGGAAAAGCTTGTCATTTACAGGAGTATAGACAATTGCCCCCCAGAACATCCTGGGATGCACACAACCTAGGGAAAAAGTTATCGTCTTAAATTTTTTCAAATTTCAAATGATCTATTCTTGGCCATTTCTCTGTTTCAAAGTTATTCCTGAGAAAATCCAAATTCCTTTCCTTGACTGAAGTGTCTCTGAGAGGCTTCCCCCATTTGACTGCCTGACACTGTGTTCCAGAACTGCCAATCACTTAACACATATGGACCCCAGAATATTAGCTTTGGCAAGATCCCCAGGCTCTTTGCAAAGTAAGAATTCACACTTCCCGAGCCAAGTGTAAGTGGAAGGTTCCCACAACATTGGTGAATCCAGAAAGGCTCTTGAAGGCTGTTCACATCCAAACAACTGAAGAGTTTAAAGCTGTTGACTGGCAACAGAGCTTACAGTCCATTCTTGTGGTAAGAAGCAACTTATTAAATTTTCCTTTTGAAGGCATACTGCTTGAAGATGCCAGAAAATTAGAACTTTTCTTAGCCAGTGTTAATAACATGTAGTTTAAGCTGGAGAAGTTCAATCTATTCAAGTTCATTTTGTTTTGCATGGAAGAAAATCTACTCCATAGCAACAACTTAAGAGAGGTAAAAATAAAAGTTTTGTGGGACCTTTTTTTTTTTTTGTCTGTGAGTCCCCTACCTGCTCATCCAGCAAAAACATGCATTCAACAGTCCATCTCAATGCTTGGAGCTGGCATCAGTGGGAATAAAGTCACAAGCAGAGGAAAATTATACCACCATATTGACTTTAAGTTGACTTCAGCAAACAAACCTTTCTCAGCTGTATTGGTATCTTGCCTACTCACCTTTAACTCAGAGGCAAGTGTTAGAAGTACTTCTGTTACTTGGCTTTACAACTTAGCAAACACATGGGGCATGGTTAAAAATCTCTGACTATTAATTCATGGTCATCCAACAAGACAAAACTACATTGAGGTGCTGCCACTGGAGAGTTACAGGTGCAGAGGAGATTCCCCCTGGGGTTTTGCAGAGACTTGGTGTACCCTCACATACCGTTCTTCAGTGAGAGGCTGATTTTAACATCAGGAGGTTCATTCAGGGGCGATGAAAGTTGCCCAGTGTATTCTCTTTCCCTGGTGGTACAGGGACTTCCATATATTTTCTTTTATGGGATGCTAGGGTATCAATCCTTTCTTCCATCTTACAATTCATTCTTCCATCATGCAGATTCTGTTTATAGTACATGTATGTACCCATGCAGCTGTTTTCTTTACATTCACAACCCTCTTCTCTTGATGCTGACGTCAGACCAGAGTACAGCCTGGTACTCTGTCAGGAATTTATGGCTGGGTTTACTTTTTTACTCAAATAGGCTAAGTCACTGTCAGTTTTCCGAAATCTATTCTTCCTTTTCATAGGGAATAGTATGCTGATTATCAACAGTGTGCCATTGAAAAAAAAAAAAATAAAAAGGGGAAAAAATGGGAAAAGTTTCCCACTAAATTTTACTTTTGCTTCAACTCATCTCCACAGGCCAGGCAGTAAGAAAGTATTAAAAAGTGCAGCTGAAAATATTGTTCTTTGGACCATTCTGAAACTAAATTTAGTACAGGAGTAGGAGAGGTAAAATATTCCTCCTCCAATAAAGAGATTATGTTGGATTTATTTTTACCTAAATTGTATCTTGGTACATACCTAGCTCTTTATAACTCCATCTAGAGTTCAACTTCAGCTTATCTTTTATTATAATGACATTTTACAACTGTAGTAAAAAAGTGATGGTGCAGATTTATTCCAGGTTCTTTTGATCTGTCTCAATTATCAATAACAGCCTGTGAAAGGCAACATACACCTGAGTGTGGGCTGTGTGACTCTGCTTCTTTTCACTATTCCCTTAATTAGACGGATGGGGAAAATTAGCTTTAAGTATAAAATGTAGTCAAATACTTCTCCTTAATCAAGATCGTGTACATAATGAGATTGACAGCAAACATCAAGAAACCACAGCGGAGAGGACTACTGATGGTATTGGGAAACATTAAACCATTAGTAGCTATGTATTTACATACATAAGCAGGGAACTAATTAAAAGAATAAGAATATTTTCTACAGAACAGTCTGTACACACAGCACTGCTAAAGGATTCTTTCCTTTCCTTTGTTCGCATGCATTTGTTATCTCTTAGCCAAACAGTTTGCAAAAATATGAAGTGATAGAACTAGCTGAGTCCCTACAGAGAAACAAGCGCTTATCTGACAATGATGTCTGCTGGAAAAAGCCCAGCATGCACGGGTCACTTACAAGTTATAACCTTAGGCCATTATCATCTCATAGTCCTTCAACTGCTTGTGTAAAATGTGTTGATGGTCTCAGTCCAATTCCTAGAAGACAGGTGTCTGTATCACTGGAATCACCAGGTGGAGATGACTACATTTTTTCCCATTAAAAAAGGTGATTATAGCTATCACAGTCTAAAACATTAATATAAAGTACTTATAGTTCCCACAGCAGATGTTACAGAAACTTGGAATCCTGCTCACTGGAGAAAATTGTGCCCAGATGCTAGTACTTAAACTTTATGGTCCGAACTCTGCCCTCAGATGCACACATAACTCCCACAGATTTCAGGGGGAGTAATGCTCAGGGATGTCAGGCCCATGCCTAACTCCTTTCACAGAGGCCATATTGATGTTCAAGTCTATTGTGGCACATGTTTTCTAAAGCCAGCAGAATGGTTGATGATGAGGAGGGTGACAATACTAGAGAAGCTCACAGGAGCATCATCCAACAGCAGGGCCAAAAGGTACCAAGCATTGCACAAACACAGAGTAGTGTTTTGTGTTCTGATAAAGCTCAGCTTCAGAAACTGGGAGCCTTCATATAACTTTACTTTTGAGAATGATGCACTAGTCCTTTGTGGAGATGCTTAGCTGACTGAATGTCCCTCTCTACTACTGCTGATGGCAACAAGTTCTACTTGTGTATCAGCAGCTCCTAGAAGCTCTAGTTATGGTTCAAGTCATCAATATGTGCACTGACCCAACAAGCACAGGTCTATTTGAGGTCACATACTGTGCCTGTCACCGCTGCATTTACATGCTTTTATATAATAGCTTGATCTTTGACATAGTTAATGAGAACAATAATTTTAACCACTGCATGAGCTGTTACAATATCATTATGATAAATACATCATTGTTTAGAGTTTTTAGGCATTAGAAAATCAGAAGAGCCCAAATAAAAACTCGGTTCAAATAGAAGATTAGAGCATACAAATTGTTCTTTTCTTCATATTCATAATGTTGGAGATGTGATATGAAGTGCCATAAATTTATCTAACACACAGTGTGATTAATCTGTCAGCATAATCTGCAGACCATGTCCTAAGGGCTGCAATGAATCAAGACCTTAACAAACGCAGAGGCTAGATATAATGTTTTAAATGGTCATTAATAATGATATATAGGAAAAAAAGGATTTCTGACTTTAAGGTGGGATTTAAAAAAGTTAAGTTCAGCTGTCTGAGTGCTGAGTGTCTACCATGTACAGCTACATGCTTCCTGGAGGGAAATAGACATACCAGAATGTTTTTTAATTCCATCCTGAAATGTGTGGAATGAAACCTGCATGAAGATGCCTTCATCTTTTTCTGATGGCTACTGAGTAATACCAAGACAGCACATTTAAATGAAATTACTAATCTTTACCTTGCCCCTCACCAAGAAGATTATGCTGGAAATGTATGTTTAACATGGCTACATTTGCCACTGACAATCTCTGCATGTATGATCCTTTAAATAACAGCTATTAAGATATGGTCCTTTAAATAAAAAAATTATTTTGAAATCTCAGTGGGGTAAAAGCATGTCTGACATACATGTGGCTCCTCTGATGCACAGTCTTGGCCCTCAGTTCACCCTCTTGGCTCTGCAAAATGAAAAGATTTCAGTTTTGGGAGAACCAGTAGTAATTATACTCCAGGGACTAGTCATGGGTTGAAAAGTAATTTTAAAATGTCCTAATTAGGCATCAAAGAGGTTCTGATATATTTTGGAGAATTTATTATAATAATTATTCATAGTTATTCATGATCATTTAATATTTGAGAAAGAAGGACTGACGACCAGGCAGCCACATGAGACAGTTAAAAGAGATTATCTTTGCCAAATTGGAAGCATCAGAATCAGGCAGCATTCTCCACATTTCTGGGAAAAGGGCTCATGTGCTCATAGTCCGAGCACAAGCAGGAAAAGAATCCAGAACCAGAGACCTTGAAGGTACTTCCTGCTTGTCATATCTCAGTGTAGTCAATGTGGAAAATACCCTGCTCTTGCATGGGATAGAGAATTGAATATCTTGCCCAACCCTTTTCCAATCTTTGCTAGGCTCTGGCATTTTAATGAAGCAATTGATAACTTCTGGTGGAGAAAGAAGGATGTATGCCAGGCATTGAAGAATTTCTGGACAACTTCTGGAGAACAGTACTTGGGAATTTCACAGTGAAACAAGCTGGGAAGCACTGTGCTGATAGAAGAAGGGAAGGCAGGAAAGCCCCTAGAACAATGCAAAGTTTTGCGTTAGAAGAACCAAGATCAGAGTTTTACTTAAAATGTGAAACACAAGAGCCAGTAAGAAAATGAGGATCAGTACAGATAAGATATGAATTCATACATTGCACTGGTATAAAGTGTAGAAAATATGTGATGGTATCTATAATTAAGGAGAGTAAACACAAGTAATAAATAAGTAAATAAAAATCATTAAATGTAAAAATTACATTTACCCTGAAAATTCTTAGCATATGGTCAACCTGATAAGAAAGAAGTCCTGTCCACCCAACCTACAAGAAGAGTCTGCAGGTGGGATTCTGTTGCCTAAACATGGACAATCAGAGGCATCTGAGGCCTTGAATTATCCATGATATCTGCGTGGAGCTGGTAGGCAGGTTTCAGGACTTGAGACATCTCTGCTCTTTTCTGCAGACTCAGCTGGAAGCCAGATAGGACACAGTGCCTAAAATGGCATGGAATCCTTCAGTTTAGGCATTGTAATCTCTCCCTGGTTTACGAGACAGATTTTGGGTAACTGCTGATGTACAGCTGGAGAGACAGTGACGGAACAAACATTAGCAATGAGCCCAACCCTTCCCTCCCAAGTTCATCAAAGATAAAAATCTTTGTTCCACTATATATAGGAAAATCAATCAATAATGCAAAATTAATGTTAATGTGATTAT
Organism: Formicarius rufipectus; assembly: GCA_013399695.1. Lineage (NCBI taxonomy): Eukaryota > Metazoa > Chordata > Aves > Passeriformes > Formicariidae > Formicarius > Formicarius rufipectus. Next base: position 514,843 of record VXAU01000288.1, on the reverse strand, counting down.
AATTCAATATTGGAATGATGTGTAGTTTGCCTTTATATTCTGCTACGTTACTTTTCATATTGTGAATTTATTTCTGGATTATTGTCAGTATTGGTCACTATGACCAAATGAAAGAAGCACCACCAATCTTCAGTGCCTAGGGAAAGAACAAAGATTCCTTCTGGGGCACTTCAGGAGTCTGGGAAGTGCAGGCTGGTGGCAGAATGCTGCCAGAACGGAATGTCCTGAGAATTCAAAAATGTGCGTGTTGATTGTCTAAGTCAGAATGTGTTGCATACAGTGAGGGACAACTCTGCCTTAGATACTAAGTTAGCAGAAGAATTTCCTAATTCTTGTGGTTCAGCTCAAGTGTTTGTGACTTGATTGGAGTTGCTTTGAATAAACATAATAAATCCTAACCATCTGTGCACGTCTGTACCGTGCACACACGGACACACACCCGCACGCACTCTTAAATACACACACACACAAACATGTATTAATGTCTGCAGTGTGTGTGCCTGTGCGTGTGTGCATGTGTGTGCATCCCCTGTGTGCCTTAAAAAAATCAGTGTCACAGAGCTGAAAGCAATTACCAACCAAATCATCTGGGAGGAAAAATCTAATCAGAAAAATGTGAATGGTAATTAAAAACTGTTTACTTCAAACCCTGTACAGAGTAATCCCACGACTGAAAAGCTTGTTTAAAAGAATGAAAACACTAACCAAGGAAAGCAGCAGTTACTATACCTGTATCTCTAGCAGGTGTAGCAAACAAACAATTTATACTGTGGATTTGGTTCGGATTTTTTTATGTTGGAAGCTGTAGAAAATTGACACTGTAAAGAAGAAATCTGACTGTTAGTGTTAAGGATAATATGAAGAAAGCACTTCTTGAGGAATAAAAATAAAATGAACAGGGTTATTGATGCATTTTTAGAAAAATAAATAGCACTACATACAAAGGCAACTGTGTTTAACAACTATTTTAATTTTGAATCGAATGAGAAAGGTAGATAATGCATTATATACAATACTATTGTCTAGTAGTAATCAAAGTTCTTAAATAACAATTAGCATTAGATGCAGATTTTTTTCATTTGGGAGTTCGAAAATATCTGCTTAAGGAAGATTTTAGAATTAACAGCACTATTTTTCCATGAATATTTCAAGATTTTGGAAATGACAGACTGTTGGAAGATACTGCCAGGACTAAACGTAAAAGGAATAAATAAGATGATGGTGGTGATTACAAGAGTTTCAGAGGTATGCTGATTTTAGACAAAAGTATGGAGTATGTATTAGTCAACCTGATTAATAATAAATTTGAAGAATTTAATTAAAGGCAACGGACATTTTCTTATGAAAATAGATTTCAAAATACTTTGATGTAGCAATAACGTTGCAGCAATGTATTACACTGATGATAAGAGAAAGAGGTTACAAAATTTAATTTTTGTTGATATTCTTTCACTAAGATAGAAAGAGCATTGAATCAGCATAATATGAAATAGAAGTAATCTGCCTAAGCAATGCAGATAAAAAAGAAGGCAATTTCTTTAAAAAGATGAAAAATTATGTCAATAAATAAAGCTGCAAACAGTCTTAATGTATATTAATGGATTCATTCATCAAGAGCTCCTCAGATTTTCAGATTTGATACAAAACACCCTGAGTTTTTTTGTTTGTTTGTTTGTTTGTTTGTTTTTGTTATGTCCACAATGCAAAGATTTATAAAGAAGAATGAGATAGAGTCAGAGAATACCAAGGTGTTGCTAAGAAGAGCACCAAATCAGTTTCTGAAGAATTCACCTGAAACTGCATTTAATAAGCTCGTTTTTAACCATTTGGAAATACTCACATGCAGAAATCAAAGCTTCAGAATACTTTAAAATGAGGGGATCCTAGATTTCATCACATACTTTGTGAGACATTAATTCCAGTGTTTTCAGTCAGCTCTGCTACTGTTATCTACAACACTGATTTACCTCTGAATTATCACAACAAAAACTTGAAATATATTTCCAGAATAATTCTAAACTAATAGCAGTTTGCTTTAGTTATATATCCAGTAGTCAATACTTCAATATTTAACAATTCTTTTATTCCATACATTTTTCTAAAGGGCTAAAATTATCTTCTTGGGTCACAGAATCTGAACCCAAGATCACATAGGAGCAGAAGGAAGTAAGGAGCAGAAGCAGTGATAATGACTGACATTTGCATCTCAGTGTGATTTAGGGGTTTTCATTGATTGAACTTCCTGTTAAGGATATTAGGGTGACTGGGTCACAGTGTTTTTTCTGTGAGTTCCTGAAATAAAGAGAGTACTCTTTCCAGAAGGAAAGGGGACATGATGTTGTATGTATCAGTAAATACTGGAGCAAGGGTTTTTTAAAGTGGTATACACAAAAATGAATCGGATGTGCATACTGGGCTGTGAGATGCAAGAAAGAACGACAGGAAATGGACTGGAACAATTAATCTTGTACAAGCTTTAAGGGGAAGCCCTCCCTCCTCACTGAACTTGTTAAGCCATGTCAGTCCCTTGTGGTGTGGAGGCAGCAGAGCTGTGCTGTGTTGTTACCCAAGGTCACTCCTGTAGATCATCTCCCTGTAATAGTTGTATGTATTGCAGAAATCTTGGAGCAGCCTGGTAGGATAAAAGCTTCTTGGACTCCTAGTAAAATGTTTCTCTTTGAGTTGTGAGGACACAGGCAGACATGGTTGAGAAGTATGGTTCATACAGTCATGCATGCCTCAAACCACAGACAACACCTGAAATTGGAGACAAACATCTATTATTACTACTGCAATGGAAGAATCAGAGCCCATGTAATCATTTCCAAGACACCTAGTGAAATGACAGCTTATATGAACAGGGTGTAAAATTAGAAAGAACATTTTTTCCAGCAAACTGTGCTTTTTATAAATTGCACAATACAGTAAAATATATGGTAGAGGAAATATCTTAGACTTGAAAAGAGATAATAAAATGATTTCTCACCTCATCTTCCAAAAAATTTCAAAATTGGATAATTAGAGGAAATATTTTTGCCAATTTAATTACACAAAAATGCTGAAGTACTACATTCCACAAGTTGATCATGCATTGACTCTTGCATTTTCTGCAAAGGAATTGCTTCTATGATAGTTCCAAGCTGTTAGAAAATACCTCTGTCTGTTAGTTGGTATCCCTTAAACTGTGAAATGTCGAATATTCCTCAAAATTTATTACAATGGTGCTGTTTTCAAGTCCAAGGCATGTGCAACTGTGATCTTGATGATGGTAGTTCTACCAACAGACACCTTCTTGTCTTCTTACCTGAATTCCAGGCTGTCTCTGGAGTTGCTGCTTGGAGGGATGGGGAGTGCGTGGAGAATCACTTCCTTCAGATTCTTACCTTTACTCCCATCCCCACACCTTAAACCCCTCAGGGTATACACTGCCTGGGCTGCCCCTGCCAGGCTGCAATCACAATGTCTGCAGTCTCTCCAAGTGACTGCAGAGTGGAAGTGGCTTGTGAGTCACAGCAATGGGCTGTGAGGTTGCAGCTGACCAAATTCTGCCTACAGTTCTCTTTGTCTCCATTTGCAGAGCTGGGGGTGTCACCCTCTCTTGGGTCACTTGGTAATTAGAGGAGACCATCCCCCCAGCTCCTTCCCCGCTGCAGCTGGGCTCTACAGCCCCTCGTGGGTGACAGGCATTGGGTGTTTACAGCTTTTGAAAGGAAAGATGAGTTAGAATCTCATTTGTTGTAGGTTTTTGCCACTGAACAAAGCTTTTTACGGATTTAGAAATGCCTTTGGGTATTTATTAGTAGTCAGTTTTCCCAACTGTGTTGTTAATTCAAATAGACTGGAAGTACCAGTAATTTGTGGATCCTGTGTTTTCACTGTACTGATGAAGTTTAAAAGTGCAGGTCTTTCAGATCCTGATTGTATCACTGCCATCAGTTATCCTAGTCCTTAAAATGCATATCTGTACTCACCAATAAGCAGTAACAAACTTTATGGAGGATGATGGCTTCTCACTTCTTTAACTCAGGAAGTGGCATGGAATACTATTTTTTTTGCTTGCATTTTTTTTTTTTTAGAAGGTCAGTTAAGTTTTCACATGTAAAATCAGTTCTATCTCCCAGGCCAAGACTAATGCCGGCAGTGTTTTCAGTCAGCTCTGCTGCTGTTATATACACAACTGATTTCTTTAACAGTGGAGATAAAAAGTACGGATGAATATCATGGAATCAAGGGATTGCTTTGACAGAAACCTTGAACGACATGTTGTTCCTCAATACCACAAATTTTTTGTTCGTTCCCATCTTTTATATAAGAAAAATTATTAATAAATCAGGATCAACAGGTTTAAAGCATCCTGTGTTCAAGATTGCAAGTAGCTTTTCTCCTTATCTTATTACATTTTGTTGTATTACATTTTTGTCTCATGGGGATTTCTTGTGGATTAAAACATTTAAAGAAAACTCACAAATATTTTGCTTAATGTTTCATAAATAAATTTTTCCTATAACCTACATATTCCATTAAAATGATCTCAATGGGGCATTGCATTTTAAAAAATAAGCTACAATATTTTTAAGGATTTCAAAATTAAAACAACTTCAAAATTTGGATTATTTGTGAATTTTTTAAATTTTTATCATTGCCACTAATATTAATATCCTGAATAGATATTTTAATAACTAGAACAGACTAAAATAGTCTGAAATTTTAAAAATGAAATCGTATTTATTGGTGCGCAGAGTTCTAGATGACAAGGGAAATTAATTAGTCTGAATATTTTCTTCAAGGAATAGAACATTTTCTTCAATGAATATGAAAATAGAATAAAATAGACCCCTTCATTTGTTAGAAATTAGCTTATAAGGATTGATACTGTAATTACAGGTCTTGTGTAACCCTGTGTGCCAGTTAATCGACTGAGCTGTGTACATTTACGAGATGAAGTTGAAGAAGTCAAGCAAACATTTTGCAAAACAAGTCAGAGATGTTGTGAGTGGAGTCATGGCAAAGTCCTGCCCTTTGGGAGACGGGGAGCAAGTTCCATGCATCCCATGTAGATGTTTCTGAGTAATTTCCTTTTTGACTTCCATAAATCACAGAGTACTTTAATTGCAAATGCATTACCATCAGACCATGGCCCAGGCAGGATTATGGATTTGCATTTGTTCATGAGATTAGCCCATGTTTTTGTAGCTTACCTAAGATCCTTTTAATGATTTGCTCTTATCTATGAACAATAATAGCGATTGCACTGCAGGCTGCTTAATTATTAACTTCTATTAAACAAATACAGTAATTAAATATTACTTGATATACAGCCTACTTTTTGCTAAACACTGAGTTCATTTCCTGGATAAATGAAATGAGAAGTAGGAGAGGAAAAGACGAATACTGAACTTTTCTCATTTAAGCCTCATTTTTTCCAAGTTCATAAAGTAGTTGTAAAAATGAATTAATTTTGCAAACTTCTGGTACTTTACAATACCTAATCTCCTTGCAAGTTCTAGATATGTTTTTTTTGGCCTAGTTTGAATTAGGATGATTGGTTCAGATTGCTCAAGTCAGTCATACAGGGTTCATTCTACTAATTAAGATATTCTTAATGAATTCTGAATCCAGCCTGTTTAGTCAGGGGGTTTCGAAAACAAATATTTGTTTTTCAGTAGTCTTTAAAATACAGGAAATAAGAATAACATGCTCTTCACAGCCATGGTGCATAAAACAAGATGTAGTCAGTTTAACTTACAGAGAAGGACAATTTTGTTATCTATTATGAAAAAAAAGCCACATTCGAGGAACGGAACGCATTTTCTGTAGAGGTTGTAGAGTCCCAGTCACTGGAGGATTTAAAACCAGAAATGCACATGTCTGTAATGGTGAATATGTGGACCCTGTGTGGGCATGTGGATATATCAAATGTGCTAGTTATATGTAGTTTTTATGTCATCCTCTGGTTTTATATCCTTTTTCTAAGCGCCCTCAGATTTGCAGAGGGGTACTTAGTGGTATGGAATGGAAAGAACTATGTACAGAAGGATGTGCTGCATCTGAAGAGTATGAAAAAGAAGAATAATAAATGAGAATGAGGAAGAACTCTCAGTATATTTAACAGATATTGCTTATACCACTTAACATACCACTGGTAAATGACTAGAATTTAGCAATGGAAAGGTTATAAAAACTAGTCTAGAAAAACTCACCCAGGCCAGCACAGAAAGGAAGGGAGACATTCTTGACTGCTCCTTCATCCACAGCGGAAAAGAACAACTCATCTGCAAAAGCCATTCCAAAGAAATGTAGGCAGTAGGCCCTTTTCCAGAAGAAGACTCACCAAATTGAGTACATCATTAGCAAATTTTCAGATGACACCATTCTGGGAGGGAGTGTCGACCTGTTGGAAGGCAGGAGGGCTCTGCAGAGGGACCTGGACATGTTGGAGAGGTGGGCTGATCCCAAGGGGATGAGATCCCAAGGCCAAGTGCTGGGTCCTGCACTTTGGCCACAACAACCCCATGGAGAGCTACAGGCTGGGGACAGAGTGGCTGGAGAGGGGACAGGCAGAAAGGAACCTGGAGGTTTTGATTGACCTGGAGGTTTTTAAGATGAGACTGGATGTGGCACTTAGTGCCATGATCTGGTAATCACAGTGGTGTTGGATCAAGGGTTGGACTTGATGGTCTCAGAGGTTTCTTCCAACCCAGTTGATTCTATGATTCTATGAAATGGTGATGAGAAAATTTAATTTTCTAGTTCAAGGCAGGATATGTGATAATACAGTTGGATGGAAGCATCCTCTTTAGGGGTGGTCTGTGTGGAACAGGGAACTGGATTCAGTATCATCCTTTGTGGACTCCAGCAGCCATTCATCATGAGATAATATTTAGAATTTAGAGACGATTAAACTAGCTGAAAGCTTGCCTTTGCTCAGCTTGTTTTGCTGTTGTTTATATTTCCTGTGCTTGTATATTTTATGGCTTGGATAAGTAAACAATAAAATCTGCCTTAACTCTATTTTATAACTTCTAGTAATAAATAATATTTTGGACATATTTTAGGATCCTGCTGAGTAACAAATTAGCCTGCCTGCTGCTCTTCTATATCAGCATTAGTGCCATCTACTTTCCATAGAGCAGTGCCAGAAGTTTTTGGAGGTCGTCCACTCCAGTGCTGACTCGTTTTGGTTCCTGTCTCATGTTGAAAGCTGGTGAAGATGTTGTATTTCAAGACAGGAGCATGCCTTGAAGAAGATATTCCTGGCAACATATCTACAAGTTAATCAACAAAAAATCAAGTGTCTGCTACTAAATTTGCATGGCCTGCAAGATTATTTTCCCTCCAAATATCCTGGCCCAAATTTTTTATATAGTTGCCTATTAGTCAAAACAATGAGAGGAGTTTTAAGGGACTGGATGCAATGCACAGAGGGCCCTGTGAGAACACTGACATTTAAGTGAAGCCATGTGAAAGAGGAGCATTTAAAAGGCTGTACAGGACTCACAAGAACAAAATAAAGCTGTCATGGTCATGGGTGTATCCATGTTTATTGAAGAACGCTATAGCAGCTGAACTTAATCCAAGGCTGAGTGAAAGGCTTGAGTGAGGGAAAGGGTGTCTTGCAGAGCAGTGAGGATGGAAGTAAAAGTATCTCTTCTTTTGGGTAAAGTATTGCTGTAAAGAGTGGACTAGAAAACAACAACAAAACAATAAAGCAATTGAGCCAAGATTATACACAAACAGAAGATGAGAACACCACTGCAGAAACAGAATGTATAAAATAAACTACCCCACCATGACAAAAGTAACATGGGAAAATAGAAAGGGATGTTTCTTTGGTTCATTGAAATTAGGATTAAAAGCCCTAATGGTTTCACTGGAGCCATACGTTTTATCCATTTTTTTTGTAAAGACATTTCATCACCTGATTATGCATTCAGCCTGACCTGAAAATGTCAGCGTTTCTGATAAATACATGTGGCCAGAGAATATCTCTAACTGAGCAAAATTTTCTTTCTGTCTTTTATTTATTTTTTTTTCTTCATTTCTTTTCCATAAAATGGTAGAGAAACTGACTTAAAAGACTACCAGACAACTGAGCAACCTCCAGCAAAAGGCTCAAGATGTGTGCCATGGAAGGAAAGGGTCCTATACCTTTAAGATGAGGCAGTACTAACTGAAAACTGTAGACAGAAGTTATTAACTTACTAAGTCTTTCTGAAGAAAATATTCACCTTTGGAAAGAATATAATAATAAAAAAAAATTAAATCAGAGGATATGATGTTATTTTATGTGCAAAAGATCCATTTATGTCCATTACATCCATGTGCTGTTCATGTATGTTTAGGTAAATATTGTATTTCATACTTAATAAACATTATGCACAATTTTTGATATACAATGCATAGTTGTCATTGAAATAGATGGTTATAGAGCTGTACTAGTCTGCTCGTAGGATCACAGAGGAGCTGAGGAGGTCCTACTGGAGGAAGGTGCCAGTTCCCAGAAGATAATTTTTTGCTCTGTAAATAAGTAGGAGGTGAATCTCCTGCCACGCGCCAGAGGTTTTGGTATTTCTTCAAGGAAGGACTAAGAATAGATCTTATATACATGATCAACATAGTTTTGAATAGTAACTTTGAACTACAAAAAGTGCTTTAGAGTTTCAAAGCCATCAGTCACTGATGAAAATTCAGATGATAAGCACATTTGAAACATCCAGGACAGGAAGAACTGTTACAGTTATGGATTATTTAGGAAACCTCATGCTAATGTTTTGTGCTTACAGTCTCTGCCAAGCACAGTCTCGTGGCATCTGCAGGCAGGATTTCAGGACAACATGTAAATCCACTCCTTTGATCCATTTGTCCATCCCCTTCTCTACTGGTGAACTATTCATGCAAAGCACTTTGCGAGTTTCCATATTTTTCTCTCTTCCCCTAGACTCACCACAACACCACACATCCTGAAATGATGAAAGAAGAGCATTGGAGCTGTTTCCTTACTGCATACGGAATGTCTTTGCAGGTATTGACCCTGTGCAAAATTGAGAAATGTGTCTGGTCCAGATCCATCAATTTGGAGCAATTAGGAGGCCATTGCTGCTGAAGATACCTCCAGGTGGCAGGGACGTGACACTCCCAGGGGACCTTGACGGACCCCAGCAGTCTCTCCTGTTCAACCTGTTTAGTGAAAATGAGTGAACAGAGGTAGTGGAATCCAGGTCAGTGCCTCACATGTCATTTGGTGGTCTTTCAGTTGTTGATTGCTTTCTCCATCGTAAGGTCTTTGATTTTAATCGGATCATTGTGTGCACATATGGATATTCCTGGTGGCCTAACCAGTGAACATAATTAAAAGAAATGATTGCCTTTCACTTTAAGCAAACATCTGGTTTTACTTGAAACAAGATGACTTAGCTGTTTCAGAAACATTCTTGTAACCCTGGATTCACATTTTCATCTTAAAATATATATTTTCTCTGTTCAAGCAGCATGTTAATGTAAACACTATATATAACTGACAACTAAAATTTTCAGAAGTATTTGGTGCTCTGAGCATTAGTGAAACCACAAGAATTATTACATTTTTGATTTGATCTCTGTAAATCTGTTTCAACAGTCACTCTGATTTAAACAATTATTCTGATTTATATTCCAAGAACTATAATTTGCAGAAAATGTAACCATGTGAAAACATGTTTTTGCATAGTATATCTTGGCAACCTTGTTTTGTTGTGATGTCATTGCCTTAGGTTTGATGGAAATACTGAGGGAATAAAAGGAAAACAAGACCCTCTCTTTGAAGTATATTCACATATCCCCTCTTTCCACTCCTAAAAATATTTAAATGCATTTTTTTCCATAATGACACTGAATTTTCTGTTATTACTTGACTGACATGATGGTTAGAAATGTTGTAAAGACTCTCATGAAGGGAATTTAATTGTGAGGGAAGGATTTGTCACCTTTCACTTCTCCCTCTCAGGTAGGAATCATCATTTGTATAGCAAGCTATTTTGAGATTCTGGAGTTCTTTGCTTTTGTTATACAACATATTCTAAACAGTTAAACACAGACACATATGCGAGGTACACAGAGCAGAGAAAATGAAATTTCAGACCATTTATCAACAGCAAAAGTAACATTGGAGCTTTATCATTAAAGGTCCATCTAATCTGCTTTATTGTAACATCTGAGAGAAGATGACTGTGCTTTATTAAACCAATAGCTCTCATTCACTTCATCACAGCTGCTCTCTGAAAAAAAAAATAAAATAAAATAAATACAAGGTTATTAAGAGTAGCCCTTCATTATAGAAAGCATAAATTACAGCTACATACAATAGAATGAAAAATGACAAAAGAAAATGCTTTCATATGGAAGCAATCCATCTGGATACACCTATATATGCTATATGGAGATTTCCAGTACTATTAAAAAGGTTATCCCTAGTACAAGATATTAAAAATATGCCTTGTATGATTTAGGGTTTTTAAACATCCCTGCTGTTCTTACCTCCAAAAAAAAAAAAAAGGAAAAGAAAGAATGGGGCAAAAGGAAAGCATCATATTCAGAAACATTCCTAACTGGCTTCACATTTTTCTTTTTCCAGTACCAACAAGAAAACACATCAGACATAAGCTCATGCCTGTCAGATGTGATCATATGCTAAAACAAATGACACCACTTGCTAATTTCATTTCCCCAGCACGTGCATTTGTGCATGTGTCTGGCTGTTAAGTGCCTGGGATGTTTGGAAAATGCAGATTTTTCTTAGCTGCATAGTTGCACAGTGAACTACAAGGAATTTTTCTGTTGGGGCTGATTGTGCACTAAGTTCCGTGTTGTGAACCCAAAGCAATTTAGTTGATTTCTATGTATCTCTTGTTGGATTAAGAGAATATCTGGAGAACTGAACCACCATTACTGACCCTGTAAATATCATCAGCCACAGTGCAGACCTACCGTGAGTTCTCCCTTTTGGTACTCTCTACAAGGCATGGGACCAGACAAGTAATGCGCCCTTTGACTAATACTATGTGTTCATAGGATCAGACAATCAGGAGATATTTTTAAAATAAAATTTTCAAGGAGTCAAAAAACAAATAGTTTCTGTTTGCTATTAAATAAAACTTTTTCTTTAATCTTCTTTTACTTATCTACTTTTCAATATATTATAAAAAAATCCCTTTTGTATTGTGAATTGGGAACTATTTCAACTGCACCTTCAAAAGTAAATGAGCAAAATAAACATCGGACATGACCACAGCACTATTCATATACTATGTTACAATTAATGAAAGCAATGTTCAATAAATCTCTACAGCTATATCCATAGATTTGACAAATATACCATATTTCCTTCAAAATGCCAGTCATGGACTATGTCTCTAGTAAATCTAGTGCTTGGTACCATTAATGAAATGAACGTTCATGTATTAGGGAGAATCCCTGTAAATCATTGCTCCCTCCCTCTTTCGAGTCTGTTTCTTTAGCAGTCAGTATAGAAAATGAAGTTGTTTTGGGGAGTAGGAAACAGCAAGAGTTGTAGAGTACATTTGAAACTTGAGTTTAAGCTGATCTCAGCCTACCTCCACATTAGTCATTTCAAGTTCTACTGCAGGTGGTCTTCACACCGAAGCTCAAAAGAGGAGGCCTGAGCCAAAGAGTGGAGCTAAGAGGGGTAAGTGATGGAGTCACTCATAGAAGAGAATAAAGTTTTCATACTATGGAGAGAGTTGAAAACCAAGCTGAGCAAGTTGGAAAAATGTTAGTGTTTAGAAGGTAAAACAAGGCAAATTATTTTAAAAAGCATGTAAAAAAAGGAAGCACAGATTTTGTCTCTGCATAAGCATGGAAAGAGTTCCAGAAGAGACTCTGCTAAATTGCTTGTCTTCTGCTAAAATATTCTTCATAAAGTAATTAGAATCTAATCCCAGCTGAAACTGCACTGTCAGTATTGATGGTTTTTCCTTAGTTAAAATTCATTATTTATTTTAATTGTTATTGGACCCCCAAAGTTTCTCCTTTTTCCTAGTCCCATCACTTTCTCCAAAGTTGGCTTTCCATCCTGCTGGAACTAAAAACTGAGGGTGAAGTCTTGGCTCTGCTGAAGTTAATATAAGTTTAGCATCTGCAGTAAGGTCTGGATTTTACATAGATATTTAGGAAGTTCTGTGGGAGCATTCATGCCTTCCCTCAGGCTTTTGTCAGTTAAGTATTAAAGTCTCTTTCTCTCCACTGACCTACAAGGAGTCCAGTTTATTATTTGAGATTCGGGATTTACCTTGCATTCCAAAGTGTCATTGATACTATTTTATTCCAAATTTCAACAGTTAAGTGCCTAAGGGGGTGTTATGAACTGAGTGTCCACCAAACATTGTGCAAATCTGGGCTAGAGGAAGTAACAGTCTCTCTAGACATGAAAAACATGGGGTGAAAGCAGTGTCTCTCCCACGAAGACAGGCTGAGATCTGGGACTGTTCAGCCTCGAGAAAAGAAGGAGATTTTACAGTACTGTCCAGTACCTAAAAGGGCTACAAGAGAACTGGAGAAGGGCTTCTGACAAGGGCCTGTAGTGACAGGACAAAGGGGAATGCCTTGAAACAGACAGAGGGCACGGTTACATTAGGTGCTTATGAAGAAATTCTTTACTGTGAGGGTGGTGAGTCTCAGGCACAGGTTGCTCAGAGAAGTTGTAGATGCCCTGTCCCTAGAAGTGTTAAAGTCCAGGTTGAATGGGGCTTCAAGCAACCTAGTCTAGTGAAAGGTGTTCCTGCCCATGTCAGGGGAGTTGGAACTAGATGGTCTTTAAAAGTTCCTTCCAACCCAAACCATTTTGTGATTCTATGCAGTGCAGAAAAAGAGTAAGTAATGTTGTGGCAAACCTCAAACAATTTTCATGACGTGTGGGAGCTAAAGTCACTGCAAAGTAAGGATATCCTGCCAGGGGATATCTTGACTATTCTCTTTCCTATGTTTCCCCAAAGAATACCTTATCTAGTTGTTGTGGACCATGGATTTGCATGAGAACAGTAGAAACAAACAGCATCTCAGGAGATCCCATTTTGCACAGGAGAAAACTGAACTCAGAAAATTGCTCACTTTCAAACAAACTGTGCTTGAAGATAATGGCTGGAGCCTTGCTAACATAATTTCTTTGTGCAGTTAGATGTTCCTCTGCTCTTTGGTTAAGCTAGGAGTCATACTCTAGATTACAGTAGGAACAGGATCACATTTTATAACTCATCCTCTATGTACTACATCCCCCTAGTGCAGCAGGACTAGATTTTGTTTCACAGGCCTGGCTTCATCAAAGCAAAACAAATTCATTATTTTTGTCGTGTTATTGATGAAGTGGAAGAAAGACACATGCTTGGATTTTTGTTGAATTCTCCTGCTTTCTTCTCAGCACCTGTTTAAAACAATTTTGGACCTTATCATTGGGAAAAAGAGCTGAACATCACATACTTGATATTCCATGTGCTAATATTAATGAATTTTCCTGAAGAAGATGTCTATGTGTGACTTTGCTTTTGAGGACTGTTACTGATATAAGTAGCACTAGTAGTGTCATTTCCAGGCGACTGATTGACAGTGGTGCAATGAGAACAAGTATGTGAATGAGAGACTGGAGGTGTTATTCAGCTGTTGCTGATGGAGGCTTGCTTGCTGTTTTGATAGAGAGATTGTCTTCACAAAATGTTCAGTAATGAGAAAAACCTCACAATATTAATAAGTCTTAGAAACGCTGGTTTTGCCCTCTTCATGTGCTATTACTGCTATGGTGTCTTATAAACAAGTGTTCAGAAAGCAATTTTACATTGTCAACACTGTATAGTATACATAACCAACTTTTTTACAGGACAAAAGGAACCTAGCTGAGACACACAGAGTATCACAACACAATCTGAGTTTAAGATTTGCTGGTTTACTGTCTCCAAGCAAGAAATCACGGAGTAGCGTCACACAAGGGAACTGACTCCAGTACTGAGATTGTGAGTTCGAAAATTTTCATAACTTATTCTGTATGTATGACAAAATTCACTCTTCCACTGTCTCAGTTTTTAGGGCTTCTGAAATTTGTCAGAGCTTGTCATGGACCTGAAATCTGTTTCTATTAAATAAATTAGTGAATTTATGTGACTAATACTAGAACTAAATCGGAATGAGATTACAGTGCACAAAAATTGCTGCTGCTGCATTGATATGTGTGGATAAAACAAGTATGTAGGGTATTTATAGGACTGATGGAAGCATTTGTGCCATTTGTTGTGTGTTTAAGAATCAAGGTAGAAGTAGAGGGTGAAAACAGCATCGTGTTCCATGACGTGATGTGAGAGGGGCTTTGACACTCTGCTACTACAGTGCACAAGTCTGGTTATGGAATGCTGCCCTGGCTGGAAGAATTGGCATCCTCACTGGCTATAACATGCCTGATCTACACTGTCTCCTCTCCTCATTAAAGCCATACATACAGCAGTCCTGTGCTTATACTGGCTTATTTCCCTCTTGTGTAGGAAGGGGAATGTGGAAGGGTGGTTTGAGACACTCACATGCCTGAGTGCATGCCAGCCTACACGTATAATATTCCTTACAGAGCAAAAATTACACCCTGAATTCTTCACAAAGGTACCTACTAATGTAGAATGTCACTGAGGCAGGGCACATCACAATGGTTAAGAGTACCAGGGTACCAGTGGAGAACCAGTGGGAAAGTCAGAGCTCCCCCACATCCCTTTGTTCGTGTTAATGGGCACCAATCATGCTCACAGGTCTGCACACCAAATTCCCCTCCCGGGACAGGCACAGTAATTTATTTGACAGCACTGTGTGGAAACCATGCAGAGGTTTCACTTTCCCCTTCCACAATCAACCTTTTCCGTTTGTATGGGAAACTTCAGTAAAAATTCCCTAAATCTGCGGGAGAGTCAGTCCAAGCTGGAGCACATTAACATTTCTCCATCAGAATTAACTGGAATTTAGGCAAACCTCCAGAACAAAGAAAGATAAACAAGAGGGCAGGTGTATTGTCTGAAATATTGACAAGTTATTTAATAAACTGACTGAAATTTTAATTGGTGTCCTTTAAAATTTGGCAGCTTTTCTCAGTACTGTGAAAACACAAGAATTTAGTAACAATACATTGGGTGAATCACTTCCTTTTTTTCTTATAATGTTTTGAACTCTTTCACCTTTTGAGTTCACATATCTGACACAGAGGTCCTCTGTCCAAGTATCATGAAAGATATTGCATATATCCTCCTGATTTGGTCCTTGAAGACCTGAAGACACTACTGTGACCACACTGTACTATATATTAACAAAGAGCACTCGTAAAAATTACTCAAGTCAGGCCTGGGTCAGTTCTATTACCCTGGTGTGAGGTCAGGCATGCACTGAGAAGACCTTCAGTTCTAAATCAAAGGATGGAGGGTCTGTCCTACAAAATCTGTTTCAAGTATAGGTTGTTCTGAATGTGTGAAAGATTTGTCTAGCTATTATTTTGAATGTTGGCAGAGATTTTTCAGGTCAGAAGCACATTTGCACTTGCAAGTCTTCATTTCTCAGGTGAAATTGAGCTTTTGTAAAGTAAGCATGTAATTTTGTGTCCCCTCCATTGTCCCTGAGATGTGGCAGTTCAGTTAGTCCTGCACACCCTTTTGCTAAAGTGTGAGTTGACAGTGTGTACAGAAGGTTGTAGATACAATTGCTGCACTTAGGTTTTATGTTGTCTGTCAAACGTATTTTAAATGATGGATCAACCAGGAAAACAAGAAAGCCTGTAAACCTGTTCCTGACTCCAGGACTATTGTACTTAATCCTAATTCCTTTAACTATGTATTTGCACATGTGCACATTTGGGATTTTGCACGTACATATAAAATAAATATGCAAGTCCCTACATAAACTATATTTAACAATAACAATAAAATAAATAACAAATAAATAATAAAAATGGTCCAGATCATACAGATCCTTTCAGTTTGGCAGAACAGCATAATTTCCCAGAGCAAAACACAAAACATTTCTCATTCACCAACTCTTTTTGCCCATCCTGTGGATACTGTTATTACATGTGTGTTCAGAGCTCCAGGTTCCTCTTTGTCTTCAGGTTTTGGGTTGGTTGACTGTAGAAGATGTGAAGTTAAAACACCTTGGCTTTTCTGAGCATTATTCTTGTTTTCAATTCACTGTGTCATGGTTTGCTCCAGATTTACTGTCATCATCGTCATTCTACTAAGCAAAAGGAATCAAATAGCTAAGGTATTTCACAAAAATCAACAAATGCCGCTCAGATTTCACCTTTTAGATCCCCTTTGGACTCTACTAGTGTGTTCTCAAACTTATGATTTATAAGAATCAAGTCTCAAGAATCTGTTCAGCTCTTAATTAATTAATTATATTTGTAGTGTCATCTATTTGGATTGAAAAAACATAAATGGACTCAGAGGTGATAAATCTGACCAAAAAAAGGTGTTTTGTAAGAACTGAAGCAAAGTGAATTACTCAAGAGAAACTTATGCTGATGAAAAATTAAAGTACAATGCAAAACTGAATTCCTTGAGATACATTAAATGGCTGTATATTTTATATATTAAACCACACAACATTCCATAAAACAATGGCACCCTCTTTAATCAAATGTTATTAAAGAAACATACCTGTCAAGGGAATACATTTTTATATCAAGTTAGGTTTTTTATTTAACAGATTCCCACTTTGTATATTTTTCTGTGGTAGCTGCTAAGTAAAATATATATACTTTTGAATGTTTGCTTACTTCTGGAAGGGGAAATTTCCACAGCATTTAGTGATTTAAGAACTGATTCTAATCTAATAATAATAATTTAAAAAAGCCCTTTGGGGATACTCCGTGTCACTCAGTCTGTGGAACAACAGCCTTTGTTCATTTAGGGCACCATCTAGTTTTAAGTCTTTCCAGAGGTTTCAAGGGGGGCTGAACTACACCTTGGAGCCCCCAGTGCGCCAAATTGCTCATCTGACTGCTACTTGTGCTTCACTGGACCTTCTGAAGAACTGCCCTGGGAATTTATCACCTTTCAGTGGTTACTCAGTCACTCTTTCTTGGTTTCTTAAGCAGATTAATAATAAAGAAGCCTAATAATGAAGGTAGTCAAAGTCCAAGAAGAATCACAGGAAGGCTCAGACAGATTGTCATACTTCCTTGAAAAGCTACAACACATCTGAGGTACTCCCACTGACTATGAACATATTGTTAGCACGTGGAAAGGGCAAGGCAATGCAGGACAGCTGTCAGGGACAGAGCATTTAAAACCAAATTGCATTATATTTGCAACAGTGCACACATGGAGAATTGCAGCAGCTCCACTGGTAACTGTAACTTATTGACTACCTGTCACCATCAGGGATTTGGTCCCCTCGCAGCTTCACAGTGATCCACTGACCATACACACAAGTGGGTGTCACTTACAAGATTTTAAAACAGAAGATTTCCAAAATTACAAGTAATCCACACAAATCCTATCCTTAACATCAACAATCATGAGAAAATGCAATATTCCTGAGCAGCAAACTTGATTAGGAGTTTGGGAGCCAAAAAAGCAAGTAAAGTTCATTAATTTCTTCCCAAGAGAAAACAAAGATCATAAATTTCTTCCAAATTATAATAAATAAATACCACTAGTTTAGAAAGTTTGTTTTACTACTCGTACAGAGAATAATTTAGACTAAAGATAATCCCGTCCCATTGCCTGCCCGAAGTAGGGCTGAATCCAAAGCTTGGCCATATTATCATAGAATCAGGGAATGAATGGTTTGGGTTGGAAGGGATGGTGAGCTACACTTCCAGGGATGGTGCAAAGTCAGTGCCTTTTCCTATAAAGGTTATAAATGCATCCACAGATGGAAATTTAACAAACTTTTCACAGTATTGGTTTCTAAACAACAATTATCATAAATTGGCTATGCTTTCTGAAACCCTAGCCTGGTAGATAAAACTGTTATTTTTAGTCTCTGGGCTAGAATTCAGCATTCAACACACAAACTGATATAGGGTTTCATTTAAAAAATATTTTTTTTGTCTGAATGATTGAAATACTCTAAAGATTTCTTCACAACTTAAATCCACAAGCAGAATTCCTATCTGGTGTGCATTATTTGAATAGCGGAAAGTGAAAAACAAGGTGTAAAATACAAGTTCCAAATTGTTCTTAAGGTTAATCAACATTTTCCCCTTCTATCAGGTGGATCAGCCCCTTTGCTAGCCATCTCTGTCATTTTTCACTGAATTATCTTCCTTTTCTGTTGCAACCAGACTTGCCTATCTCACATTGGCCTTATCAGCCATCAGCGCTTGCAGCAAGCGTGGGTAAAACCCTCCCAAATCTTCGTTTGTGGAGTCTAACCATGATGATGATCTTCCTTTTCTGTACTACTGAGTTCAGCTAGGAAAAAACAGTTCCTGACAGTTTTACTTACAGTGACTTAATTCCTTTTATCACCTTTAAAAATTGTAAGAGAGTCAATCGGAAGTTGCCTGCAAATACCTCCCACAGTACCTGATTCAGAGCAAGGTGATTAGAAAGAGTGATCGCTATTTAATGAAAATCACAAAGTGTAGATGATGCCATCCATCTTCCCTTTCCAGGTTCTTGAAATACTTGTTCTGTAAGTAGCACTTGATGTATAAGAAATAAACCCAAGTACAGGTGCTGCATGTTCTCTGTGTGAAAATGTAAGATGCCACCAACTCTGTTGCTGGAAAATGTCACTTCATCTGTTCCCCACAGTTCTAGCTGTGTAAGCCTTGGCAATGCAATGCTTGCCTTAAAACGTAACATAGTTGTGGCCTTTGCCTCATAAGATATTCTATAACATGTCAATGAGATATTCTGGCAATGCAAAGACGCTTAAAGACATCCATTCTATTTACCTCAAGGTCTCTTTACACAGGCGTAGCAGATAGAAAATATCTGCAACATACAGAAGAATACATGTACTGGATTCTAAAACATTACTTGTAGAGGATGGGACGACAGTTCTTTGTCAGTGTCTAAATCCTGAATCATTCAGTTCCTTTGCACAAAACTTACTGACTGGAGCACTCCAACACAGGGGTACAAGTTACATTGTACCTCAAGCATTTCCTTCTTAAGGGATAGATCAATATTCATACTTGCAAAATCTCTTTGCCACAACAGCACAGCTCTTTTCCTGAGGAATGCATGTACAAGGGGGAACAGATGAAAAGAAAAAAAAGCATTTGTGGAACAATTTCCCTACTCAACATTTTCTACTTGTGCATACACTGGTATCATTCATCTGCTCCTCTGCTGAAGTTGAGCCCTTCACTGAAACATCTCACTCTCTCCACCACTTTATTTACAGAGAAAGATGAGACTTAAATCATTTGGTCCAGTTTTGCTGATTTTTTTTCTTACCTGATCTTTCCTTAACTGTTCATTTTCATTTCTTCACAGAAGATCTACAGTATGTGAGATGTTTGGTTGCCAGCAGAGAACCCTGATTACCAAAGACAAGGGGGATATAGAAAACAAATATACAATTGTGTGGCATTTGGCTCAGTGTCTTCGAGGACAGATAACCGAGCAATTCTCTTTGGGCTTGCCATTAAAATAGAATCCCCAAATAAACTCAGTAGAGAACAAGGACAGCCCTTCTCAAGGCAGTGAGTGCAGAGACCTGGTTGCAGCTTCTCTTTTCAGCCCTGTTAGATGGTTAAGAGTTTAGAACAAACACAATATCGGGAATGGAAAGAGACACAGATGGGGTTGGATTCAGGCAGTACTGGAATGGAAGATGTGTAAGCCTCTGTTCCATGATATTTTTCACATTGGGGCTAACCATACAGAATCAACAATGAGCATTTGCTTAGTTTTTGCAGCTATGCTTCATTTTAATTTCTTTCTACCCTCTTTCAGGTTTTGTACACCTGTTAGTCTGACATAAAACTTCTTTAAGGGTGAGCAGTAGGAGACCAAGTTGTATGCCTAAATATTCATACCTAGTGCTACTCTTGAGAATCCAGGTATGGTGGATTGCCCCAGGCCAACAGCCAAATGTCCACCCACCTACTTAGTTCCTCTCCCCCCAGCAGGAAGGAGAGAAAGTAGAAGGCAAAATGACTTACAGATCAAGATATTGACAGTTTAATAGGGAAAGCAAAAGCTGTGTACTCAAGCAAAGCAAAAAGAGGAATTTGTTCAGTATTTCCTAGTGGCAGTCATTTTGATGAAAGAAATGTAATAGATGGGAAGACAAATGTAATAATCATGAAAATCTGCCTCCCAGTTCTCCTTCTTTCTCTGAGCTTATATTGCTGAGCACAGAGTCATATGGTGTGATGTGTCTTTGGTCACCTGGGGGCTGGGGTCAGCCGTCTCAGCTGGGTTCCCTCCCAGCTTCTTTTGCACCCCCAGCCTCCTCACTGGGGGTAAAGTGAGAAAGAAAGACTTGCTGCTGTTCAAGCTCTGCTCAGGAGCTGTAAAAACACTGTTGTGTTATTAGCACTGTTTCAGCTGTCAAATCAAAGAACAGCACCATACAGGTGGCTATGAAGAAAGTTACCTCCACCCTAGCCAGTCCCAGTAGACCAGGATACTCTGAGGAGCTTGTCATGTAAGACCTGCCAAAGCCTGAAGTCCTCCTGAGACAGCATGTGAATGCCAGGTAAGATGCCCTGAATCACCTAAGGCAAAAGTGGACAGCTATTTAAGTCTTATCTGGGTAATGTGTGACTTTGTGTCTTGCCTTTATCTCTTTATTATCAGATTTTTACCTCCCATTATGCCATATTGCTGCACTGTGGAGATCCCTGATTGATACCACTGTGGAGCGAAAAAACAGCTTCAAAATGTAGCAAGTTCTTGTTTGGAAAATGTATGTGAAGGTATGTACATGTAGATTTTTCTCTTGCTAGCCACCAACAGTTAAGCCCATCTATAATCCTGTCAGAGGTACTAGTATCATATACTGTAGATGACTTACAAAGGCCATGTACTCCACAGCAAATTCTAGGAATGAGGAATAAGGCATACAGGCAAGGAAGCATTAAGTGATTAGTGATTTTCAGTCATGGGACCCTACTTGGTGTATCTAGCTCAGAGGGCTAGTTTTGACATGACATCTTTATGTTGACTCACTGCCTCTGAAACATGTGCTAGCAACAAGATAGAAGTTTAGATGATGAACTACTTTTGGTGCTCCTGATTTGAACTGTAAATTCATGTAAATTTTATTTTTAATGAAGAATTTATTTCCTATGAACTAACAAAGTGAAAGTAAACAGTCCAGAGGAATTATAACCCTAGCATTTTTGGCTTAGTATTGCTTCAGAAAGGGTTTGAGTAACACATACTTAAGGAGCCTTTAGTAATGAGGAAAGAGAACAAGTGGAATTTACCTGTCTAGACAACTGTATCTGCACTGGGTAGCCCCACCTGGCAGTATAAAACTCTGTACCCACTTGAGGTGCATCTCAAATATACCACAAGTAAATTAGCATTCCACTTCAAAAAGAGGCATTTTGAAGAGTGGAACAGTCACCCTTGAATTGTCCATGGGTGTCTCTGCTGCTGTGGAACCAGAGGAACTTCCCCAACCAGCCTGTCCCACCCTTCCTGGATGTGAAGACTCTGCTGTAGGTCAGGGGATCACAGCCCTCAGTAATGAAACTCTCCCGTCTAGTCAGACCATTGCTTTCAAACTGTTTGATAATTTATTAGCACCTAAATGCTGTTGAAAGTCACATCATTCATAGCTTTGTCACCAGAGTAAGTTTTAAATGGCTGGCAGGAGGGCTATCTGCAGGGGCAGGAGTGGTGTTTCACACCTAATTATCAGTTTTCAGCGTCCTCTGCCTTGATAATTGAGAACTGCAATATGGAAAGGTTTCAGAAATATTTGGAAAGGCAATTACCTAACTAACAGAGAATTAAACTATAAGAAAGCTGCTTTTCTATTCTTTTGCAAGTATTTTCTGCTTTCCTATTTTATAGAAACAGAAATTGGCAGAGGAAGAGTCAGTTCTTAAAGAAAATAGGCACAATCATGTCTCAGCCCTCTCTCTTTCTGTAGATATATTTACTGCAAAACATAACAAAAAATTATATCAAATAAGAAGAGATACCCAGCAATGGCATGTGACAAGTGGATGGCAAAACAATATGAAAAAGATGAGGAGATTTCTTTCTTGCCATCAGTTCTGTCCTTTCGGTGGGGGAGCTGAGTGTTGACTGTACAAGTGGTGGATCTGGGTGAAGGAGTACAAAAAGGCCTGAAGGAGACACTACCAAGCCCACTGTTGCCATGGGCAATCTCATCCAAGAGATCTGTTGATGAAGTTATAAATTCTTGAGAGAAGATAGAAAGTATTTGTAGTCCACTTCAGCAGCGCTCCACTCCAAAAGTGTTAAAAAGGGGTTTCTTTGGTTTTAATTTGCTACCTGCATTTATTTATAGAATCTTTATATCCATTTATTCTTCTCTCAACCCTTACTTCAGCTTCTAGCAGTTTTGTTTTCCTGATGCCTGTGTTGCTCTTGTAGATTTAAAGAATAGTTACATATTTGTTCCTATTTTTTTAACTGCTAGATCAACAAGTTCTAGACTGCACATGTGCTGATTATGGCTTCCTATAAAAACAGACCTTGTCCCTGTCACAGCTTAAATTCATCTTTACTGAAGATGGACATTCAGAAAGGCTTTAAACAGCCCCATCACACATTTCTTCCCAGCTGCTGTTCTTTGCATTCATTGCTGTTCTCTGCAGTACCACTAGAGACACTCCTTGTTATCTGGTATCCTATGTCGTAGAAATGTTGCTATGAGAAATTACCAGGAGAAATCAGAGGAAGAAGCTCTTGGAAAGACTGGTGGCCCACTGGGATCTGGAGGAAATGAGCTGTGAACTGGTTGGTTGGATGGCTCCTCTCTCACAGTGAAGATTAATGGGATAACTCAGCTTCTGATTAAAGGCAGCTGAAAAGGGGATTATCATCAGCAAGGGACCAGTTCATGCACTTGCTGCTTTCAGCAGGAGACTTTCTGAAGCTAAGGAGGAATGAAACAAGTAATGTAGGAAGTCATTGTGTTGGTAAAATAGGAGCTGTAACACAGAGAAGGAGATAGTTTGCCACTATGCTGTCCAGGTCAAACACCTTTGCTCAGTAGTTTCCATTATCGTCACTGCTGATAACCCTGTGCTATTGGTACTGCCAGAGCTCCAGATCTTGTCAATTTTATATTAAAGTATCTAGACATTGCTTAAGGGAACAAGTGCCTCCCCACATGTATCTGCAATGGCAAAGCCTTAGAATGTCAAAATTGGTCTTAAAAGAAGTGACAGGACATGTCACTGTCTGGTTACAGAAATTTGTGTAACTGTGTCAAGTGGCAAACTTCTTTACATAGGGCACAAATTTCTCTTTCCACTTCAAAACGACTTGAAACCAGACTTTTCAGAAACCTGTATTTTTATGCATTTTATTGCAGAAGTCATGGTATATGAATAAATGTGATATAAAACAGAATACCAGTTCAGAAAGAAAAATGATGCTTTAACTAAATCATGCAGTAATACTGACACTTCCGAGTCAGCAAGTCTGAGGCTCTAGCGCTGAATCCTAATATTTCCATTTAGACTGATGTTTGACAGCATTATTAAAAATGGTGATGTCAAAAGGACTACTGTTCCTGTGGCTGACAAGGAAACCATTTTATATAATTGTTTCAGCCTACAGAAAAGGGTAATTCCTCTGGACATTGCTGGGTTTTATTTTCATAAAGAGTGAATAAATTATCTCAGTCCCCTGGATCAGAGGATGTTAAGTTCAAATCCTGTCGCTGAAATAATCACTACAAAATAGTTCAGTGTTGATTCTGCAATTTGTGGGTAGTTTTGGTGGGAAAGGCATTTTTCCAAGTTTGCTCTCTTGATGTGTTGAAATTACAGAAAAACTGAATTCTCAAAAGGGTGGCCAGGATAGTCAAAATGGCAATTGGCTGAAATATGTGCAATAAAAAGTAGACTAAATTCAATAAAATGCTACCCTGCTGTTAGATTTTCATCTCTACAAAAAGCCTA
This sequence comes from Formicarius rufipectus, assembly GCA_013399695.1. Lineage (NCBI taxonomy): Eukaryota > Metazoa > Chordata > Aves > Passeriformes > Formicariidae > Formicarius > Formicarius rufipectus. Next base: position 490,758 of record VXAU01000288.1, on the reverse strand, counting down.
TGACAACTTAACTAGAACTAGTTATTTTTTATGATTTTTAAGGTGTCTCCCATAGAAGTTCTAGGGAAAGAATCTGTATGAGTGTTAAGAAATCTCACACTGGGTTTCTGCAGAATTTAAAGGTGTTTTCTTGTGAGGTTTTGCTAGACTGAGGGTTATGGAAAATCATTATCTGTCATATCAAAACATCTGTTCCCCATTACTTTATTCAGTGTGAACTCAATTTGTTCAATTCACATTTCTATTGAGTTTAAATTTTAGATTATTATATTTTTATTTTAGTATTACTTTTGATCAATCTATTATTTGGAAAGTTAAGAGAAATTTCTTACTAGTTTACAAACAACTTTGTAGAGAAAATATTCAATAAAACAGTGCAGAAGCACAGAAATAAGAAACCCTTACCTTTCTAGTGATTAATTATTCCCGATATGTGACTACATTAAGAAAATATTTCTTTTCATGTTCTTCTAGTAAGTTCACCTTTGTCCCTGAAGAACCAAAAAGGTATTTCTGGTTTTTATGAGGTTTTTAAGGTATTTCTTGGGTGCTTTATTAGAAGTGTAACACTATTGATCCCAGCCAGTGTGGGATCACCACTATGAACCATTGTCGCTTCACCACTCCGCCATTGCACACAGCAGATGCAGACAGCACAGCAAATGAATGTCACTTCATTTGATATGCAGACTAGACTTCTGGTGATTGTCTATTTATTTTAAGGCAAAAATAGAAACATATTGGCACAAATTCTTCTAAGTAAGGTATCAAAAAAACTAAACTAAACCAAACAACCAAAGGTGAGAAAATTCTTTTTTGCCTAGCTAATGAGAATGCAAAATAAAACCCCAAGAAACAAAACACCAAACTTGAGTTAACCCTTGGTGGTGAAATGATGAAATAACAGCTCCTGGAAAGCAGTTACCCCTGGTGTGGGTAACTGTAAGTGGGTAAGAGTAAGTGGGATTGCATTTAGATTAATTTTAAGTCTTTGGAAAGTGGGAACAGGTAAAATGGTGATCACTAACACTGGCAATTTATTTTTTATCATAACAAATTACCTTTTCGCACCTTATTCATTTGGCTGTTTTCATGCTAAACAATTCTTTTCATGGACAGTCCATTCTCAGCAACCTGCAGGATCAATGTCACTTATAACAACAGAGAAGTCATAGAGATTTGAGTGGTGAGTAGCTCACTGTTTTGTTATGGTTGTAGCTAATTACTCTTCAAGCTCTGCTACTTCACAGGGATTTCACTCTTAGGGTCTCTAAACAGAAATCAGTTAGTTTTGGCAGCCTCTGGTCTGCTGTGTAACATTCATCAGTGTCTTTCCCTGGCGTTTCAAAGGCAACACTTACATGTAATGGTTTTGCTGTGAAACAAAACAGAGAAGGAGTATTGTGGTGTTGAAAACACATTTCACAGAGTTGTTACAGTTTTTTTGGAAGGATGCCCTTTATTTAATTAATCTTTCTGCATTCTGTTTTTGCATTTTCCATCACCATTTTATTATTCTCTGAAGGACTTGGTCCCCAGAGCTGGCTCAAGGGAAAGGTCTGCTGGATTAGGCTGTGGTGCCTTCCACCTGGTGTTTCCATGAGCCCTTCATGGTTAGCAGTGTGGCATGCAGGCCTACTGTGAATGATCAAATGATCTGTTTTCTTTTCCCTTGAGGTGAACCACATTTGCTTGTATAAGAAAGCAAAACCTCCACAGTAGACCTGAAAAGCAACCTACTGCTTTGGAGAGGGCTCTAATAGGCATTGATGTAAAACCCTGACCCCTGTTAATGGGATTCTATTGCCATGAAGCCTCTTTTAGACATTTATTTATTAGACATGTATTTATTATATAAGTAGGTGATGCCAGCATGCTCTGCTGGATTAAAGCTAGTTGAGCTTCATGATTATTCTAGAAAGATTTATTTTCCTCTGAATGCAATTACACACCAGTCCAGTGAAATGAGCACAGTGGAAAATCTCACCCCACCGCTTTGATGGACTGAGCTGGTGCCATCCACAGTCTGCACAGGAGGCCTAAAGAAACCAGGACATTTTCATAATGTCACTGAATGACAGCTGAGGTGTTAAGTAATTTCTGTGGTAGACAAGCACCTGGAAGCAAAAAAAGTAACTTGTCTTTGGCAGAGTTATGGCTGAACTCATTGTCCAGGCTGGGATCTATCCAGGCATTTCATGGCTTTGGCTACATCTAAATAAACAGCTTTGAATGCTGACTTAGAGGTATTAATGGGTTTCTTGCATCATTTATGACTATGTATAGTGACAATTGTGCTGCAACAAATCCACCACATAAATCAGGTGTGTATTTTGGCATGGTCAACCCTGCATGGAAGACAGTTTTTAGGTGAAGAAAAGAAATGTTGCCTCATAAATGTAAGATACTCATTCCATTACACGCCAGGAAAAAGAGAAAAACCCCTAGCAATACAGCAGAGTTACAATCCATGAATGCTGATGAACTATCAAAAAGTGACTGCATATTCAAAATAATCTTTCATTGCTATTAATATGCAGACAGAGAGATTAAAAAATAAGTTGGCATCACATTCTTTTATTATATATAGGGCTTATATATCTCTGTGTGTGCATACTTGTCACCTGGGAACCTAACTGCAATTTATTTAAATGGTTTTATGGATGATCTATATATTAAATATTTGGTTTAAGCTCTATTTGCAAGCTAGCTACTGGCTGAGTATAGCAGTAGCACAAGATTGATAGGAAGGTGGAAACCGTGTGAAACTGTAAGTTTGTCTGCATTTTTGTGCCTGATGGTTTGGATCCTCATTACTACAAGTGATTTGGTAGAGAGATGGAATAATATTAACCACACATAACCAGTGGTAGTCACGTGTGGCAACTTGTTCAGCTGCTGATCGCAGGATTGAACTCTCAGTTTTCTGTGTAGCAAAGTCTGCATGAGCTCAAAGGCTAAGATGTTTCTGAGAACTTCACAATTCATATTTATTTTATTTAGTATATTGGCAATTTTGAAATGAGGTTGACATTCTAAATGTTACTTTGAATTCTTCAACCTGAATTCATCTTGAGTATTCAGAGCCATTGAAAAACTAGAAGCCTCTACTTCCCCAACAGTCATTGAAAAAAGACTCTTCCAGGGGTTAATTCAGAAGCTGAACCACACTCTGGAATCTTCTTTCTATCCTCTGGCTGCAGGAGGAACATAAAGACTTGTAGGCTCCTATGACTGGTTTACTGAAGCTAAATGCCTGATGTGAGATGGCTGAATCTGAGTCTGAGTAATAGGAAATGGGTAGGGAGGCATACTTAATGAACAAAACCCCAGACTTCATCCTGACTTCTCCTTGTCCCCTGCCTCTTAAAAAGTAATTATAGAGTCATTGATTTGATCCATTTTTACTGGCTTATAAGAAATTCTCCTTGTGACATTTGCAGGTTCTGTTCTTCCAAGCTCAGTCTATGAAATGGACATTCAGGGTATTTGATGTCAGGCTCCAGACAGTTTTTTGGCCAAGTTAGACCAGCTCTTTGACCAAGTTATGCCAGCTTAACCAAACTGGAGCTGCCTTATTAGGCACTACAAACCCACACTACAAATCTTTGCTATGGACTTACAAGCATATTTCTGTTTTTGACAACATGAGTGCATTTCCCATCAAAACAAATATTTTATGTAAATAAGCCTGACTTGTCCAAATATTCCATTTATCTTCAGAACAGTGCTCTGAGAGGCTCCCCAGTTCTGTCTTCTAATAGAACATTATCTGAATTTAAGAAAAACAGAATCAAAAAACCAAGACCTCAAACCACAAATATGTGAAAAAATAACAACTTGCCACACATTCCAGGGTGTCTTCTTTGAGCAAGAAGAGGTGACCCTCTGGATGCTATAATTTCCAAGATCTTACCCATGGCAAGAAGAACTATAAGTTGTGCTTCCCTTACTCTAAAACACCTTAGCCAGCAATAGGTCATTTCCCCTGCTGTGGACAGTGAGCCAGGTTTTAAGATAGACTCACTCTTTGACCTTCATTATTTCTGAAGTCTTTTGGGAATGCACTCTCTGTGTGTGAATTTCAAATGAGGGGGAGATGAGCAAAAGCATTTGCTTAGTGAGTGGTTACAAGTAGTCATTAGAAAATAAACCGGCGGGAGGATACACGATGGATACGGTAAAAGTTGGAAAAAGTTAGTTTGGGTGGAATACACCTTTGTTTCTGGCTATGGTTGCTTTTGATTCAGATGATGATATGATCATTCAGGTGCTTGAGCATGTCCAAAGTTGCTGCAGCATGTCCAAAGGTTCTGTAGAATGTTCAAAGAAGGAAATAAAGCTGGTGAATGTTCCAGACCACAAGTCTAATGAGGATTGTCTGAGGGAACTGGGGGTGTTTAGCCTGGAGAAACAGAACGCAGGAGGGATCTTATCCCTCTCTACAACTACCTGAAAGGAGGTTGTGTTGAGGTGTGGGTCAGTCTCTTCTCCCATGTAACAGGTGACAGGATGAGAGAAAATGGCCTCAAGTTGCACCAGCAGATGTTTAGACTGGATAATACAAAAAAATTTCTTTACTGAAAGGGTGATCAGGTGTTTTGTTCACTGAAAGGGTGAACAGGCTGCCCAGGGAAGTGGTTGAGTCATTGTCCTTGAAGGTATTTTAAAGATGTGTAGAAGTGGTGCCTGGGGACATGATTTAGTGGTGGACCCAGCAGGGTTATGTTGATGGTTGAACATAATGATCTTAGAGATATTTTCCAACCTTAATGGTTCTATGATTTTATGAATTTTGTGCCTAATTGTGACTATGCAACAATGTGCTCAGTGTCCATGAGTTCATCAGGATAGCTCAGGTGAAGTGGTCCAAGCTGGAGCAATATCTAGCCTGTAAGAAGAACACTGCTCATGGATGAAACCCTGCTCTATAATCTAGTGGAACACAGTAAGGAAAGGGTTGCTGTAACAAAACATAAAGTGTGAAAGTAGTACTGAGTGCTTAACAAGCCATGATTTCTATTTTATGCCTTTTGGCAGCCTCATGGTTTGACTTTCTCCTTCCTATATTACCAACATATAAAACTCAGGTTCCTGGATTTCTGGTGTTTTACCTGTATTTCACTGAGGGTTAGCCTGAGTTGTTCAGGCTGTGTTTACCTCCAGTACAGCATCACCCATCTCCTGAGCAGACTAAAGGGGCTCAGCTGTGATCACTGTCCGTGGGGATTGTTCAGTGTTATTACTGCAAGCTATCCCTGGGAACCAACCTTGAGCCATCCAGCTCCTTCACCCTTGGATCTCTCCATGCCTCCTTGCTTCTCAGATGCTAACAATGGCAGCATTTGGGCAGGCAGAGTGCAGACTGGCTTACTCGAATAGTTTCCTGTTAATGGGGTACTTTTCTCTCATGCAGAGATATATTCCTTATCATGGAGACTCCGTTACCTCTGAGTGGTTTCTTTGGCAAAAGAGGTTTGATATGAGAAGGTTATTAAAGTCTATACACTTTATGTGATATGAATGTTGTTTCAAACTCTATTTTAATGATTTTTTTTGCCTTCTTAAGTTTCCAAGCACAAGTGTTCCAAGTGTTTATGCACAGCATAAAAGCATTTTTTATATTATATTCATAAATATATCAAAGCCTTTCTACTTCTTATCAACATTTATATTTCCTTTGTATATGTTCTTCTTTTTTTCACTCATCTCCTCCTTAGGTTATTTAAATTAATATTAACAGCATGCTATATTTTGCATTTCTCTGCCTTCCTCCAAACCATCGTCTTGAAAGCTGAAAGAAGAGTTTGATTGTGAGCAGAGCTGTACAGCTAAAAATCTCACCTTGCATACATACAGAATAAATTTGGTTCCCCTCCCTTTTGTATCATTTGTCCATTTGCACTTGGAGTAAGATGCCCTGAGGAATCAGGTGAAGACAGGGCAGAGGTGGTAGACACATGGACATTGTGGCAGCCCTTTTCCCAATTTCACCATACACATGCTGCACCTCCTCGTGGGAGTAGCAGTGTCAGGACAAAGGGTATTTGGAGTCTGTGGAACAGTAGTCATTATGGCACTTGCTGGGTGAATAGGCAGATACAGAGACAAAAATCTCCAGTTAAAATGTCATGCAGTGTAAATAGCATTAGACACACATCAAGAGATCTTCTTTTACTCTGTGGTTCTGCACCAGTTCTGCTGGTCGTAGTTTTCTGTTGATTTATTCACAGTGGTAAAAAACTGTTTATGGACAAGCACTTCATAGTGAAACACTTTGTATGAGCATTATCATGTTCTTATTTGGAAGAAAAAAAAAGTATTTAATAGAAAGTTGATTACAGTTTTTCCAATTAAATGATCAGATGCCTTTTCTGACTTATCTCCAGTTTGGTACTGAATGGAAAAAGAGAAGTGAGCCATTGCAATGAGTTGTCCTTAGCCCAATTCTTGCATCTTTGTCCTGTTTTCCCTATGCTGCTCCATATTTGAAAGGAGTCAGATCATCACCTTGCTCTCTCTTTGTCTGTAAGACTCATAGATCTATGATCTATTTTTTAACCTTGGCTCCATCATATTTAGTTAAATAAATTTTTGCCAAAACAATGTTGAAAAAGGACTCTTTCAAACAATGTAGTGCTTCCCAAAATCACAGGAGGGTTCAATAGGAAGCCCATTAAATCCATTGACTTACCAAACGAGTTAGTATTTAGTTTTGAAAGAGCTGTCTCAGATGTAAAACAAAAGCTTGAGCTGAGCACAACACAGTTATGTGGTAATTCTTGATATGTCAGTGTTTTTTTCGCTGTGCTGAAATGCGACAAAAAGTTAAAATGACACACTTGAAAAACACTGTAATTGAAAGATTGCACTGACTTACAAAATCCTAAATTTTGGTATAAAGCACTTAAAATTTTCTGATGAAAACAGGATTTGTTGCAAAGCTGTGATCTTGGAGGATGTATTGCTAAGCTGGGAAACAACAAATTACTAAACTCTGGTTACTTAATTGCAGGCTGGTTCCTCTGCAGTTTCAGAGGGGGTGGCATCTCTTCCCCTGCTTCCTGTTTACTTGCACAGGCTTTCACCATGAGCTACCCTGCACTGAGACCCAGGCCCAATCTTGTATCACAGGACCTATTTAAGGATCAGAGGCAGTAAATTAACAGTATCTCCTTTTTTTCTTATTCTGAGGAGCCAGAGAAGCGTTCTCAACATTATCTGCTGTGCTAGGAGTAGAATTGAGCCCTTATAATCTTCATGAATGTGGCAGAACCTTCTTTGCTATAGGATTTCCTGCTATGTAATTGAAATGTTTGCCTCAGATGAGGAATTTGCTTCCACCAGGCACCAATCTATCCTTACATGCCAGACTGGCAGCTTCCTTTGTTGTTTTGAAGAGGCTGGAAATTCTTTCAGGAATTCTTTCAGACCTATGGGACTAAGCCTACTATTTAGTTACTTTCAATTGTATCTTTGTGGGATATTGAAGGTTGAACAATGCCATTTCAAGATCCTAATTCTCATTCTTCTTTTCTTTATTATTTCTTACATGCTGCCAAGTCATAATTGTGATCCTCTTGCAGTAGCTGTTCCTTAAATATTTGCACCGTTCCTCTCCCAAAGAGTTTGTAATTTAGCACAAAGACTCAGTCAAGGCAAGATTAAAAGAAAAAAAAACTCAGAAGCCAATCACTTGAATGGGGTTGATATACGTTATGTCAGGCAGCACCAACTATTTACTGAGGTGTTTTCAATTCCTCTTATGAACTTCTTGCTGATTCCAGATTAATGGTTAAATGCACCATATTCTCATGCGTATCAATTTTTTTTTAATTTCCTTCTCCTACACAGAATGCATTGACAGATATCTGTGGATAGCACTGACAGCACACTGAGTTAAATAATATGGAGAAAAAAAGGCAAAAATTCAAACGCTTGTAAAGAGGGCTCCATCTGATGTCCGGTCAGAAGGCCCATTTGCTCCCATCAGCACACATTACCAGGGCAATCATGACTGAACGCACAGGGGTCAAACCACTAAACATTTCTTGTTGGCATATTAAAAAGGTTTATTCTCTCCAAGATCTCTATTCTCCTTTGGCATGTCCAGTGGAATGTGGCAGATTCCAGCTGTCTGAGTTAGGTACGATGCCATGACGCAGAAGCAAAGGGCAAAAGTGATTTTTCAGGTTTTCTCAAGAGAGGTGATATGGGATGGATGGTGAAAAGCAAGAAGAGATTGGTGGAGTATGGAGAAATCAAGCTTTAAAAGTGTTGGAGAAGGCTTGGAGGAGACTTTATTGTGGCCTGTCATTATATAAAAGGGGCTTATAAGGAAGATGGAGGAGACATTTTAAGAAGGCCTGTAGTGGCAGGGCAAAGGGAAATGGTTTTAAATTGGAAAAGGGTAGGTTTAGACTGGATGTGAGGAAGAAAATCTTTTGCACTTGAGGGTGGTAAGACTCTGGAACAGATTGCCCAGAGAAACAGTGGATGTCCTGTCATTGGAAATATTCCAGGTAAGGGGGGACAGGGCTTTGAGTTACTTGGTCTAGTGGAAGGTGTCTCCGCTCATGGCAGGAGGGGTAGACTAAATGGTCTTTAAAGATTCCTTCTGACCATTCTGTGATTCTGTCTGCATAGCCATTCATAAATGTTCATCTAGAAGCTCAGTGACTGTTTATAACACCAGCACGTGATGGACATCCATCACATGCAGGAAGTGATGGATATGACTGACAGTGAATGAGGAGGAAGAACACTAAGCTTTGTTGCTTAGGTGCATCGCGGTTTCTTATCTGAAGGGCAGGGCAGCTTTCACCTTCTTCTGGCTTTAGGTTCAGAAGGTTTTCTGGAAGGTTCTCTGTGGACATGCCTTGTTGTGCAGAGACTGCAATGCAGCCCACTGCCAGTCATGGGGGCTTCACAGTGTATATTAGAAAACATGTTGGATGTGGGGAGAGACAATTTGACTTCTCAAATTTGAGAAATAAGATATATGTTATCTCCTTTTCTTACACTTGTAGAACAAGATAAGCACTGAGTTTTTTTTTCTATCACTTCATAAGCATTAAGTAATTCTCCAGAAATGTGCTAGAAAAAAAATTCAAAATGAACCATCACAGGGGATAATAAATAATATAATAAGGTTTTTATCATGCCACAGTTATTCTGATCTGTAAAGACAGAGTAGATAAGCAGAAAGATAAGTAGAGGAGTAATACTTCAACAGTGACCTATTCACAAATATTCCTAGAAATATACGAATGGAAAGTGTGTTATAAGTGTGCTGTTAAAAATGCTGAAAAGCCTGCTCATTTCTAGACACCATATGTCTGTTTCTCGTATTAAAGGGTTCGGAAACATTGTTTATAGATATTGCATGACCATGAATGCCAAAAATAATAATCCTATTAAGTTTAGTCCAAATAGCATGTAATGAGATTCAAAATGATATGTTAAATACACATTCTAATAATGAAACTCAAATTGCTTTACAAATAGCATCGGAGAACATTAGCCTATTTTGATTCTAATAATTACTTGCATCCTGTGTTCCAAATCTATTCAATATGCTTTTTGTAAGAACAAATATTTGTTCTACTAATTGTTCTGCAATTCTCCTGGTTATTTTTAAAAGGCTAAAGGGCTACAGAAGACCAACAGTTGTCTGTTAGAATAAGATCTGGTTGTTTTTTTTACTTTAATCATCTTACAGTATTTGAAGAAATTAGGTTCTCTAATACCTCTGTCTTTTGTTCAGATTTCAGTTGTCTGTGTTTTGTATACTATCATTGTACCACTTTTCAAGTGAATCTTTGCCAGACTAAACATAATTTTTCCTCACAGAGCATTCCATCCAAACCACAGACAACCACTGTAGCCCTTTCTGGATCGTCATAAGACATGGATTCTTGATTTTTAAACTAGGCACGATTTCTAGTTTATATGTTAATTCTTAACTATGAATATGTTATCATATCATATTATCAGTTAATAAGGAACTATCAATACATTTTTGACTGCAGAAAAATGTAAACTATCTATAAAGAAACCATATGGTTTAAATGTTTTAAAATATTGTTTTGAAATAGAGGCAGAACAACTATGAATGGGAAAGGAGCTCAGCTTTGGTTCACTTCTGGCTTCACAATGAAACAGCTAGGGATCTCAGTGGGTATTAGAAATGGACCAGAATTGTATAAATGCTACTTTATCCAACCCTTGAAATATTTATTCAGGTTTCTCTCCTTAAGTTTTTTACAGATGTGAAGTCAATTACTCTTCAGCCACACTGCCACAATCTCAAAGACCCAGTGTGTGGCCTCCAACACATGGAAAGATGACCAATGTGCAAGATGCACAAGGGACTTTTCAGATCTCAAGCCAACAGTCTGAAAAATAAAGTACCCAGGGAAAGTGTGTCTTCTTTCCACTGACAGTGAGATCAGATTCTAGGAGAAGCTAAGCATGGGATTTAGACACCAAGACAAAAGTCATGCAGCCAGAACCTCATTATCTTAATTTTTCACTGCATTGTATTTTTATTTTGTTCTCTTAAAAATGTACATTAATTTAATTTTTACCATCCAAATGGAGATTTTCTGAAGACCATTGTAAACTTGCAACTTTTTAATAACTTCATCTCTTCCTAATTTCCCTGCAACCCACTTAGAGAAGGAAGGGAGAAGCTTTCAGATAGCAAAAATGCCTGTTGTAATATCCCTGCCTTAAAATTATCCTATATTTGAGTGGCGGTTCCTTTTCTTCTTAGCTGAGTTGCATGTAATTCTTTTCACATATATGGAATAGTCCTGGGTATTGAGTACAGCTGGGATTTCTGAATACAAATACAACCTGACTGCATACCATTGAAACAGAACTCAGTTGCTTGGAGAGTCTATTGGTGAATTCCTTAAGTCTCATTAATCACATATGTGGTGACACTGGAGGGGGCTCTTTACTTTTTTATTTCTCATTTGTCTCTGATATTCCCTGTTTATTACAAAATCCCTTCCTGTGCTGGATTTATAATGTGGCTGTTTTCCAATACAGTTGTATCCTTTCACTCCCAAGCGGAGCCACCCGTGTGCGAGAGCTCGGAACCTGGAGCTTTTTGATGAATATCCTTATTCGCCACAGAGCGAAGAGACCATGACAGACCTTGGAGATGCTTGATGGTGTGGCCCACCAGGAAGATGACAATTACAGATGGAGTTTGCTGATTCTGCTTGCACAATCTGACTCCAGTTCCCCCTGCAGCAGAATGTGCCTGTCCCTCTGCTCTTCTTCTCCAGGGAATTCGTGATTTCTCTTCATAAATACGCATCTCTAATTAGGAAATGTATTAATTAATCCTCTTTGCAGCACAGATTCTATCTTTTTATGCTGATACTGAGATGAAAATTTACAAAGACACTTAGGTACCAAGATGTCTTTGAGGGTCTGGGCCATGATTGCCTCATGTAGTCCCACCACCCATCCCTCGAACTCATCATCTTTCCCATATCCAATTTGCTAATGCAGAGACAGACTGATAATTTAAGGCTGAAACTTTACCCTCAAAAGTCTTTATTACAGGTTCCCCTCTTGTGTATGTGCAGCAGTACGTCCTGGCCATTCACTTTGAAGTTCAGTCATTCCAGACAGCTTTTTACACAAAGGTGACATGCTAGTATGTCTGCAAATGGCTTTGCAGAGGGATTGCACCTTGTGTTGGCAGTGTGGAAACTGACATTACTCCAGAGGTCTGCAGTATACGCTCTTGGGTTTGTGCAGCTGGCACTCGGAAACTCCATTTTATTCACTGTGCAGGGGACAAATTTTCAAGTGCACATGAAAAATGCACTTTTTGAGGGTCTGGTGTTCCTATTCACTTGTCCAGAGAGGTGAGAGCTGAGCATGAAACCATCATTATCCCTTAGGAGACACCTAATGTTTTTTTGCTAATCTCATAGCAAATATATTTTGATTGGAAAAATGTGACCTTTCAGCAGAAAAATGGTATGAGGGGGTAAGGACCAAGTCAAAGTTGCAGATGCACAAAAACTTACTTATCTTGGAGAAAGGAAGTAATAAAAAGAAATTTTAGTTCTGTTTTAAAACATACACTGACATATATGCAGTATATGGAATGTCTAACCATTGCTCATACAAAATCAACTGCACAAATAAATTTTTAACAGGACTCACAGAGTCTGACACTTCTTTCCCTCATTCCAGACAGTACTTAGGTGGTGTTTTTTCTCTTCATTTGATGTAGCTAATTTCCTTTTTGGTTTTGTGGTAGGAATTTGACATAAAAGAGAACACCACTGCTGTGATTTCTACTAATTGTCATGTTAAGTAACTTGACTCTAAGAGCTACCATAGGTGCTAACAAAAAATTGCTTCCAGAACATAAATGTGTGTTGCCAGCAGAATTTAACCTCAGGCTGTAATAGTAACACTGAGACATGAGGAGGTTGAAGTGGAGTTCTTCTAGATTTCCTTGTGCAGATTATGCAGGTGTTTCCCTAAAAAGGAGAACCTGATAATAGATATGATGGCAATTTCTTCCCTCCAAATGATAGCATGCGCAAGTAGACTTTTTGGCATGAATTTTGATGAGGAAATAATTGTGATCTCCCCAATATTGCTTAAATACATTTTTATAGAAAGCATAAGGAAATGTATGTTAAAATATATCATGTGTCAAAATCCCTGTCTTTTATAAATGAAAAATGTTGGTGGCTGTTCCCATAATGCTTTTTGAATTAGAAACATGGAGAAGAATCAAGAAAATGGAAAAGAGAAATACTTCAAAATGAAAACATTTGAAATAAAGAAGGTTTCATTCTTTTTTAATCAGTTCTACTTGGCAATTTCAAGAAGATTTTGTTAAAACTTAGCCTGTTGATTCTGCAGCCTGGAAGGGAAGGTCGCTTTCCATTGCCTCAAGTACCAGGATCAGTCCAAATAGGCGAAGGACGGTCCACCATATCCTTAGTTACAGTAGTTTTGTCCCCAAAGACACCAGCTGAAGTCACACCTTGGTAGAGTGCAGAACTGTAACCTGTAGGGTGTCTTCTTCCCTTATTTGTAATGGTATAAATCAGCTAAAATCAATGGAGATCTGAATGAGAAATGGGAGCAAGTGGGATTGGGCTTCCAGATTCATTCTTTCTCAAAAGCCCGTAATATTCTTGACAACAGAGCCAGATGACTCAAAGTTGGTAAATTCAGATGCTAAGGGGTTCAGTAAGACAAATATCCAGTACTTTGCACTGACAAACAGACCTGGAAAGATTAATCCACAGGTTGATATTTGAGAGCAGGGTAAAACAAGTAAGACTGGCAGCTGAGTGACCTAAGTGAGCATGGATGTGGCCCTGGCCAAAGACAAAATTCTCTTTGTGTCTGTCCACCCAACTCAGCTTGGGCTGCCACACAGACACAATAGACACCTCGGTCCACTTGAGTTATTTTTATTGAAAAAGCAGGATGCAGTTCAAACCCCATTGTAAGCTCTGAGAAGGCTCCCATATATTTTCATGCTATAAGATGAGGAATACAGAAATGGCTTGCTTTGGGAAATGGCATTATTGAACGAATGTGTCCTGGAGTGAACCAGCTTGGAAAAAACAGTCTCAGAAGCAGTGATGTTCGAGTGGGCTCTTCCTCTGCACATCCCCATCTATTCCCTCCCTGCCCTGCTTTATATGTACTCTAAAAGACAATTGAACTCAGTGTTGAAAACTTAGAAATATTGTGAGAAATGTTATTCTTGGAACAGCATATGTATGCATTGAGGGATGAGAGTGAATATGTTCCAGTGTGGGATGGTTAAGGGGGCTCCAACCACATTTAGATTAAGGCCAGATTTAGGCTTAGCCCATGAACATGGATGGGTATTTGCTTCTTGTTTTCCAAAGCTGAAAGCTGAAATGGAGGCCTATTGATGGAAAACAAGAAAAGCAGCATGTATACAATGTTAATGTATGTGAGGTATGAATGAAACAGGTTAAAAATGGTGGAGCTTTATTTGTAAAAAAAATATATTGAATAATTTCCAATGTTTGTTGTAAATGAAATCACAGCTAAACAGCATTTTGAACTGCGGGATCTGCAAAACAAATTCAGGCCTGGAGCTCTTGTCTATGGCCAGGTTTTGTTCCGTCTGCAGTGGGACAGTAAATATCCATCTGTGGCAAAGTCAAGGCATAAACTCTGCTAATTCTTCAGTATAACCCTTTCACATCACTTGGCAACTACCCATTTCACTGAAAAACTGCTTTAGAGATATGCTAACAGGGCGATTTAAAGTTCACTTTTATAAGATCAGCATATCTCTCCTCTATATAAACTCTGAGAAAAAGATTAACCAGTAAATAGAGCTATAAATCCTTCTCCCTGTTTTTGAATTTAAATTTTAGCTTTATTAATGTCAAAATTTTTCTAGTTTTCCTCTTCAAAATATTACAGAACTACTACAAAAAGTCAGATGATTTTAATTTGTTATGAAAAAAAATCTGAGTTCTTTTAGATGTTTCTTTTACCTTTTTCAAAAGAAGATTATGAGTGACACTGTCAAAACTTGCTTGTTTTTCATTTTTCAATATAAATTTTAAATGAAAAATGTTTTTCATGCAAAGATGTTGGCCAAATTTAACAATGCAATGTTTGAAAAGTACCTTTTTTAAAAAGAGTAATGCCATTGGAGATGATCAAACAGTCTTTGATATTCCATGTTGCTCATTGGTTTGCAGTGAATACCATAAGAAAGAGGAATATTAAAATTCAGCTGATATTCTAGAACAACTCTTGTATCTTATCCCCAGGGCTGCAAAAGAGGAGAGTTTTGTTGCTGCTAAGACACATTTAGTTTGAATTGTATCAAGTTAGGTAACTTCAGGACTTAAAAAATAAATCTCTCGGGCTCTGCTGAAATTATTTTTTTTTTTTTTTGCCTCAAATTTCCTCCACAAAAGAAAGGACAATATAGAGTGGAGTGGAGAATTTGAGTCATGCAAAAGTTCAGTGAAAAAATACTTTTTAGGTATAAGAACCAGCTTGTTGCCAATTTCCGTTAAAATAATTCTCCATGTTAAATCCTGGTCCCATTGAAGTCATTGTCCAAATGCTCATTGGCTGTGAGGGGAGATCAGGATTTGTCCTGTTCAACTCATTAGTGATGGTATGAACCCCAAGTAGTATTATGCTTCCTTTAAAGAAAGAGAAGCTCCTACTTACTGTTTATATACTAAAGTTATTTCTCACACGTTTATTGTGTTACTCTCCTTAATTTGGTGCCATGCTGGGTCCCTGTGGGATGCCACTCAAACATTATGTCAATGATCTCAAAATTGAACTCCAGTGCTTTATTTTACAAATGGCTTCTAGCAGATGTGTGGCACACTTTATTAACTTAAGTACCCATTAGTTGAAAATTTCATTAGTTTGGGGGAAAGGGATCAGTTTCGTCAATAGATCTGGTATGGGTGGACCCTTTGTGTCAACCTGACCCATATCAAAACGGATTATTGTTGTAAGTGAGACAAGTGACCTAATGTTCTGCCTATTATGCACACATGATCTATAACCTTTTAAAATACTAGTGTGGGAAAGGAGCACACTTCACTGCATCCCCAAACCATGGATTCTTAACAGGTGGCAGTTCCTCTCTTAGCAACGTTTGCCATGGGCTGTCTGTGTGAGCGTATGAATTATCAGGGGGTACAGTTTCCAACCAGGTAACCAGGGGAAAACCGGGATGGAGAATGAAACCAGGATAATGAACAGCCAAGCAGAAGTTTTAATGAGAGCAGGAGGCAGCTGGTAGACCTGGGTCTGTAGTGCCATCGTCTGACTGATGAGCACATGTTGTCCAAGATGTTTTGTGTGCTGCCTGGATCTTTTGGGCTAGTAAAACCACAGAGGTAAGGCTGGATGTGGTTACAGCAGGAACATATGGTACATTTTGCTCCACGGTTCTAATGTTTTGATGCTGTTTGCTCTTTAAATGATGGGAGCAGTACTTTCCAATGCATTCAATTGACCTTGTTTTGGAAACCATTTTAGGGCCAATTTGAAAGTCCAAGAGAAAATATTTGGCGGGACCACACACTGAAAGGTGCACTACAAAAACCTCTGGCTGTTTTGTGCAGCAGCTCTCACACCTGCCCTAAACTCATTGACCTTCTGAAGAGGAAAAAGTAAATCTGTCTGAAAGTGATGAATCATAGAATCACTGAGGTTGGAAAAGACCTTTAAGATCATCAAGTCCAACTATCAACCTAACACTGCCAAGTCCACCACTAAACAATATTCCTAAGTGCCACGTCTATAAGTCTTTAAAATACCTCCAGGGATGATGACTCAACCACTTCTCTGGGTAGCCCATTACAGTGCTTGACAACCTTTTCCATGAGGGAATTTTTTCCTAACATGCAATCTAATCCCCTCCTGGTGCAACTTGAGGTTATTTCTTTGTCTTACCACCTGTTACCTGAGAGAAGAGACTGATGTCCACCTGGAACAAGCTCCTCTTATGTAGCTGTAGAGAATTATAAGGTTCTCCTTGACCCTACTTTTCTCTGGGCTAAACAATCCCTTTTCCCTCAGTAGCTCCCCACAGGGCTTGGACTCCAGACCCTTCACCAGCTCCTCACCTTTAGGATCTTCTTCTTTCAGAGTATCTTCCTGCATGCCTTTATCCTTCAGGATCACCTGATGTTGCAGGGAAAATCAAAGAGCTCACTTATTCTGAGGTCTGCATGCTGTGGAGTGGGAAGCAAAAGTTAGGCTGAATGACCTGCCTTGTTTGGGACAGCCCACTTCAGCTGCCATCTTCAGGGCAGCCCTTTGCCTGCCATATATTCTACATCAGAATATTGCTGATGTGATTAGAGGTATGATAAAATCAGGAAGATACTACCTGGTGTGAACTGATCCTGTTGGAGTTGTTGACCTGATATATAGCAAATTCCTCCCAGCAATGTCTGGGTAGCCCACAAATGGGACTGGCCAGACAGAACTGACATGGAAAAAAAGTCTTGTTTTCAATGTTGTGAATTCAGGAAGCAAAGGGAGGGTTGGTTGTGCTCAGTGTTTGTAGAGAGAAGCAGTCACGGAGACACCTGTTCATCTTCAGTAGTAGAGACGTTCTCCTGGCACGAGACACTTCCCTCTTCTGTTAATCAAAATCAAAGGCAAAACAGAATCAATAAACTCCAACACTGAAAAAACTAAGATAGGCAAACTAGATTTCCTAGTTTAATGGTGGGTTCCTTCTTCCTTCTGTCGGCTTTGATTGATTCCCAAAGTTTAATTTTTTTTGTCAGTCAGCTGAACACAGAGGGGTTGTCTAGCTGATTCAGGACCTAACAAGTATGCACTTATTTCTCGAGGAGGTACAGGTTAGGTACAGAAAAAATGGCTCAGAAAAAATCAGAAGGATGCAATATGTGCCTTGGAGAAAATACCCCCACTTGGGTTTGCTGGATTCTGACTGGTTGCAGGCCATTTAGTTCAATTTTAGTTGCTCATGCTTGTTTCCCACCTCAGAAATTTAGGTTTATTTGCCTCCTACAGAAAGGGTTTTCAGGTAGGAAAGAATGAAGTGTGTTCTTAATACACAGTGTCATATCATCATAAATCATGTTCTGAAGCAAATGCCTACCAGTGTTATAATTTTCTGTCTAACACTGAACAAAGAACTTACAGAGATTAAACTGTAGTCACTGCTTCTGCTGACAGGCCAAGGTCCTCCCTCTTACAAGTCAGTGGGGGAACACACACTCAGTTGCTTCTTCAACTCAGGTTCATTGCAGTAATTTCAGTATGTTTTGCTGCAAAGTGCTTTCTCACAGCCAGTTCTCCCATGATACCAATATGAAGTGCACACTATATTCTTTCCCTGTTTCCTCCAGAGCCTAATATATCCTTTGCAGCACTTTCAGCTTGAAATTAAGTGTATGACCTAAAGTCTGTAGAATAACATGAATCACTGTACAATAATTTATAGGGTCACCTCATAATTGCTATTGAGTATAACATGACTGTTTATTGGAACATATATAGGAGAAAGGTTATTTTTGAAATTTTTCTTGTTTATTCAAGCCAACATTGCTCCAGGTTTGAATAGATTTATTTATACCACATTAAAAGTAGTCATTGTCAAAACAACTGGGAGAAAAAAAAATTAAAATGTAGAAACTTCCTGCTCCTGAATCTTTTTTTTGCAGGGTTGTTGGGAGCAATCTGTGGCTCATGGTTTTTCTGTGAAAGATGATTTTTTTCATATCTAAAGAACTTTAGTTATGCCTAGGGATCAGAAATAAGAATAGACTAAGTGAATGATAGCAAAGCATGTTTCATGTTAATGCTCCAAAAAATCATGTTTTATTTGGAAGCAAAGCAGATTACAGCAAAGAGGAAGCCAACCATTTAATGGGGGAAAGTTATGTTTTGGGTTTTCTTTGCAGATTTTCAGGTTTCTGCACTTACTGTCCCCATGCTCTTGTCCATATAGAAGCAGTGAGGGATAAAAAAGGCACTATTCAAAGCAATGGTGCCCTTGAGAGTAAATCCAAAAGTCTCTAGGCAATTCCAGGAGAGGTGAAGTAACAGAAGTCTACTTTTGGCATGTTTGTGGTAACAAAATCAGAGACCTTGCTGAATTTTACCAAAATTTGGTGGATTAAAAAGCACCAAATACTCTTCACATCACAGTGGTGTCTGTAGAAGTTTGAGAACCAGAGAATATCAAAGCCTGTGCAATAAATATAGGTGCTGCTCTTCAGAAACCCAAATTGTTGCTCTTCTGGTATTCAGGATCTCTTAACACCGTCACACATTCCAGATGTGAATTCCAGACTGCTCCAGCTCTGAATGTATGCTTGGCTAGACCAAACATGGAAGGTTTTATTCCAAGTAGAGATGTATTCATTTGCAGTCATCAAAAAATGTATATTTATGGAGGAAAGTTTGGGTGCAGCATGCCAACACACCAATTAAGGGTGTGTAGAGTAAAGAGGTACTGTCAGGCTGTATATGTTTTAAATATATAAATTAAGAGACCAAAATACTTAGGGACAGCACATTCAGAAAACTATGGGTACATGTACTCTGGTAAATTAAACAGTGTCAAGTCATGGGCAACAGGCACTGGAACTTACTCATCCACGCTATTCAACTGTTAGAACAGTCCTTGGTGTGGTTTTGGTCTAGATCAACTAGCGAACTTCCAAACAATTCCTTGATATGGCTTATGAGCTAGTTCAGGCCAGGGACCATTGCCAGTAGGCAACATGCAGGCAGCTGTCCTGCGCTAGAGGTTAAGAGAGTTTAATATTATGGATGTGATCAAATTGTTCCAGATGGCTTGACAGCCCTGACACTATTTAGTTTACTAATATAGATTTAACCTTTAGGTTT
Source organism: Formicarius rufipectus (assembly GCA_013399695.1). Taxonomy (NCBI): domain Eukaryota; kingdom Metazoa; phylum Chordata; class Aves; order Passeriformes; family Formicariidae; genus Formicarius; species Formicarius rufipectus. The sequence goes on along the minus strand of VXAU01000288.1, from coordinate 471,339 downwards.
TTATACTCATCCACTTGGACCTGTGACTCACACACACCAAACAAGCAGCTGTGGTGATTTAAGATGTTATTGCACCTGAGCTCTTTGTTACTGGCTCTTGTTGGAGGTTGCTGACCCCACTGTAGAGCTGCCAAAAGTAATGTACTTCAAGTGTTTTAGGACTGGTGAAGGTCAAGCCACGATGTGAGGTCTGTACATGTACTGAATAAGGGAAAAGACTGGTGTAAGAAGATTCTTCCCCCTTGCCTTGTATCCAGGTATTTATAAGGTCTAAGCTGAGACCAGAGCTCTCACTGCTGCTGCTGCTGCTGTCTCACTCTTCAGCACAGCATGCCCTTAAACATGAGTGACCTTTTGAATAATGACCTTTTCCTAAAGTTACTCTTTGGCTTCCATAAGCTGCACTGTTTTTCCTGAATCTGTGCTTTTCTGACTGGTGTTAGACAAGAGTTTTGCACCCTAAAAACTATATACCAGTGGTATGTTCCCCAATTGCAGTCACACTTACTTTCAGAGGCAAATTAGCTTTATGAAGTTTAATGTCTGTTCAGTTGTGCCAGGCAGGTTAATTGTGAATAGAGCTTCCAGCTGTCTGGAGGATTATGGTGTGGTACAGAGATGGTTAAGTGGTGAGTGCTCCTTTGTCCATGGCTGTGAGGAACCACCAGCTACAAGTAGGACAATAACGTGGGACTATGTTTCCATATCCTCTAGGCTATTCTGCTTTTAGAAAATTGCAACACTTTCTGGCTGAGTGTCAGAAGGTGTGGTCTCCTCATTTCCATATCCAGGACCATGGTTGTCAGCGACGGGAGGATCAGCAGCCAACCTTCAACTCCATGGAGAGCTCTGGTCCCCTTGCCTGGTGGGCCCCCAGCCCTATTATAAGGCTGTTCATGCCATGTCTCCATGCCAAGCAGACACCCCTCCAAGACATGCATGCCACTTACCCCAATGTGACATGGCCCATCCCGTGTGCCACCAGCTGTGACATGGCCATGACGTCACCGGAGCTGGTCCATCACTGTCATATAGATATTGTCTCCTAACACTGAAGTGAACAGAAAAAAATTAAATTATAAACAATTGATAATGCTTGAAGAGAAATTAAGCTGCTGTAGCAGAAATTTAAATAACAGCAGGTCAGTATAGGTTAAAAGAGAGTTAAAAGCAGCAGGTCCTATCCACTGCCCAGTTTTAAGGACTTGTGCATCTGTTTGCTGCTGAGATTTGTGGGTTAGAAGGTTAAATTATGGAAGAAATATGTTTGACATGTTGACTGAAGGTAGTATTTCATACCTTTGGAATCAAAGACACATTCGAGTTCTGTATCCACAAGTTACCGTTGGCACTGAGGATGTTACAGTGTGAACCACAAAATACATCATTCTCTCCATGACATGAACCAGAGATTTGCCAGGAACTGCCTTGTGTTGTGCACTTGTGTTGGGCACTGGAACAAAATACATGTTAGATTCCACCTCCTTGGTTCACTGCCAAGTGTTGCATTCTCTTTAACTGGCAGGACTAAAGGCCATGGGCACAACTGAAACACAGGTGGTGCCCTCTAAACATCAGGAGACAATTTTTTGTTTTTTTATTGTGGGGAGTGACTGAGCACTGGCACAGGTTTCCCAGGGTGTTTCTGGAGTCTTCATCCTCAGAGATATTCAAAAACTATTTGGACATGATGCTGGACAACTGGCTCTCGGTGGTCCTGGTTGAGTAGAGCAGTTGCACCTGATGACCTCCTGAGGTCCCTTCCAACCTCAACGAGTCTGTGATTCTGATTCTGTAAAAGTATTTAACACACAGGGCCATGGTCTGACAGTCACACAGTGGGCCTCTTGGCAACCAGACTAATGGCTTAACCCAAGGGTGGAATACAGAGAACTCCCCCATGGCTTTCTACCAGACACCTCTAAGGCAGTATTTGAAGGAACATAAAAAGGGCATAAACAACTTTAAAGAAAAGGAATTGAAACAATTACAGCACTCTGAAAAGGTTCACAGACACTGGTGTACACACTGCAGTGCTGTAGACACTCTTAGAAAGATGTGCATGTCTGCATGAAAGGTCTTTTGTGTCTTTTTTTTTTTTTTTTCCTGACAGGGCGTCATCCCAAGCAAGTTATGCTTCACAACCTGATAGCAGAATGCAAGCTCAGAGGTAAAAATAGTTGGACATAAGCTCTTTGTCTTGCTCAGAATGTCCTTCCTTTCTTACAGTGCCTCTTTGGCTGGAGAAACACAGAGCAGTAAATGTAATTTAAAAGGCATCCTCAACATTTGTGAGATCCTCGGCATCACAGCACATGCCATTCTTGTCCTCCAAAGTATGTGGCGAAAGTGTGGTCATCTCACACAGTGCATAAGGACAGCTGCTGGTTAATGGTTCTGCTAATCACAAGTGCATTCTAATAGCAAACAAATTCTACTATGTCTTATTTTAAGCCAAGTTTATGTGTTTATTTTAAGAACAAAGGCTCAATTGCATAAAGTATCAATGTTGCTCTAGCCAAGAAAATTGTAGACATCCCACCCCTCCCTTCCCCAAAAGAAAAAAGAAGCCTTATCTGGTTGACTGCAAGAGCAACATTCTTAGATTAATCTCAAAAAGACATCTAATGATGTCTAAGAGGAATGCATTACATCAAAACAAAAGATCACATTTATTGGCCTATCTTTCCCCCAAAACAGTTTCTACATGTGTTGAAGATAAACAACAGCAGCAAAGCAGGGAGTTGATGACTACAAAATGTCATATAGGGCAATTTTCTGTGACTTCTGATGTGAGTGGGAAACATGAACTTCCTTCACTTACATTACACTGAATAATTTTGGGAGCACAAGAAGTGCTGAAGCCAGATCTAATACAAAATTGTGTTGCATGCTTGCTCATGAGTTCTACTGGAAGATTTTCCTGTGTCTGGGACATTCATAACTAAGCTCTCCTTTGAGAAATCTTGACCACTAAGTAGGTGTGAACTTGCAGCCTCTCACTTTTTTTTTTTAGTGCTTAGAGGGTTTAGGTCTTATCATGAAATAGAGTAGTTTAGTGTAGTGTACCCCTGGCAATCACCTGATCCAACACCCTACACAAAGTAGGACTAACTTGGAAGTTATGTTGAGCTTTGAAATTAGAGGAAGTTGCTTTTGACTATGCCCATATGAGTTCTGAACAACCCTAAAGAAGAACATTCCACAGCCACTCCTGGATATATGCTGGTGTTTGATTATTGACAGGATAATTATTTTTTATCCTTCATATAGCTTTTATTTATTGCTTTTTGGGTTGTTTTGCTCTCAAAATAACTCGACTCTCTATTCTTTATAATCATGGAACAAGTCATAAAAGACAGAAATAATGTGTATCCCTAGCCTTTTCCTCTGAAGACTCAACAAAACCATTCATATACCTCGTTTGCATCCTGTGAGCTCCAGTCCCTGGACTAGGCTGCTGGCCACTGCTGAACTCACGTGTGTTCATGGCTCTCTTTCAGTGGGAATCCCTAAGCCAGACACAGTAATCCAGATGCGGTCTCACAAATGCCACACAGAGGAGAAGGATCTTTTCACAGACCTGCTAGCTAGAACCCCCCAGTATGTGGTTGGTCTTCTTGGGCAAAAGACCATACTGCTGACTCCTGTTCAACTTCTTGTCACAGGGGGAGTACAGATAGGTAGATATAACACCTAAATGTATACAGTAGATATTGCATATTACATATTATATCTATATATATCCTAAATTTTATCCTCCCCAGGAGAACAAAGTGTGCTTAAAAAAGCCTGTTGCAATCTTATCCACAGCGGAACAAACGGGCTATCTGCTAACTACATTATGGTGGATATCAGTAATCACTATGGGAGTACTCAACTTCAGAAACAGAGACTGGCTGCACACCAGATTCAGAACAGAAGTGGAGACAGGGTGAAGAAGCAGCTGAGCTTAGCATCAGACTTTCCAATATGTGCTGACTTCTCTATATCAATCTTTGCAGGCTATGCTTTTCTACTTTAAACACTATTTTTTTTTTTTGCAGTTATTTGGTTTTTTAATGGAAAATAGTAATTTTATTAAATAAATCATGTTCTCCCTGTAATATCAACTAGTTTGCATGCCTTGCTAAACATTAAACCAGATGAAATGGGACTTGGTTACATACAGTTAAGTGGCATGCTCTTTGTGAACAGTAAATGAGATAACTATTTGTTATTTTTAAACAAATGTTCACCCATAAAAAGAAACATCTTTATTAGACAGAAAAGTGACTTCACAAAGGTGCATTATGTGGCAGCCAGAAATTGAAACGGGTGGCAGATTATTTCCAAAGTTAAAAGTTTATGAGGAAACCACAATATAAATTAACTGCTAGCAGCCGTTGAATCCATTCCTCGGATCATTTATCTGTATGAGAGTGTTATATGTTTGATGCCTGGTACATATGATGCTTTTGGGGTGGACTAGAGTGTTTTTGAGTGATTTAGCACTTGAAATCAACTCCAAGTTTCTAAAACAATAAACATGATAATGGGAGAGACAAGTCAATACATGTATCTTGATTTCTTGTTGCTTTTACAGTGTGTCTATCTACTTCATGGTCTTTAGCACTAGGAGACTTATTAGATTATCTCCAGGGAATGAGTTAGTTTTATTTTGACAGCTACACCAAAAAGCAGAGAAGTATAATTCCCATTTTTCTGCTGGGAAACTAATATATGAGAAAATGAAGTGAACAAATGATGCAGTGGACCCAAAACTGACCTAGGAACTGAACCTCAGTCCAGAACATGAAGTATTAAAACTTGACCCTGTCTCTGTATTGGGTAACATGTTTTAAAGGAAATTAGACATCGGGTACATATTAAGAAGATTTATAAAAAGCAAAAAAATAGTGATGTTCAGTGGAAACCCTATGGGGAAGGCAGAGTCCAGATGAGACACACATACACATGGCCACAAAGAAGTCACCAGGTCATTNTTTTTATTTTTATTTTTAAGTTGTGTTTTTAAACAGACTGGAAAATTTCAACTCAAATCTTTTGGAGGAGGAACTGGCCAATGTCAAATAAGATCAACCGTATCACTTCACAAAATTGTACATCAAATTCATCAGCACATTTCAGCTGAAATGGAGAGTGAAAAAATAGGCAAACTGCCTCACTGCAGCATCTAAAAAATATAACCTTCTGTTTTTGTGCTTAAAAAAAGTTCAAGCTTTGGATGATGAACTTGGTGGAACACCATTGGTGAAGCTGCTCAATTAATGGGACCTGAGTGGGAAGAGTTATGTCAGCTAACTGCTGACAGGCATGTTGGGAAGGCTTGGCTGGCTCAATGTGCTGAAATGAAGGGGTGACCTAAGGATTAAGGATTAACTTTATGCTTTTAACTTGACAGTAATGTACATAGTACGTGTGCATATGTTTGCATAGATGTGTGCACATAGAGAGAGATGTGCCAGAGAGATGAGGGGGGTTTGTACTGCTGTGGGCTATGTGTGAGGGATGTGTGTTCCTTCAGATTTGGCTGGTTTTCTGCTCTGCAGCTTTGAAATGAAGTGCTTTTGCACAACTGTCCATATTGTTTGTAAATGGTTATAAGCCATTCATTACCACAGAGAAAAACAGAGGCTTATTAAAGAAACAAATACAGTAACAATAGAGAAAGAGCGTTATATAGAGACAGTTTGCTAACAATGGGAAATGCCTGCCCAAAGTGTCAACACCAAGTCATTAAGTGCTTGAGAGACCTTTTGTTTATTCAACATCTCTTTGGAAACATTCAAAGACAATGATCTTGAAATAAATTAACACCTAAGCTAAACTTCAGTGACAGTGATACCACCTCTCCACTTTTCTTTGGGATTTTTTTTCGGAATAATGTGGTGCATTCTCAATGGGAGTGTGAAGTGTGAGGGAGTGAACATATACCTGGGAAAAGGGAAGTTCCTGGCTAAATGCAGAATTTTGATCTCGTAGCCTTAGCATGAGGGTCTAATAGCATCTTGTAAATGGTTTTGTATCTCCACTTTCACCCAGAGTAGCCACTGATTTAAAACCTAAGAATATAAAAGGTATTAGAAGGAAAGAAACCAATGGCCTTTCAGAGTCACTGGGTACTGTGTGGGGCTGTTTATGAGACTGATTACAAAACAATATATTAGTAGATGAAGCGACTTCTGGTGCTTCCAGCACCCATAGCTGAAATCTACCTATAGAGCTTTAGTATCTATTTAGTATCTATATTATACCTCTAGAACTATAATTACTAGTGTTTTCAGAGCAGTGGTAGAGTTGAATACCAACACTGTCTACAGAAAACAATTCTGTATGAAAGTATTTTCAAGATTTTTAGATATTAAGTCATGTAATCACAGTAAGCACCAGGAAATATACTACAGCATAATAGCAAGCAGGTGTATGTTAACTTTTTTCTCTACTTGGCAACAACACTGGAATACATCTCAACTATGGCAAAGGTAGTGCTAGCAGGAAAAATATGGGGAGAAAGAAAAACATGTTATGGAGGCGAAGCATTTGCTTTTCATCCTTAGTCAAAGCTGTACACAAACCAGAGCAGAACATTACCTCTGTAGGAATAACCATGTTGCCCAGAAACCCAGGAACCCTCAGCCTCTTTCAGAAGCATAATTAGAGAAGTGGCAGGCAGCACTCAAAGGGTGGTAGGTCTGATACTTTTCCCTGTATATTGCCTTGATTAAGACCACCTTTACTGACCCCAGTGGCCTTCTCTAAGTATCTAACCATACCATTTGGAGGGTAGATGTAAACATTTTCATTCTTCATGCTCTCTCTGCTGCCCATTTGGTTCACTCCTCACCTCCGACCAAGTCTCAAGTCTCCCAGGCATCTATACTGCATATGGCTTTAGGCTCCCCCTTTAAGGAAACTTGGACACTGAATAGAGAGCTGTTCCAAGTCCTATTTCCTATAGGCTATATAACATTTGAGCTAGTTCATATCACTTGTTCAGAGACCAGGACTTAGTCCTTGAGTGCCAAAGGCAGTATAGATTAATATACTTATCCATAAATTCAAGATTGTTTCTAGCATGTCCCCATGAATTAATTTGCTGGGAATCCAATATGAGGTTATAACTTGTGGTGGGTCTCTGCTTATAGCAAACATCTGGCAAATTCTTCACAACAGAAGCATGGTGTAAGCATCTCATGACCTCTGCTACTTCCCCAAGCTGGTGGTGATAATGATGCTCACTGTGCTTCATGCTTTCACTCTGTAAATGCCCAGACTGACAGATAACTCCTCTCCAGACATTCTGCAAAGCTAAAGTTCCTGTTTATTTTTCTAAAACCTACTAAAATCACGGTCAGAACATTCATGGTAATACTTATAACAGGCTTTTGTGTTCAGTTCCTGCATATTGGGAAGGCGTCCATGGTTTGGTAAAGCAGAAGGGATACTTCTGTCTAAATTGACATGAAAAACATAAAAGAGGAAACATGCAGAAACAACTGAGATTCCAATTGTTGGAATGCTTGAGTATTTTAGGATGCTTGCTCACACGAAGAGTATGAGATACAATTTTAGGGAATAATCACATTAGCCATGAAGAATTTGTCCTCCATTGTTAACTATACTACCTACTTCATTTTGTAAATGTGTCCTCATGTGGGTACATACCCAGTATTGTAGGACTGATTGTCTGTGTTCACAATTACATGTCCAAAGATAGAGCCGGATAACAGAGAAAAAGTACTTTAAGCAAAGTACAAAGAAAGGGCAGGCATTGGCCTATACCCACTGCAGAGACATCCTCATCAGTAAGAGAAACAGTGAGGAGTTGCTTCATGTGCAAGAGTAGGTGAAAGAAAAGATTTCCATCACTATAGGTTAAAGTAATATTACAATCCCCTGGACTCACAAATTCTGATGGGTCCTGAACTTGGAAATATTAAAGAGAAATTAGAGAAGATTTCTCCAGAAGATGGTCTATGTTGATAAAATTGAATTTATACACATTGAAAATCTAAGGAAATTGTTTATTATATAAAAGACATCAGATAGCTGGCAATACCCTGGGAACTGTGCACTTTGCTCAGTGTTTTATTTGTCTCACATATGGTTAAAGATGAAACTTTTTCCCAGAGAGAAGACAACTTGAATAGAAACATGGTAGAAAAGCTCTTGTAATATCTTACTGCTGATCTAAAGACAGAAACTGAAGCCTATTAAACCTTCCCCTTGACACTTACTTCCCCTTAGTTTGGCCCTAATTGAATACCAGGTTGCTTGATCTGGAGATGAAAGATGGACAGATGCGAGCTAGTTTGCCTTGACTGCACTATTTTAATTTCTTGCTCTTGAAATATGTCTTCATCATACCAGTTCAATTGCTTTCAGAACTTCTGGCAGTCCTCTAACTGGGCTGTTGAATGGTGGATATGAAGATTTTAGCAGAAATACTCAGCTGTATGGTGCCAGAACAGAGGTAAGCTAGTGACAGACATTCAGACTGTTGATTGCACCTGAGCGTGGTACTGGGGATTATGCCTCATGGCTACAATCAGAATGAGCATGTGTTTAGATGCAGGTATACCATAAAACATCACTGTCTTTGTACAAAGATGTGTAAGAAGGATGATGAAGCCAATTGCTCCTAAACTGCTTACCACAGGGGAGGTACACTGTTAGGGGTGGTAACCTAAAACTTATAATTTTAGTCACAAGAGAATCACGAAGTAACTCAGGTTGCTGGGGGCCTGGGATGGTCTCTAGTACAAACTACTGCTCCAAGCAGAGGCAAGCTTTAACTCAGTGCTGTTCAGGACCTTGTCCTGCTGACTCTTGCAAACCTCCAGCGGAGGCTTTTATTCTACAAGGTTCCAGTTTCCCTTAATGCCTTGGATGGATAATGAAATAAGGGAAAGGGTGATGAGAGGTATATGTGGATTTCCATGTCTAAGGCCTGGGATCAGAACCCAGAATTCTTGGCCCCAGCACACTTTTTGATACTGGGTAAAACTGGGTGCAAACATATAAAAGAGGCTCTGGTTAGTGTTGCACAGGCAAACTTTATTCTGGTCTGTCTTGAATTTGTTAGCAATTAATTTTTTTTGTCTGCATGGCCTTTTAGTGATATTTTTGTGTAGACTTTTATAGATAATAATGTAGTTTTGTTCTACAGGATCCCGGAGTGCTTCTCAAGTTATACACCTAACTGGCCAAAGCCTACTCCAGCTGAGGCCAATAGACATTTTGCTATCCATTTCATTTGGGCTAGGATTTGGCTGTGTAGAAATGGAACACAAGCAATGCGGTATGTCCGCATGGCCTTTAATAAATTCTGGTTTCCCACTTGAGCAATAAATCTGCCAGCAGAAGAGTAGCACAGAATTTGGTGTCACTTACTGAACAACTAAATATTTTAATATAAAATTTGAAAGGTATCAGTAGGCCATAATGGCAGTTTCTCTTAAAGTATCAATAGCATTATTTAGATACAGAGGTAGATGGTGGTGTGCATGGATGTGAATATGTATGTAGAATCTCTGTATACGCAGCAAATTATACACACATTTTTAAATCAATTAATAAAAGATCAGCCCTAGCTGGTTGCATAATCTAAAATTTGGTGAACATTTTTGCTGTCCTACATCTGCAAAAGTTTTCCATTTAGGAACACACACGTTTCTTGTCAATGTTATTTCTACAATCACTTAGTTAGAGCAGGGCATATTGTTCTCTCAATTTCTTGTTAAAATGTTTCACTTAATTAAACTTTTACAACCAGTTCTGCTCTATGTCTGATACTTGCTGTAAATTATAAAGAAAAGCCCCTCTGGCATTTATGAGAATTCAGAAGATGAAGACTATAGAGGAAAAAAAAACCAAAAAAACAACAGTGTCACTGAGACCCAGATAGTTGCTGATTCCCTGTTATCTCCCACACAATTCATTTTAATTGTAGTATTTCCTAATATATAAATGAGACTGAAAAGAGGACAAAATAGAATTAATATTTCAAATTATTATAAAGTAAACATTTCATAAGTGGAATTAATTACAACACAATTTGAATAATTGTGTTTTTGTCTATATTTCTGTAACATATTACATGGAAAATAAGGCTAAAATTTACTACAACCTGAAAGAAAACAACAACCAAACAACAAGAAAAATAATGGAACTTAAAGTTACACCTGATTGCTTATGCTTGTGGGGCACATTCAAACATAAACAACCCCTTCCTGTGTCAAAATATTGCCTTAATTTCAAAGAGGTGCTTGAGACAACCTCTCTGCTGTGGGGATTTACAAGACAGCTAAGTTCCAGTAAGACCTCATTATTGAGAGCAACATTCTGCTTCCAGGCCCTCCCCAAAACAACGGAGGGATGACTGCAGGATGGCTGTCATATCGATTACAGGGCCGAGAGCTCTAATTCAATTGGCAGCAATGCTGCTATGAGACTTGGAAGTCTCCTCTAACCTCTAACCACAGTTTAGTGTGCAAACTATTGTGTTTGCTCTTGGGAAGCTTCACTCTTGCCAAGAAGAACCAGTATTTATGCTATTTGGCATATTTGTTATTCAGTTAACCCATTCCTTATAAGTAAATCCTTTTTTAGAATTTATAATCCTTCCAAGAACTATGGATGATGGACAGAAATAAATAGCCACGAGGGGGAAAACAAAAGAAAACAAAACTTTAAATCTCTCTTCTCCCATAACTTTTATAATTTATTCTATTGTCCTTTGTTTTACAGAACTGTTTGTCATGACGAAGGGAAGCAAGAATCAGACAGTGTCTGAGAAATCTGGTTGTGCTTAAACATTTGTGAAATTCAGGGAAATGAGTTGTGCAATCTGACATGAAATAAAGATCAGATGACCCATAGGCTTCAGTTTCCTTGTGAATGAAGGTGAAAGGGTTCTGCAGGCAACATCTTTGTTTACTGGGATACTCAATAGAACATATAAACAGGGATTTTTATACCTTTAGTTCCCCTGGGCAGGGTGACACATGCAGATTAGTTCTATTCAGAATCAAACCTCCTTATCTTACCATTCACAGGGGACTATTCCACCTCTTATTCAGAGAATTACTGCTGTAATGGCTGAAAACACTGAATAGAAAATAGATTTACCCTACTTTCTAAGAGATGCCACTCTGCTGAAAGTCAGATAGGTGTGTGTGTATACCACATGCTTTTCAGATTCTGATTTCAGGGTTAATGCATCTTATTTGATAAGAATCATTAGTAGCAGAGTTACTTAGGTAATAATATTATCTGTCAATAGGGATGTCAAAGTCATGATGTTCCACGGTTTCATGCACGTATTTCATCATACCATGGGACGAAAAAACACACTTTTTCCATCAATGAACAAGTGACAATCACATTACAGAAGTGACCTGATTGAATCGACACAGACATGTACACAAAAATTCTAGTCTTGTTTGTGAAAGACTTTATTTTCAAGGAGGCAACATTACTTCAGCCTGAGCATGCCTTTCTCTAGGACTATCTATATAGTATTCCAATAGTGGAAAATACACCATAGTAGGTCCACACATTTTCCACTCAAAACCAGTCCTATTCTGTGAATGACTTCTTCAACACTCTTTATCTTTAAACTTAGAATTCACTTAAATGAGGTCTCATCTTCAGTCTATAAGGGGAAAACTTTTTGGTTCCCATCATATACAATGACGTCCATGAAACTTTGACAGTTAACTAAACTCACAATAAGTAAGATAGAAAATTTGATGTGAAAACAGAAATATCACAGGGAAACAGGTGAGAAACCCCTGTATTTCTGAAACACAAATTAGCCAGTAGAAAGAAAACTCATCTAAAATTCTTAGCATAGTTTCTTGAAAACTGACATAGGCATAAATTAAATTTTCTTAACAGAACATCGGTATTATTATCTGCAGTTTTTCAGGAGTACGATTTTTTCATATGTTTGTATTTCTATGTTCTTTTTAAACTTTTGACGTTATTTCCAGAATTTATTAATTTTTTAATTTATGTTCTTCTTCGTGCTTTTTTCCTCCACTTTTTTTGCTAGATTTATCTCTGAAGGTGTTTCTATGCTGGGAATTAGATGTGTTTGCAAGTCTTTCTTCAACTGGCTTGTGAATGTGACCCTTATCTTAAAACCTGTTTATTCTATGAACTCCATAGCTTTAGTGACTATTTACAATACTTATTGCACATTATTGGCTTGATCCAACATACAGTGAAATCAAAGAAAAGACTTCCCATTGACCTTGACAACTGTTGGATTAAGCACTATGGTCCAAGTAAAAGTAGCTGTAATAAATGACACAAAAATGTAATAAAGAACTCATTTATTGGCTTATTAAGCTTATTAAAATAACCTAGTGTAGATTATTAAGTTTTCATTTACATATTCAGATTCAAACAGTATCTTCCTTAAGCCCCAGTGTACTGATTGCTGTTTTTTTTTAAATACTTTGTGGTACAAACTTATTACTTCTCTTCTGCTTGTACATTCAGTTCTTCATGTACTGCTGTATATTTTCCATAACCTGCTGAAGACTCATTTGCTCAGTGGCAAGTTGTTCATCAGTGAATTGTTACATTTCTTCCCTGGAGCCTTTCTCAATGCCTTGCTGAATAGTGTGCATGTTATTTCCACTTTATTTCTGAGTGCCTCTCTGCTGTTTTGGGGCATTTGGTAAATGGACTGCCAGTCACATGGGCACATTTATTCTAAGCTCTCCTTGATGAACAGCTATATATGGCTTTATGCTCTCGGCTGTTATTTGCTCAAACCAATGAAGAAGCTCTGAGATATATTGCAGGAATGCAGAGTAATTTTCTACAGTTAGATCAATTAACCTTCTGGCCATGCTGATGAGCTTTTCTTGGGACTGACTAAGCTGCCCATAGATCTCCCGGAGTTTTACTTTGACTTGCTTGTTATGTTCATCAATTTTCCTCTTAGCAGCTGCAGACCAATATCGGACTTTTTCCTGAACAGCAGATGAGAGTTCCATGACCTTCTGTCTTCCCTTTCCTTCAACATCAGTTATAAGGTCATAATATTCCTGGCTGTAGTTTTCCACCAATTCTCTTACTTGGTCTGTCAGGCGTGTAGCAAATTCAGCAAGATCTCCAACATTCTTGTTGTGCCAATCCACAAGAACAGCTACTACATTCTTCAGCCATCCTAGTACCTTGTCTTCCACCTCATAGTATTTCACTGACTGTCCAAGTGTAGTTGGATCAAAATATTCCTCCCGCAGTGACTTTACATAGAGGAGCAGCTGGTGCAGCTTTTCTGAAAGGTCTTGGAATGTCTTCTGGCTAAAATCTCTGAACTGAGAAATGTATTTTTTAACATCTTCTGTCAGGGATCTCAGTTTCTGTGCAGAGTCTGAAGCCATGGCAACTTTGTACAGCTGTTGTGTTTGGACTTTGATATCTTCAAAATTTTTGGATTGCAAGCTTCTAACCATTTGTTCTACCTTCTGAAAAACTTGTTGCACTACTTGTTTCAGTTGCTTAAGCCTTCCCGCAAAGTCAGCTTCCTGAAGAGTAGCAAATGTCTGCCTAATTTTATCCTGCAAATCTTTCAGCATCTCTTTACTTTGATCAAGTACATTACGACCTCTAAGAATTGTTTCAGAAGCAGGAAGTCTGACTTCCAGCTCATTGATAGCTGCAATCAAGGCATCAAAGTACTCCTGAAGTTTTGAAAGTAATAAATCAGCATTTTTTGCCACCTCTTCTGTCGTCTTGACATATATTTCTTCACCACTGTACTTTTCAGACAGCCCAGGGACCTGGAATTTGGTGGTTTTCAGGAATTCAATGGCTGAGTCAATTAGGTGTTTTATTTTCTGATGATAATCTTCAATTATGTCAATTGTAACATCCAAAAGTTTTGCTTTTATACTTTCATAGTCAAACTGTTCCGCTCGATCTGCTGCTCTCCGATACAGCCGTTTAGCTTGGAACTTCAACTCCTGATATTTGCCGGAGGCCCCGTTGGCAGCTGTGCGAAGCTGGGCATCTATTTTATCTATCTGTTTTACAGCAAATGTGTATGCTTTGTCAGCATTATTCTGCATCATGCTCTTCATCTTTAAGGTAGCAGCACTAATTTCCATTCCCATATGCTCCTTATGATAACGATTAACATACCTATAGATAGCATTTGTAATTTTAGGCACTTTTTCTTTCAGACCCAACAGCAAGTCTTTGGCAGCATCCTCATTCCAGTTGAATTTCATGTTAATCCAGTCAGGTTCCTTGAAAGATATCTTGCTTTCTAATATGTCAATGTCCTTCTGAGGGGCAGACTGAAAAACAGGATATGAAAAATTTTATCAATATTACATATAAGCATATTTCAGCATTCTCATTGTTGCATGTTATCGTATATTAAGAAAAGCACTCCCCAGTTTTTTGTTCACTGTCTGTTTGCTGTCATCTTGAAAAGTTATTTGGGAAGAAATGATCTTGTACCATGCTACTTTGAGCTTCTTCAAACAGCAGGACCAGAACATAACTTAGTCTGGTCTTTTTAGAAATTTGACTGTAAATAAGATTTTTCCTTTCTTTGTATTAAATACCTGTCATGTCTCATAAGGCAGTTGAGTTACTTGGGAAAATGAACCTACTCATTCCTGAAATAATTTAAAGTGAATTCAAATAGCATTTTTTTATTATGGAAATATTAGAAGATGGCTCCTTATGGAGCATTTCTAAGTCACCTGATAGCTGCATATTAAACCTGATGGCTAGCTTTATCTAAAACTGACTTTGCACTTTCTTTACTTTCAGTGGATGTGTCTTCTTGACCACAGGAGAGGGAAAAAATCCCATCTTCACACAAATGCTACTTTTAGCACTGGAAAGGCCAGTTTAGGAAATACAAACCTTAATTACTGATAATATAGTTCTTATTTGGTTGTTAATTTATATCTCAGCATAAACACACACAAAATTTAAAGGGAAACTTTTCCTATGACCACACCAAACCATTTTGGTTTTTAGTGCCCCTATCAAGCTTACCTGAGTTTGGTAGTAAACTCTGGCTGTGAAAAATTCATCCTCCAATTCAGTGACATAGCCTAGGGTCCCAGCTGAGGGTGAGGATATTGAGACAGATGACCTCTTGTCATTCTCTTGGTAACGTGCATGAACATCTATGAAAGCTGGGCTGATGATATCTAGGGATGCAGTGGTTTCCATGGCTCTACAACAACAGTAAATACACAGCTATGAAGGCACAATCCCAATGTAGTATTTCTGCATACAATACAACATTATTATATATATATATATGCAAACACTGTCTGTGTCACAAAGAGAAAATGTAGCAGTTTGCTATCCAAATTCCTTAGAATTTAGCCTGACACACATAAAAGTTCATGTCACTCCAATTTTCCTGTTTTAAATAAAACTATATTGAGCTCTGTTGAGAACTGTCATTAAATTAGGGCAGCAAAACAAACCCTGTAGCTGTTCCACTGTCAGCTTTCTACAGACTTCTACAAGCTGACTGCAATTTTTCTCACCAACACAAACACAGGCACTAATTTACCTCCATTTGTACTTGACTTCCTAGATTCTGTCCCTTGGATGTATCAACATAGTACTTGCAGATCAAAACAGGCAGTGAGAAGGCCAACTCTGTAATCCCTGGTGCTAGCACTTGTGAATAAAAATTGCTCTATAATGGCTTGTGGTGACAGAGTGATCCAGCGGAAAAAAAAACCAGCTATGCTGATGGTCTGATACAGAACTGCTCTGATTATAAAATACTGCATTTGTATCTCAGCAGCTTTCCGAAATGGGGCTGCTGAGAAAAGCTGTTCCAGAAACACCAAGAGGGAACAACTTTCAAGTTATCTTGCAAGAGGAAAAGACAGCCAATAATGACAGAGAAGCTACACAGATTCTTATTAATTACTGCAAAGCTCTCTGGGGCTTTAAAGATCAAAGCAACAACACATCATTGGTAATTATGTCTATTATTAATTATAATATTAGAGCAAATCTTTACCTAGTTTCTGAAATAGTAAAATCTTTCTGGTAGTTTGCACTCATATCACGATGTGAAAAGCTGCCAGTGGTCTTCACAACAAATACATCTTCTTCATATTTGTAGTTTGAAACAACTGTGAAAAAAGATTTCAAATGTGTGTATTACCATAGCTTACCATCAAACAATACAAAACACATATTCAACTGCATATTAGATGGTCATTTGTAGAGTGTTTCACTGGTGTGTAAAATTATACTTCAAGAAACTGAATGCCCATAATGTTCCAAATAAAAAGACATGAAAATATTTGTTCAGCTGGGTTTTTTAATTTCACATTTTATCTCATCATGGATCGAACATTTTGCATTAATGCAGATCATAAGCAGGCATTCCAATTCCTTGATTTTAGAATTTTATTCTGATCTATATTTTTAATATAAAATCTAGGACTCAATGCTATATGGAACTCCAGTTTTACGGCTTAAAAAAAAAAATTGACATCAAGTCTCTTTAGTTCCTAAGGAAAAAGATAGGTATTTCTTCATTTGATCTGCAGCAGTTAAAAAGTCAGTGTGCCTTCTCTGCTTTACATGTATTGTCATAAGTAATGGGGGAGTGTTATGCAGTTCACAATTTAAAGTAAGAAACTGCCACACAAAGATGTTCCCCATTTCTTTCACAGTATGCCATTTTATATATATATATATATATATATATATATAATATATTTATATTTGTTAGACTGAGACTCCAATAATAATTTATGAAAAAATACTGCTGCTGCTAAAAGAAGTATCATCTAATGTTGATGCTAATCATGAAGTATCATTTAATGTAGACAGCAACACCTTCATATGCAAAGCCCTGGGGAAAAAAATAATATAAATCTGAAAAAGCCCAGACTACAGTATTTCCCCCATGTAGAATTTTAATGTCTTACCATTCAGGTCATATTCCAGGAACTGCAATGTTGAGCTGCAGGTAGAGTCGATGGAATATTCAAAAGAGTCCTTCTTGTTTGTCAAGTCTGCTTTCCAGGTGGCATTGTACAGAGGGGAAGCAACTTGGAAAGATCCGGTCAAGGCACCAAATGATGGGATATAAATTCCAGCAGGCAAGGATATTTTGAGAGGGGGAATCTCAATTTTCTGCTCAGGAATTGTAATTGTTGGCAGTTCAAAATCTGCAATCTTACTAGCTACTTCATCCAGATCTACATGGAAACTACCAAGTGAAATACTCTTTGGAAGAGTGAATTGAGACACAGTTATTTGGTATTCAGGTATTGTCACCTCAAAAAATGGCATTTTATATTCTTCTAATGTAATATAATTAGCTCCTACATCCACTTTGGGGAATCTTAGTTTTGGCAGTGTGGGTAACTGGACATCAAATGGCATTGTGCTAAGTGTCTGTGGAATTTTTATGTTGCGCAAGTCAATGGTGTATGTTGGGACCTGGAGAGTGGTGAAAGGAACTCTGAACTCTGGAGTGTTGAGCACAGGGCTTGGAGCCTCTAGGTGTAACTCAGGAATAGTGACAGTGAAACCATCAGTCAGCTTATTCACAGGTATGGGGAAAAAGTACCCATCCTCACTCTTTGTGTACACGAGGGATACCGAGCCACTCAAGTACTGTTTCCTGTCAGCACTGGTAGTCACATCCAACTTCAAGATATCCCATAAGCTCTTCTCAGAAATGGGACACCTTATGTTTCTGAGGAAGTCCATGTATGCTTCCAAAGATCCAGAAATATCAAATTTTGCCTTTGAATTTTCATTTGCTAACTGCATATCATGACTGAGAGTTAATGACTGAATTTGACCTTCACCCTTCCAGCCAACTTTCTGGTTTGCAGGACTGATTTTCACTACAACAACCTGATTAACTGATGCTGTGTCCAGGAAAGAATTTGGTTGAGTGGCTTGAATCTGAAGATCTGCTGATACTTCCCAAGGAGCTAGTTCTAAGGTTGCTTTGCATCTCTGAGCCCCTGTTGTTGTGAAAAGAGGTGTATATCGTGCATAGTTCTTCCCATTGTGCTCCCAGACTGCATAAACACGACGGGTAGATGCTTCAACTGCAAGTATTTCTTTGATTTCACTGTTCCAGAGTCCATCTGCTTTAGAGTGGGCCTCGAACTTGAGAGATGACCGAGCCCCATTAGCATTCAGATAGGCATTTGCCTCATGGTCTAAGCTTCCAGAAAATGCATTTCCAGTGTAAAGTACTCCATTGATATCCCCAGTTGTAGAAGTTTCTACTGATATGTAATAAGTAAGGCTCTCTAAAGCAAATTTGTGAGCAATTTCTCCCTTGGCACTGGTGCCATATTTAGAGGTATTGAAATCATATAGTAATTTTATCCCTGAGGAAAGAGTGGGTTTAGATTTCGTATTTCCAGAAAGTTCTTGGCTGAAATTAATTTTTATAACTGGTGTATCCATTTTTATATTTGTTTCCACTGAAGCTTCCATGATCCTCTTTAAGAGACTAATAGTGCTGTCATGATTTCCTCCTAGGTATTTGTTATTACTCAGGGACAACGCTGTGGCCAGCTTCAACCCTCTTTTTCTTGTCAAACTTGTTGAACCATCCAGCTTAAATTGCAGTGCATCAATGACAGAAGAGGATGAAACACTGAGATGCCCAACAACATCTGACTGATTGAACAGCCCAGCATTTGCAGTTAAAGTGATCACACTGGATTTAAAGGAAAAATCATAAGTAATGTTACCCATGGCAGGAATTGAGATTGCTGGGCTGTTGATTCTGAATCTGGGAAGCTTTAAAGTGCGTAGATCTTGTGGGACGTGAAGGACTGGAAGCTCCAGAGAAGGCAAGACTAGTGTGTAAGATGGAACTGAAAAGCCGATAAATGGGACTGTGAATCCTCTCGTGCTTATTTCTTTTGGAAGTGTGTAACCAAAGGCTGGCATCTCAGCAGTGAAAGGAGAAACTTCAATATTCACAATTGGAATGGTGTATCCTGGAATCCTGAAGGTCCGGGGTAGTTTGTTCAGTGATGTTTGTATTTTGTATTTGTCAAATTTTGTTTTGGCTTCGTTATATGACTTTGTGAGAAAATCTAAAGCAGCATTTCTTCCTTTTTCAAAATGCTTGTTGAACAAAATGATGTTTTTATTAAGTACTTCATGCACTGTTGCCAAAGGAAGTGCGATTACATGCATGTCTTTGTTTTTCTCATACTGAGCATTCAAATTGAAATCAAAGGATTGTCTTGTTGTCTTCAGTAATTCCTTCAGGCCTACCTGTTCCCACAATGAATAATCTTTTAGCTGGGGAGTTTTGATTCCAGTGTAGGGAATCTGAATCTGAGGAATGGTTAGAGGAATGCTTAGGAAGTCCAGGTTGGCATCACCATTGATTCCAACATGAGCTTCAATTCTATCATCATTGTTAGCAGCTGACATATTATGGGAATATCTGTAGTGATTGAACCTTCCAGTAGCTTGCCAGCTGACCTGCTGAACAGAGGAACTGAGGGCAAACTTATAGTTATTCAGGAAGTCAATTTTGCCAGTCAGTTTCATTGGGAAGCTGATTTTCACATTTCCATCATTGTTTGTTAAAAGGTGAATTTCAAAAGGCTGCACCAAGAAGGAAAGTTCATTATTTACAGTTCCAGTAATCCGTCCATGGAGTCGAGCGTTGTGAGACCCTGTTAATTCTACTTTCATTCCTCCAAGCTGTCCTGTTCCTTTCACATTCAGGATGCTACGTCCCACACGTGGGGACTCAATTTCAGACTGAATCTGAAGTGTTGCATAATTTAAGAAACCACATTCATATCTCATAGCTTGGTTGACTCTCAAGTGTTTATCATTTATTCTGTTGTTGGCAGAAAATGTTATAGTGGGGCCCTCAACCTTGAAAGTGACATGTGATTCATGAGCACCTTCATCAGAGAAGTTAGGTGAAACCCACTTCCAGTTTCCTTTACCAGTGGAGGTAAATGTTATGTGTCCTGCTTCTACCTCTGTTGTCATGTTGTTGAACAGATCAGCCTGACTGGAGAAATCAGCTTGTGGAATATTCAGTCTATGGGAATATACCGTTCCACTCTGCATCCAAATTTTTCTTTGCAGCTTGACCATTAAATTATTCTGCAGTTCTATGGAATTTTTCTTTGTATGTAAGTTTGCTCTAGTTTCAGCTTCACCTAATACAGAAGTCCCTAAAAATACCACTTCATTTGTGTGATCAACTTTAAGGAACCTGTGGTTGACTTTCATGGCATTTTTAAAGTTCAGTTGCTTCATGTCAGGAGCCAAGAGATGTGAATCTGCAATAACACTGAAAACTAGGAAGTCTAATTTAGATGTTGTTTGAGCTGAAATGGAGGTCACGAATTCTGGACTGTTTGTTGATGTTGTAGTATTGCGAATCTCAGCTTGTGTAGACAGTGTAAAGAATGGAGAGGTGACTCTGAAAGCACCAGACAATTTGCCAAATGTAGGGACGGTCACAGTATGTGGGATACGTGGAAGTTGGAACTCTGGTATCTTCATGTTAGGAATCTGGAGTTCATTTAGATTGAGTTTAGGAATCAACAGTTCTGGTATCTGAAACTCAGGCATTTGTATTTCTGGGAAATAAATGTTGGAAAAAGGCATATCACTCATCTTCATATCTTTCAAATAGAAATCAAAAGCAGGTAACTGAAATTCGCCAGACATGATTTTATCTATTGTTCTCACAATCACAAGCTTAATTTCCATCAAGTCAATTGTAAAGGAAGGAACTTCAAAGGTATTTAGAATTTTAAAATCTGGTGTAGTAAATTTCGTTGGGATTTTCATGTCCTTTAGTTTCTCAATATTAATCTCACAGGAGGGGATGTACAGATCAGTCAGTGGAACAACAATGTCTGGTGTTCGAAACGTTATTTCCCGAAGTCTTCGGAGGCTAACCTCAAAGGCAGGTGTAGTGAATATAACAGTCCTGATTCTAGGGACTATAAATCCTGTTTCAACAAAGTGCTTTAAATTTTCAGCCCATTTTTTTAGGTCATACGCTTCAGCCAAGACAAAAATTTTTTTAAAAGCTAAGTTCCATTGGTCAGAGATGTATATGACAACAGAATTGTAGAACTGGCTTATCTTCTGAAGACACCACTGTAATTCCTGGGAAATATCCATTTCCAAAATCCTCTCTCTCAGGTCTTCCAGATGTTCATTTACTTTGGCTTTCAGATTAGTAAATGTTATTGAATTTATAAGCTCCCTGAACCAGTTAATTATTGCAGCAAGCTTGGTGTCCCTTAGTTGTTCCATGTATTTTGAAATCACAGATCTAAAATCTCTTATGTACTGTTTGAGTGCTTCTGCTTTCTGTGGAAGTTCTAGATTTCTGAGTTCCTGATTTATTTTCTGGGTCACTTCTCGGATTTTGTTATTTGTGTCATCAACAAATTGGTTATAGTCGAAAGCCTGGAGCTTTTTAATAACAATGTCAAGGAACTTGTTGACTTCCTTTATCATCTTTTCATAATCAAAGGTTTGAACTTCCTTGACAGCATCATCAATAAAAGCAACAACTTTATCAAAGCATGACTTCACATCAATATTTTGCAGGTAGATGGTCAGTTTCTGGACAGTTTCTTTTATTCTGTACTTGTTAAGCACTTCTATCATTCTGTCAATTAAAAAATATATCTGCTTATCAATTTCATATTTTACAATCAGTTTGTGCATATGACCTCGGAAAGCGCTGATCTTCTCAGATACTTCATACTCCTCTATCCAATTTAGAATAAAGTCTTTGATTTGTTCAAGAATTTCATTAATTTTTTCGATTGGCAAAGAATGCTTAAATTTTTCTATAAATTCTTTAGTATCAAATGCTTTAATCTGCTGTTTCAAATTTTCTGCAATGTGTCTGACATCAATATTCTGAATCTGAATCTTGATTTGTTCTAGGTTTTCCTGTATTCTAGCTGTAATCCTGTACTGATCATTTACATTTTTAATCCAATCCAGGGTGCTGCTCCTGATTTTGTTAGGATCATATTGTTGGAAAAAAACCCGCAATTTTTCAATGATGGTGATTACAGTTGCTCTTACCTTATATTTGTTATCTAGAGCTGCCATTGTTTCGATTATCTGATCAAGAAGCTGTACAATAAGTGCTTTAATGTCATGCTGCTTATAAAGATCTTTGAAGTATTGCTCAATTTCTATCAAATAAATTTGCAGCTGAGACAGTATTTCTTGAAGATGGTCCATGGCTTTTTCCAGAATAATTTGGATATCATCAGATGTTATTCTGTAGTCTGTTGTGAAAGCGACCAAATTATTTTTCATGCTGCTAACTCTGCCTTTCATATCCAATTTGTCCATGTAATCATTAAGGTCCTGTGGGAGTTTATTCAAAGTTGCCTTGTATTTTCTCAAATGTTGCTCTATGTTGATCTTCTTCAGGTAACTTTGTATGGCCTGCAGCGTGGACAGAATGGTGCTTCTCAGTTTTTCAAAGTAAACTGGTAAATTTTCCAAGAATGGTAGACTAATAACATGCATGTCTTTATTTTTGTCATACTTCACAAAGCCAGAGATGCTGAATTCTTGAGGTTCTGATATGCTGCCCCTGAGGCCCAATACGTCAATTAAATTAACTTCTTCTGATGTTAATGGTAGTACGACTGATCTGTCCATTACAGAGAGATCTGCTAAAGCTCTTCCACTAAGTTCCACGCCAATCTTTTCTGCAACATTGTAAGCACTGAGATCTTGTGTATATACGTTATTGTTTAGCTGACTTTTCAATTTCCAAGTACTTGACTGCTCTGATGGAGTAAAAAGCATATGAACTTTGTTGTCAAGCAGCGTAGTGTATCTTCCTCTAGACTTCAAGGTATGGCTGGTAGATCCTCTGTAATCATGGGAGAAAGTGAAAGCAAGAGGCTCTGCCTTAAATAGGAATTTGCTGTACAAGTCTCCTGTGTGTTCACCCATAGCAATCAGCTTTCCATTAGCATTGGTGTGTATGTCAGCGGTGACAACAAATGGGGCCATAGTGGAACGCAGAGCATTGCTGAAACGGAGAGCTTTGGAGTCACAGTTCGTGTTCATAGTAAGTGAGGAAGAAAGCCCTGCCACATCCAGATTAACTCTGTGACTCACCGCTGTACCTTGAACATTTGCCACTGTATCTGTTTTCAAGTCTGCAGTTAGACCAGATAATGTAAGGGTGTAAGTGTGCCTTATTTCATCTGCTCCATGGGCTCCTCTGACATTGCCACCCAAGTTCATTTTCAGAGGTTCAAGAAGCAGTTCTGCTTTGTTTGAAACTTCTGTTGCAGTGTATTTAAGATTATTGGTCAGTTTAGCTGTAAGCGAGCTAGGCTGCAGTTGTAAGTCAAAAACATGCTTATGGAACTTGTCAAAGCTGAAGCTGTTGTCTAACTTTGAAGCAAATGTTAAGGATAAACCAGGAATATTCAAGTCATTTGTGTATTCCAACTTCACCTCTTTGAATGAGCCTTGAAAATTATTTGAAAACTTGAGTCCTTCTTTATTAACTCTGAAGTTTAAAACATGTTTGTTGTCCATACCCAGAACTGTACTCTGATATTCACTTCCCAGTGTTATTTCTGTTAGGCTCGTTCTCCCACCTAGATTGAATTTTGCATTGTTTTTACCATAGCGCCCAGAAGAGGACAGTGACATGGAGCCTCCAGCAGTGTCAAGCTTGGCATTCATTTCACTCTGCATTGCCAGTGGACTAAACTGCACATTTGTGGTTGCACTGCTGGCTAGACCGTACCGATTGACATTGAGTGATGACTTATGTGCAGCTCGATTCCTTTGATCAGTCAGGGACAAATCAGTGTTGAAAACAAGATCCTGGGAGTTGAGAGAACCTGCAAACAAGGCATAAGACTGGATTTGGTTGTAATTGGCTTGGGTCTCAGATCGAAGTCCTGCCATCTTCTTTGACAAGATTATTTCAAGCTTATTGACACCTGCAGTATGTCGATACCTCCCATTGGTTTCAGATGAAATTTTCAGCAGGCTGTTTTCGTACTTCAGTGAAGCTGTGTTCTTTAATAGTCCACTTTGTACATCAGAAACTGAAGTAATGGAAAACAAGCCATCATTGTATCTGCCAGACATCTGATTGGTAGCCTGAAGGTAAGAAGAATCTAACTTCAGATTTGATTTTCCTTCTAAAACTCTTCTCTTTTCATTATATGTGCTTGACAGAGTGTAAATGCTTCTTGCAAAGACAGATGCCACTTCCAGCTGCCCCTCCATTTTGACATTATTGATATTCATGTTATTTTTCTTTTCAGAAACAATATCACTGGAAAATGAAAGCTGAGGACCCAGAGTACTTGATGCTGTAAGTGATAAGGTGTAGTTTGCAACTGGATCAGATTCATAACTCCTTCTGCTGGACAACTTAAAAACTGATGTCAAGACTCTGTGTTTCAGGTGATTTTCATATGTACAGATGAATCCATTTCTATTATATGATGCTTCTCCAGAACCTGAAACAGGAAAAAGGACACAAAAGGTAAGTCTAATTTATAGCTGTCTTTCAGAATTCTTCTGATGCCACTGAACTTCTATGCTACTGCTTAAATTGCAACTACTGTTTATCCATTTTGTTTTAAAGGTCCAAGCATTTTGGTAAATCCTGAATATTTCTTAAAAAATGACTTTTATTTTGTTCTTTGAAGTTAAAGTTTAGAACTATGAATAAATTAAGTCCTTACACTACTCTACTAAATATAATGTTGTGAAATGACACAAAGTTATTTCATTATTTAAACTTAAATTAAGAAGATGGACTCTCAAGACTAGCCCATATCTAGCATTCCCAGTTTTTAATGATTTCTTTATCATGCCTCAGTTATGGTGAGGAGTTTAGAGAAAAAAACTAAAGACAGTTTGTTCTCTTGCAGTTTGAAAACTCAAACTGCAATTTTAGGGAAACTAACCTAAAAATACTACCTTAAGGCAATATATGAGCATAGATAAATTATAAAACATATATATATATATACACACACACATAAATAGACTGAGCAATATATTGTGGGCATACCTACACACCTGATTCTGAAAATACTTGACTTGTCAGCTACACAACTATTGGTAGAATCATGCCTTTAGTTTTGAAGTACATTTTCTCCAGTAAGGAATATCCAGCAAAATATGGACCTTAAAGGTATTGAATTAAACTACCTTTACTTTGAGTGCCTGAATAATCAGACACACATAATACTTTTAAAAACAAAGAGATTATGCAACACTTTTCATTAAATAAGCATAGGCAAATGAGTGTGTTGTACCTGATACAGGAAAAATAAAGCAATTAAAATAGTTTTTCCAACATTGCAATATTAGCACACATTCTTACCTTTCACACTGTAGGAAAGTAGCTCAAAAACTGAGTCAGCATTCACATTATAAGTAGTTTTCATGCTGGATGTTCTTTCTGTGGTGCTGTTGGTCAAAGTGTACTCTGCTGTCCAGTTGTAATAGTTGCTGTACACATTAGCAGAGACCTCCAACTTGCCCAGTAAAGGCACACGGAAAGGATAGGATTCTGGAATAGTAAATGTTGGGATTCTGTATTCCTGAGATGGCACTCTTATTCCCATTGACTCCACTACCAGAGAAGGTGTTTTAACAGTCTGTGGCATCCATATCTCATTGGATGATCTTCCACCGAATGGCAATGGGATACGAACCACAAAGCTGTTCTTAAAGTAGTGTCTGATCCGCCCTTCACTAGAAAATAAAGATAATTCTGTTAGAAACTGTAAATTCACAAAGCATATATAGAAACTTCCATGATTCCCTATTCTGCCCATGATATTGACCTTACTCACCATGCTTGTACCAATGTCCTGATTTCAGTTTTAAAGAGAAATGTAATGACATTCTATTATCATCAACAATTTTAAGCCCTCATACATCAGAATTTACTGAAAGCACTTTTGGTGTCAGTGAATTCTGTTAATGTTTTTTCCCCTCATTTCATAATCAGGGAGACTTATGAGTCAAGTAAAAAAATTCATCTGCATTTGTGGGATGCTGAGTACAGAAAAAGGTAATTGCATATACAGTATATGATACACATTTCTAGAAATGCATGAATTCTTATTAGCATTAGATGTTGTAACAATCTAAATTATTACAAATTTCTTTTTCTGATTATAAGTGTTTCAAAAGTTGCACCTGAATATTTAGCATTTATTTTATTCTAAGTAAAAAGCAATAAATTCTGACCATTTGACTAGGAGTGAAGAGTGGAAAGAATGGATTGTCAGCTGAAAAACTTGTGGAGAAAAAGTGTAATTATGAAAAAGCAAAACAGAAGGAAACTTGGCCTTAATCTGTGAATGCACAATAGGCTGGCAAAGACACTTTTTGTGTTTGCCTAACTGGTTTTTATATTGCAAAATCTTCTTTTTTGCACTTAGAGCTACATTCTAGGATGGAAAACTAAGTAAACACTTTTGAAATTTGTTCCTTTACATAAAAATATTTAAAAGCAACGTTACAGAGCAGTAAAGAAATCCTATTATTATTAGCACAGATGATAAAACCATGGGAGAAAAACCAGTTTCTTCCTTGCTTCTACTTCTATCAGGAACACAATGGAAGCAATAGAGTTGTGTGTCATTAACATACACTTTCATGTTATCACAGCAAAATGTAACATGTGGAAAAACAGATCTAAGACAGATAAAATGCAAGGCTGTTCTCCATCAGGTTTTGTAATCCAATCTCACACTAGCCTCTGTCACCCTTTACATTCACTTCAGCCATCAATATTTCCAAATCAATATTTCCCTCTCTCATGGGAAAACTACACAGACACATTTCTATTTATCACAGTGGTAGCCATGGGTGAATTTTGAAGATACTACCAAGCAACACTGCTCCTTGAATTCTTGTGCACAGGCAGATCAGCAACGAGATATGAACAGTAATGGCAAGAACAGCATGTGCTAGGAACTGTAATAAGAGCAAGCCTGGCAGGTTCATGACCTTTTTAATGTTTAGATCCACTCTGTCTGACTCTAACACAGTCTAGTTTCCTGGAAGCAGCAGAAATGTCCTATTTATCTATCTTCCAGTCTCTCTTTTTGTTTGTCAAGCCCTACTGAACAATTTCTATGAAATTTGACGGAAGGTTAATGACACTCATACAAATTCTGTGAAACTTACTATTAGGTAGAAGAGATGGGACTAAACTAGTATAAGCATCCAGTCCACATGAGTACAACCACGGCATGTGCTGCCCCGGAGCAAGTCAGACATGGGAAAAGGTCAGGTGACTTTACTGGTGCAGGTTAACCAGCATGTGTAGGGGAATGGGAAGAACTGTCCAATAGCACTTCACAGAAAAATGTAGAGCTACTAGGGCTACGGCCAAAGACAAAGGGTCTGCACAGATGCATGGCACAAATCTACATGGCTTCAGTAGTTCCATGGCTTATAGTAAAGTCTGTTGAATACTGCATTTTCGTTCAGTACTCCTTATATATAATACAATACTTCAGGACATACTCACATACTGCATGTGACTGCTACAAAGTCAAATCTGCATCAAAGACATGCATCAATTCATCCATATAATTTCATTTCTCTGGTCTTAAAATTCTTTGTTATGATTCCAAATTTATCCTATTGTTTACAGAAATCCCAAGCTATCTTATTAAATAGCACAGTGAAATAAAATAACACAAAAATATGAACAAATAACTTTTTTCAGCTTCCCATGTCACTATCTCAATCTCACTGCCCACCTTTTCAGGAAAAGTTCTTCAGGAATGGTGATAACAGGTAGGTTGAATTTCTGAATGTTCAGTTCCTGCAGTCCACTTAGTTTGTCTTGCAGAGTCTGGGCATAGGGGACATCTTTTGATGCTTTTTGTAGCCAGGTGTTGGTTGCCTGCAATGAGGAGATAAGTTTTTCAAAGTAAATAACAAGTTTTATGACTTCCCAGTAAAGTTATCTGGAATGCATTGTTACTATCCATATACTGATCCCTAGGCATCTGATAAAGTGACTGGCTCCATCACAGTTGGAAATGTACAGCTTATTCAATCTGATGAGTGCTTTTACAAGTAGCTCCTATTTTGGCTTCCATGGGGGAGGCAAGAATCCAGCAGGGCTATGTGGCGGAGCCGCAATATCTACTGTAGGTTGAACCATACCACGATAAGTTGTGACACGATATGCCGCAGTGTCATATCCGTATGAGCCACTTTCCGATCCAGCAGTTCATTGGTGTGCTTCTCTAAAGTTTTGGGGTACTCTGAAAAGTCGACTGGGAAACCAGAAGACAATTTTTGCACAGCAGCAGAGGCACCTGAATTCCACTCTAGCTCAACTTTCTCAGAATCTGAAAATCAGAAATTTAAAAGAAACAGGTAAAATCAGTAATATTCTATTTACAGATATACTATAAAGTAAAAATATGTTTATAGGCTGTATATGTGGTTCATGTTTTTGCCTCTACCATATCTGAGAAGAACTCTTTCTGAAATTGAGTTTTCATGAACTGTTGCAGCTGAGCTGATCTGAAGATATGCTTTGTTTGGTGAATAACTAACCGACGCTTCACTTCTAAGTTCAGTTTGCAGACGAGGAATAGAAATGGTGCCTCTTAATATTACCTCTTCCATTCCAGCATATCTGTGAAAGAAGAAAGTAAATGTGAATAAAAACATTTCACTGTACTTTTTCACTTATGTTTCAGGAGCAATTTCAGCATTTAAATCTATAGCAGAGGCCTAATAGGTTTTATAACAATTTAGATTGAATCAAACCTGTAAATTATGTTCCAATTCAACAAATGTTTTCGGCTTCTTCTAGTTACTTTGGAAAATCTATGGTAATCTATTATAATGCCACTGTGCAGATACACACAATAATGAGTCTGTGTTAATTTCATATGACTGAAAAGGATTGGAAGCATGTTGCTTCCCTTGTAATGTTGTATCAGAACCAAATTCTGATCTCCTTACTCAAACTGAATTCTCTACTAAGTATACAGACCATGGCCATGAATTGCATAGAAACAAAACACTTGACAAAATATATTATGCCACTGGGCTTCATTTTCCTTTATTCACATTTATTTTATATCTCTGTAACTTTGTTGACTTGAGCAAGCTTCTAATATTATGTTAGTGCAAATGAAAGGGAACTGAGGTCCCTGACATCTGTCCAAATCTCCCACTGATATCAGAGGCAATTCTGCATGAACAGCAAAGACAAAGACTCCCTGGGGCACAATCAAGATCACAGAATTCCGTGGAAGATTGAGGTTTATTAAAGAATGTGATCAGTCCATTTCACTATGGGCTTGTGAGGCACACAATTTTAGAAACCCTGGCAGGCTGAACATTTTTGTTAGCTCCCCTGTAGGTGTTCCCGGAAATATTCTCATCGTGAAGCGTGGGAATTTTTACAGGAAGCTCTCAGTTATTTTTGGTTTTGTTTCTTATTGAGTGCCATTAGATTTCTTCATGGGGAGATGTAATAACTTTTTTTAGAGCCAAACATCCAGTAAAAGATAATACCTCCTGAACGAACCTTGCCTTGTTTATATCCTTGGATATAACACCTGCAATAACACCAGTACAATGCATTCTTGTGTGCAAACATGGAAGAACTAGCTCGAGGAACTTGTAATGTAAATGATATATATGTATATATAGTAGGAAAGATCAGTTGATATATCATATAAATGTATTTGATGTATTACAAATAAAATACTTCAAAGTTTTTTAAAGGTGGTTTTAATAACAAGCTTATATGTTTATCTATTTAAGAAATTTCTATAAAATGGGATAAAATTTCCCCACATTTTCTACATTCAATAAAATCTTCAGTTATCTTATTCAATTTTATAATTGAATTACAATTAGAATTTTACAGCTACTCTGTAAAATTCTCAGTGGTTTTCTGGGTTACCTTATCTGGCCAGTAAGAGTAGCTTCAGGAATCTTCTTGTTGTTAAAGTCTAAGACAAAGGTGTATGCTTTCTTCCCAGGAATAGATTCATCAGTAATTCTGAGGTTTGTACCAAAGTCAACATCAACATCTGGTACATGGACATCACTGGTCAAAATCTTTCTATCTCTGTTGTACCTGAAGGTCAATGTGGCCTCATGGTGATTTACACCTGGAAAGTATAATGTACTTTGGTTATTCACAACCATGGAATCTGTTTGGACTTTTCTTAAAAGGATAATAAAAAAGGAGCAACTTGAAATTATAATACATTAAAGATCTAACACAACATTTGATGAGTCTGAATCAGAAACTGGCTCATATTTTTATTTCTTATCTTCTAAACACACGATCCACTAACCCCATCATTAATTCTATTATTTCAGTGATCCTACAGATGGTTTACATACTTTACTTCCACATCTCATCAGAAACAGTGTTTTTCTCTTACTTATATAGAACTCATTAACATCTCCACTTCCTTGGTTCCAGTCAATGATTTCACACTTTTATTTAAATTGTACAAAATCAGCCTTTCCCCATGAAAAGCCTCCACTGGGATTGCATACATGTAAGGAAATGCAGTTAAAGTGTTGGTGTGTTTGGATGTTAAAATGTATTCTATTTTATAATGTAAAAAATCTATTATGATTTATTAATAAAAATCACTCTCCTATTAAATGACACAGTTCAAAACTCAGCTTAACCATTTTGGTTTTTCTAGGCTCTTACCTTCTGCCTGGACAGCAAACTTTAGGGTGTCTATCACATCATTTCCCTCTCTCTGCAGCTCATAGTTTGCACTTGCAGAGTATTCCTTGACTTCCCCTGTGGACACTATTTCAACTTCAAATCTAAAGGAGTAAAGACATGTCCTTTGAATAAAGTTTTTGTTCATGACGACAAATAGAAGAAATCATACAGTTCTCAACTGTATGAGCTGTCTGAGCTGCTGCTGCTACTCTGTTTTTAAAGATTTTAAAAGGTAAGCTTTCTGTTAGGGAGTACTATAGATAATAAGCTCAAGGAAGGACTGGTAGTTAGCACAAAATAAACATGGTTGAAGTTGATATGACTTACCTGGATTCTCCAGTCAAGGGAAAATATGGAGCTGCCTCTGTGCCAGTGGCATTAGAGTACAGTAATTTGGTGCAGAAATTTAGACCAGGGATGAAAGGCTTGCAAGAAGTTGAAGTTTCTTGGTTCTCGGTCAGAGGTGGAATCTCTTCAGTTATGGCTGGAGACACCAAATGCAGCGTATTGCTGGAACAGAAAAGTCAGTCATTTATTCCCAGGACAGGTGCTCAGATACTGTCCTCTTAACAAGGTTATTTCTGAATAAAACTCACTTATTAATGTAGTGGCTAAATGAAATAACATTTGGTAGTTAAATGATCAAGTGGTTGATTAAGTATTACTGACGATTATAATTCTGTGTATTGAGCCATTTGCCCTCTCTAAAATTAGTGTAAGAAGTCCATTTAAATCCAATCTAAAATAGATATTGCTATTATAATATTTTTATGCAAAAGAAAACAAAATAATAGAAACGGTAGTAGAATTTCAAATATAATGATGAATAGAATAATCTGTAAGCCATGACTCCAAGTCATCACTTATCTGGGCTATTTGCCCAATCTATAAAACAAGTTATCCCAGTTTTACAATGTTTGGTATTTTTCTGAACTGAAAATTTCTCCATGCTTGCCCTAGCCTTTCTATTCCACCAATGAAAGCCAAGAAGAGAAGGAAGAACATACCCTTAAAAGTTCTCATTCACGTCTCATTACCTGATACTGAGGAGCTTTACTGGAGTCTTTGGAGCAGGAATGCTGAATTTCAGTTGTCCAGCTTTTACACCAATGTGTGCTTCAATTCCAGATTCATGGAATATATTAGAATTCACCTCCACACCACTTCTTGCAAATTCAGGTACGTTTATTCCCAGGTGTGTTACAAACTCCACTGCTACTGAAGGTTTAGCAACAAGATCTGCTTGCATCTGTTTATTAAAACAAAATGGGGTATTTATTTGCCTGATAAGCTTCTTGCTGGTTATATAAAGCAAACATAGTAATCTTCAGGTAAGTTTTCTCTGATTTTCAAATTTAGAAAATCTGATTCTCAAATTACATAATCAGAGGGACCACAGAAGTGGTAACTGGAATGTAATGAATACAGCAAGATGGTAATGCCAAGGATCCTTACCTACTTTAATTGAAAAATACTCATGCTTCAGAAAGATTTTGTACATGGAACTACTTGTACATATTTTTAAATCTGAAGTCACGAGACAATTTTCCATTGTAAAAAAAAATCAAAAATTAGCAATTTTCAGAGACAATAAGCAAACTATTTAACAAAAAAGAAATGGATCCAAGATTTTAATTTCTATAAACACAAATGAACTTATTTTCAAACTTTTGCTTTGGCTATTACAGAAAAGAGGAACAGAATGCAAAATTTGGGAAAAGATTACAAGGGGCAACCGGTACTTATTTTCAGGACTTACTTTTTATTATTATTTAAAACTCATACATGGTGGAAAATTGAAAGTTTAGAAGAATTGAAGCTACTATGAAGTTTTTATTAAATATCGACAGAATTAGAGCAAAATGGCTATCAGAACTTTTTTTTAAAAAAAGAATAGAAATAGTTAATTTAAAAAAATTCTAACTAGAGAAGTAATTTTGTGCCACATGCTCTTTCATTGTTGCAATTTTAAAATGTTTATTTTCAGGCAAAAAAAATGTTTCACTTGACTCAATTTTTGAAATTTGTTTTAACTGATAATAAAAGTTTTAATTCTGAATTGACCAAAAAAAAAGGTTTTGTTAACTTTTTGGCTTGAAGAGCAAATTCACAAACTGTTGCTTTTCTACGCTTGTCATTTGAGAGCAGGGAGAGAGCAACAGACATTAATAGGATTATTTTTGAAAGAGGGATGAAATACTTTTAATTTATAAATTTTATTATGTCTCAGAATTTATTATATGCATTATTTTTCTTAATTTAATCTAAATTTAATCCACAAATTAACCAAAGACCACTAATGAGGGTGGGTTTTTTTTTTTTTTTTCATATCAAGAACATTTTGTAATCTTTAAAATTCTTCTGGTGTTACAGTTTTACCCATAAATGAGATTATATATAATTAGGAGGAGAAAAAATAGGGACAAACTATTGAGACTTACACTTCTTTGCTGAAGCTTCATAGCTACTCTGGCCCCAGGTGTTGCTATTCCAGACAAAGCAAACTTCAGTTGCAAACCGGCTCCAGTTGGAAGCTCAAACTCATTGTCCATGAATATGTAGTGGACAAATAAGTCCCTGTCAACACCTTTTGAGATGGCTTGTGCAACCTGTGAATCAAACAAGGAAATGAACACTAACAATGACACACTTTGGAATATGAACATTTTCTAATTTAAAAAGTAACCAGGGAGTGATTGCAACTCTATAATTCAAAAGTTAATTTCATATGGAGAAGAGAATCTAAATTCTACAGATTCCTTGCTTCAAAAAATGTACTAAAGACTCTTCAGCAAAACCTGAATTTTAAGCAAATACCAGATTTTTTTACCTGCCTCAATACACACAGATTATTTACCTCAACACACAAAGGAGAATTATTTTAGATACAATGTAACTTTCTGTTTTCCCCTAAGTCAATGGTAAAGCAATTTTTTACTTCAATGAAAGGTTTTAACAAATATTCCTAAACTGTACTATATCATCTTTTCTTTTTAACATGACAAAGATGCATTCTTAAATATTAATATACATTTTCAAAATTAGAAATTATAACTTAATGGCCAATACTAAGATTTTGGGGATTGTTCCAGAGGATATCTCAATAATTCAAAAAGATCTGAACTTTCCCTTCTTCCATCTCCTCACGAATCTTTCAGGAGGACTCCACTTTGTTATTGAGGACCAGGAAGACTCAATGTGGATATTTTCTTTTAAATAATTTCATTTTCATGCTGGTATGAAATATTTTGCACAGTAGTTAAATACTATCTAAATCTCAAAAAAAAATCTGGTAGGAAAAAAATATTGCACATTGGTGCATCAGAAACATACCATTTCTGGAACAGTCTGAAGAGTTGTAACGCTCTTTAAAATCAAGAGTCCCAGCAATTTGAAATCACTGAGTTTCATGTACCCAAGTTCTTCTCCCAGGATTCTCAGATATGCTCTTCCTTCAGGAACTTCTTTGTTGCCCAGTTCTTTTATCAGTTTTTCAACATTAAGTATTATTCCTTTCATGATGTCCTGAAAATTCAGTCAGAAAGTAGCAAAACAAATTCATAACAAGTAAGATCGTATATCTAGAACAGTTACTTAATGAATATCAGGTAATCTGCACGTGCTCTTAGAAATTTGGCTCCAGGCAAACACCACTCCCAAGTACAATCAAGAAAACACATTGTTAAATAGCAGTAAGGATTTACACATTGTTAAAATAGCATTAAGTATTTGAATTTTATCTCACCAGAAGAGAAGGCAAATACAGAAAAAAGAGGCAAATGCTGTAATTACTGTGTGAAAATAGGAATGCCATGCTGCACAGAAAATGTTTTCAGGCTGTACCTGATCCTGCTTGCCATCATCCTTGGAGTAACCAAAGTAGTCAAAAAGTGCCTTGGAAACCTGCTCTGGCACTTTGCCATCAACCCAGTACAAGGCCTTGGTTGCAGTGTCTGGGAAAAATCCCTTGTCTCCAAACAGCGTTTCCAGTGTTGGTTCAAAGCCCTTTCCATCCAAGCCAAGCTAAAATGAACAGTAAGGACAACGCATAACTGAGTGATTTCCCCCCACTTCTTTGGAACTTTCCAACAAACAAACTTCCCAGGAAACAAACAGTGCACTTAAATTGTATCCTATGATACAAAATCTATGACATTTAAGGGAAGATGTGGAATACTATGTCTTATAATTCATTTTATCTCTGTGGTGAGGTTCAACAAAACCCCCATACATAGACTGTATCTCAACACTCTTCTATGAGTACTTCAGTGTGCCAGTAATGAGTCGTTAGCATGAAGTCAATTTGTTACAGATGGGTTCATTTTACCCTAGCTGAGCCTTTTAATAACTCCAATAGGGTCATCCATCCAGTCAGTGGCAAGTGACATCACATAACGGATGGCTTGCTCTAAAGCCCATTGAGATCAAATCAAAGTCCCCTTGTAGACACAGCGATCCTTAGATTTCTCCCAGAGCTTGTAAAAACAATACATTATTCATAGAAAGTTGTTATAAGAAAACAGAAGTGAGAAAGAAAACAGCAGATTACTAGCAAACGTTTTTGATAATTGTTGTACCTCAAAAATATCACTTGGGTGAAATCCATACACACGCAGGGTGGTTTTCAGCATGGTTTCTTTAGGAACATAGCTGTTTGGGTCAAATATCACATTTCCCTCCACTTTGGCAGAGATGGGGTCAATTCCAGGTAGAGAAATTGTCTTGGAAATCTGATAATTTTGTGAGAATTTTCTGAAATCTTTGGCTGTTGGAACCTCATTTCCTTTCAGAGCTTCTTCAACTTGGCTTTTTAAACTAGGGAAGAGGACAGCAATTAAAATATGGTTAGTTATATTCCAAGCCCTAATTTAGTCTTAGTTTTTTATATCACTTGCAGACATTCATACAGCTGAGGTGATGACAAAAGGCTAGCTCTCTGCACGTATTAACAGCAAACAACTTAAGACTACAATATGTCACAGCTCTGACCAAGCCATAGTTTACTCAGCTAATATGTTTGTTCAAATAAACAAAAAACCCAAGC
The DNA here is from genome assembly GCA_013399695.1 of Formicarius rufipectus. Taxonomy (NCBI): domain Eukaryota; kingdom Metazoa; phylum Chordata; class Aves; order Passeriformes; family Formicariidae; genus Formicarius; species Formicarius rufipectus. The sequence goes on along the minus strand of VXAU01000288.1, from coordinate 435,520 downwards.
AAAAACTTCATGGCTAGATAGCTACCATAGCAGTCATGGTCAGAACTTCATTTTTCCTAAGAGACCAACATACAACTAGATTTTACATACTCTTCAATGCCTATTTCTTCAGAGTCCAGGATGTTAGCAATGTGTGAGGCAACAAAGCTTTTCACTTGCTCATTTTTCTCCTTTGTGAGGATTCTCAAAATCTTTGCAAGGTCACTTTGGGAAGGATTTTTCATCACTATGAGATAGGCTGCTAGACGTTTGTCTGTAGGTGCATCTGGTTCTTGGAATGCTTTGAGAAGTGCTGAACGGTCCTATATAAACAGAGAAAGGTTTGCAATGATAAACTGCCTCATGGGTGATATTGCTAAACCCTTTTGGGAAAATACAGGGTGAAATAATTTTCAGAACGTAATTTTTTTCAGGACTAGGTACCTATTTCTACACCTGATTTCTATAACCAATCAAAATAGTTTCTTTGAAGCTATTTTAATAAATTTTCTTTTGTGTGGAAACTAGCTAAAGGAGGTCTAAAAAAGCAGGAGACAGATAAAAGCAAGAGAGCAGAACTATGAAATAATTGGAATATTTTTGCATATTCAGCATCAATTTTCATAATCAGCAACTCCTGTTAACAGTTAAGGTGAACGGAGGACAGTTTATCCTGGTTCTTGTGACCCAACTTACCTCTTCAGTAATCGTCATTTTCCTGAATGCCTGGATGGCTGCTTTCTGAACTGAAAGTGATGCAGCTTCATTTCTGATACAAGCCTTCAGGAAGGATTTCACATTGGGTTTAGCTTTCTCCATTACTGCACCCATGTTTCCAATAGCCTGTCAGTGATGAAAACACGGAAAGGTGATAAACATCTTTTCTCCATCAAGAGAAGTAGAGTGTTATATGCACTACAATATAAAGTAATGGCCTATATAAGGAAAGAAGGAAATAAAAATACTCGAAGTGTGAGGTATGTGAGTTCATCTTGCCCAGAACAATCAGTGCCAAGCAGTGATGCCATGAAGTCCGCAACATCTGTGATTTCTTCTGTCACAATCTTATTCTCATCGTAGAACCTAAAGACATAGAAACACATTAGAAACAAAAGGAGAAAAAGATGAACTGTCTGTATTTTACTTCTAAAGAGCAAATTCATGAGAACAAAACAAATTCTCAAAAAGTGAGCACTCTTAGTATTTACTCTAAACATTGTAACCTTGAGGTTATTTCCTACAATTGCATGCTGTCATTACTTACCTAGTAACAGAGTGACTCAAGCCATAAAAAGAAGCTCTACTTGGCTGATACTGGGCCATGCTAAGAATTTCTCGTATTCTCTGTGGAGTTGGGGAAGGCAAGAGGCCCAGGGTGTATGTGACCAGGTCTGCCACAAGCGGATTCACATTTCCAGTTCTCAGGATTTGAAGGATTGCACTGTAGCACTCTGGAGTCCCACACTGGGTCAGGGCCTGAACAGTGATGGAACTGAAAGGAGAAGAGAAGATTTTGATTAACTAACTCCCTGTTTGCAGTTATTGCTGCATGTTGATTGTTTGAAACAGACATTTGACAGGTTTATTAAGGGGTTTTAATATAAATGACGTGTGACTGGAAGCAAATCATGTAATTGCTTATCAAAAAGGAGCTTCTTAATTTTACAAGTTGTAATAGTAACACAATTAAATAAGAACAAGTATTAACAATATCATCATTACACTGATAAACATATTTTAAATACTATAATCGAATATATCAAACCAGGCTGAGGCTCTAGTTTCTTTACAGACTGAGGACTTAAAATCTGTGTAAATTGACTCAGGTCCAGCTCAGACAGAAGAGTAAGGGTGGGGAGTGGATGGCAGGGTCAGACCAAAGACCAGTGCTCTTCCATGTCTCACAAAGTCTCACATTAAAAACTGTGTTCTTTACTATAAATCAGATTTGGGAGTTTGGAATTACAGCCACTGTTCTTGAGCAAAATGACATAAAAGATCTTTGGGTGTAATCACTATCCACAGGATTGCTCCTGGGACACACACTGGGGATGGTGGAGAGAGAGAAAAACCATGTATGGGGCTGTGTTATACCCCAGTTCAGCTACTCCAGTAAGCTTGGAAGATTTGATTGGGGAATGATATAAACAGTACAAGTTCTCTATAGAAGCCTAAAACTTTCAGATCTATTCGAGTTCTTATACTTTGCTCATCTATTTAATGTTCAAGTTCCAATTAGCAGCTGAGCATTTCTGATGGAAAAATTTGAAATCCACAGGGTTTATTTTCTCTTGTTTATTTCTCTCTCCGCATAATTCTCATGATACTTATCCTTCTGAAAGTCACTCCATACATCAAATTCACCTCTAATTTAAAATCACATGTAGCAAATCAACTATAGAATGGTTTTGCCATGACATTGACACTTAATGTACTTGCACAATGCACAGCTGTAACATACCCAGAGGTTTCCATCATCTTTGGTACAAGAGAGCCAAGAGTGCTGTTGTGCAAACTTCTAAGTGCAGAAACAAATCTATAGAAGAGTCTTGCTCTCTGCTGGTTCTGCTGGGAGGCTGTAAGTTTCTGCAGTTCCTGAAGGGTTTTCAGAACAGCATCGCCCTGCCTGGGGAATTTGGCATCTGTACTTTCCAGTGCAAGTCCCTTCTCTTCCAGTTCAGCTAGCAATTAAAACAAACAAACAAACAAACAAACAAACATTCTTTATGTCTTTATCAAGGAACTACGTTAATTTTTATGTTCTTACATTCATTACAAAGTCTGAAGATGATATGATAACTGTTGAAGCTGAACAGTTCAACAATTCACAAAAATAATGGAGTGGAATTTCAGTATAATTCCCCAAAGCTGAACATTTGCATAAATTGTTTTATATTTTCATGAAGATGATTCCTTAACACCTTTTATATTAGCATAGTTTGCTTTTTCAACTTTTAATGAATATATGTTAGGGGAAATATGCTATGATTAGGAATAACAATTACAAGTCCAAAAGTATGTTTCTGAACAAAATACATGGAAATAATGGATTGCTTACATTTGGCAACTGAAGTTAAAAGTTGCAAAAAGAAAATATAGGTAGATAAAATGGATACATTAGAATTATTTCCAGTAAGAATCAAATTACTTTTCAAGCAAATTAAATGATTTTAATTATTACAAATAATTTAAAAAAGGACAATACAAATATTATTTTAAACTAGTATGGTTTTTAAGTCTCAGGTTTTGTCATTTTATTATACTCCACCTTTTTCCTTATTAATATGATCAAATTTCATTAAAATTATGGATTGTTTTGGTCTCCCCAAGAACATGTTGAATCAAGTCACTGTTTTAAAAAATTGTCTCTTTAATTATATTTTGCTCCTGTGCTCATATAATAGAAAACTGCAGCTCTACCTCCATCAAAATTCTTGTTATTGATCTTCGGGGTATCTTCAAGTCTCAGGGTCTGGTTGACCTCTGTCATCACACCATAGCGATTTCTAGGAAACAAAGAAAGATTCAATGCTTTAGCTGAGTCTAAGTATCCTTGAGAGGTCTTGACGTGTTTCCTGTCTTCTTAAAAACAAAAGGAATATTTGGGGATGAAGTCAGGGCAGAATATGATGCATCACCATGCAAAAGGAATATTTATAAATAAAGAGTAATGATAAATAGTGAACAACCTACTTGTATGAGGAAGGCAGAAACAGGTGTTTTTCACTGCAGACAGCATCTCTTATATGCCTTTTCTTTGCATCAATGTTGTAATGACAGAACTGAGTGCTCTTTAGAAGGGTGGATAACGGGGTGTTCTGTAAAAAAATAGTTTGGCAGTCATTTTACTGAGTAGAATAGGAAACAATCATAGTTTTACAGGTTGACACTCTAATATTAATGTAATTAATATTACATTAATTAATGTAATTAATATTACATTACTGTAATATTAATGGTTACAGCATATTGGAAACTAAAGTGCACAAGTGGAATCATTCTCATACAAAGACAAAATTGTGCCAGTAACAATCTTCAATCTTAAGCCTCTTCACAAGCAAAAATCCCACTGAAATTTTCCCTCAGGCCTTGTTGAGGTGTTTGGATTAGTAGTTACTTCATGATTGATCCCCTGCTACCTACAACAAAGGACTCCTTCATGAAACTAATTTGTAATTTTTGGAGTAGTTCAGTCCCCTTGTAACAACTGATGCTCTTTTTAATTTCACTCATACAAATTTTAAAGACTTCTACAACAAACTGTAGAAGTGTCAGAAATTATAAAATGTGTTTTCAGCATTATATGAAACCCTATTTTTTTAAAGTAAAGCACTCTAAAGCACAGATGACATTACGCCAGAAAGAAATCTGATAAAATCTATGCAAGCAACTGCATTTGATCATTGTGGATCAACAGGTAGACCAAATAACACACTTAACCACTTACTTCAGGGCATTTAGAGCTCTCTCTTCCTGCACATCACACGCACTTTAGGATTTTGGTGGACTCTATATTTTACATAAAATTGGAATTTTGGAAATTTTGACTCACAAAACTAAAAAAAATTTGGCTATGACCTGATAGATTATCATGTAATCAGTAGTACTAATTCCACTTATGAAAAGTTCTCCTTCAAAAAAAACCCCCAAAAAACAAACCACTACCAAAAAAACCAAAAACAAAGAGAAGAACAGGAAAGAAGGTAATTACACTCTCCCTCTGCATCTTTTTTTTTTCTATTGGCTGCCAACAAAATCACAGCCTGATCTAATGGAAGGGTGCAGAAAAGTTATGTAAGTTTTTAGAAAATATAAGCAAATATAAAACTTAGTCATTGTAGTATCATATAATTTTTAAATGGTATACTTACTAGTCCCTTTACAATGGCAATAGGGCTGACATGATCTCTGATTGGACTGAAGTTGTCACAGCCTTTCAGGTACCTGGTAATTGAAATATCTTCTGCAACATTTCCTTTTCTGGACTTGAATTCAACTTCACTGTCACACTTTCCATATACAGTGTCCTGAAAAAAGAAAGAAATCAGCATCTCTGTTCCTGCTGTCAGATATTTTCTGATCTAGTTAAAAGGCACCCTTTCTGATCTGAATTTCCAGACCTTTTCAAAATGATGTTCAGGAGTAACTCCACTATGTGAGCTTTCTTCCATTTGTTAAGGAAATAAAGTGAATGCTTTCAAAACACCTACCATTGAAATTGTTTTTACATTTTCTACTGTTTCTGTTGGCACAAGGAGAGCTGAGATGATCCCTCTCTTGAGATTCAGCACATTCAGAGGTTCATCCTTCTCTGGATACAGCTTGACCTTTGTCCCATCCTGAATGCTAAATTTTAGCTCATACCTGGTACCCAAAAAATCAACATTAATAAGAAATGTTAGACATAGAGTGAAGAACATGTTATCAATAAGCTGCTGGGGCTCAGATAAAGCATCATGATTACCTTGGTCTATCATTATTTATTATTTACTGCGGTTACTAATATGAAGTATTACTATTAAGACAGTAAAATTCTAACCAAGGACATTCTCATATCACCAGATGATGTCACCTAAGTACAAACAAATACCAAGAGCAATGGCTGGAAGTTAGAATTGCATAAATTCAGGGAGGAGATAAGTAAATTTCTAGAATGAGGTAATTATTAACTACTGCAATAGGTTACAAAATGATGGGAGGATTCTCTACTAATTGCAGTTTTTAAATAAAATCTTGATTGTTTCCTGATAAACATATTTTAACATTGTCTCAAGTTGTTTTGAGATCTATGGCTTGTGAAACAAGATGGATACTGAGGCACTGAAACAGGCATGAAGGTGTATGACTAAAACATGTGTTGACCAGCACTAAAGACCAGCTGGGTGGAGGGAGTAGTATCACTTAGTTACAAAAGCAGATAAATAAGGAGAAGATAAGATGCATAGGTCATTAAAGACTGGGATTGGAAATCTGGACTTCAGTCTCAAATGATCCTGATTTCAGTCTCAAATGCCTTTCTATTGCACAGTCTGCACCATGTCAGCAAAGGAAAATTATCCTAAACTGGCTGCATGCAGCCATTTGAGAATGTGCTTACAAGAAGGAACATCACACTTGCAATAATCTTTCAGGGGACTACACAACAGTTTCCTAATGTAGATGACAGAAATGACAAAAATGCTCCAGGTAAAAATTCTGTATATAAAAAACCCTTCCCCACTAGCAATTGAGAACTATGACATGTTAATCGTAAATTATATCAGGGAGAGTTTTGCTGTGGAACCAGCTTATAAGTCTACCATGCTATCATGAAATGAGTTCCATGCCTAGGAAAACATAGGGTAGGCTGTAACATTGCAGCCCATTCCCTTTAAAGGTCACAAGTAGTGATGATAATGGATATTGCTTACCTGGACATGGCATTTGCAAAGTCCTCAGAGTTCTTGGACTTTTTCAGAACAGCCTTTCCCTCAGAATCAACCCCAAATGTCTCCCTCAGGGAGCAATGTATAGTCCTCAGGGTGAAGCGACACAGCTGTGGTACCTCCAGTTCAACCTGAAAGCACAAATATGTTTATCTTTTTTGCATTATCATGTTTCCAGGATCATTTATTCAATTACTGCTTTGAAAATTCCTTGGGTTTTGTAAAGTGACAAAATCCCTCTGCTAGCAGCTCTTGGAAAAAAGTTCCAAAATTCTCTAAGTAGCTTAAGGTAACACGAGAGAGAAGATATGAGTGTGGGGATTTGCTTGGCTAGTGGCATGGAGTATACAACATATATGTTAAACAAGAAACTTAGTTTCCTGGAATTTGAAACTTGAGCCATTACATTGATCAACATTTAGACTCTTCTAGAACAGCTTATGCTTAAAAAAAAAAAAAATCCCAATTACTCCATTTCAGGAAAAAAAATAAGCACCACCATAAGAAAGTTTTGGGCAAAGAAAGGACATTGGGTAGTTTAATGGCCTATGGGACCTTTTGTTCCTGCAGTCCTGGTAATGTCTTGACTACTACCATCAACAGGCTATCATGGGCTTTTCACAGCATCAATGAATTATTGTAACTCAGTTTCTGGAATGGTTTGTTGGACATTGGCAGACTAAGCCTGGGAGCTAAAGACAACCAAATTACCAGATCTTGCCTCTCTCTCATGTAAAAGTACAGCCAGATCAGGATTGACATGCACTGACACAGTGGTATGAAGGACTTCTGCCATCCTCAGTGCCTTCTGTCCAGGACAGGGAGGGCTTAGTCTTTGTGACTTTCAGTAAGTGCCTTTCAAAAGAATGACCTTGTTTGAAAAAACACTGAAGGGTGCTCCACAGCTGCCAGCTCCCATGTTGTCCAGCATGCAGTCCCTATCAGTTGCATTTACTCCTCTTTGCCTACCTTGCAAGTGATCTTTGAACCACTTCGGGAATCTGTTGTTCCTGTGATCCCATTTGATGTTTCTGCTTCATATGAGTAAACATATTTTCTGAGGGGTTTAAATCTGGTTGCATCTTCTGCAATTGGGAAAACAAGAGTGGTTTTATGACTTGGGTAGGATATGCTTATGTAATCCTCATAATACATGCTCAGTGTTGTGTAACTAAAATGAATGCCATAGAAAAAGGAAACACAAAGACCCACCCTTGCACTATTTCCTTTTACAGAATAGCTTTCAGACAGAGAAGGAACATCTTCACATCAGCTGGATTAGTTCGGAAGCCTAAGGCCAAACTTGTGGGGTTAGCATAAGTTTTGGGGTCCACTGCTTTTTTTGATGTGATTTGCTAATATGACCCCATCTGGCCTTCAAATCATGCCCATTAAAGAAAATGACAAAAGCAGGAGAAAACTTAAGGTGTGGAACTATTTTTGAAAATTACCATATTACTTCTAAATTAAACCAATCAAATGGTAGTTTTCAAATTGGTAATAAAATTATTTTTTTCAGCTCATATTTTTACATCATAATGAAAAGGCAGGGAGATGCTTTACCAGTCACATGACTGAGATTGAAAGCAAAGAAACACGGAAAGAGACAGAACAACAGAACTGGCATTCCTCAATGCCATTTCACTTGAATCTACAGGGGATCTTTCTGCACCAGTCTCTCCTGAAATATGATCTACTCTAATTCACTTATTAGATCAGAAAAAATTAATAGAGTGGACTATTTTTAATGGAGATAAACTTTAGTTATGTGAAGAGCCAGAACAAGGAAGAAGCACTAAATGTTGAGTTGGAATAAGGCAGGAGGGAGTATTTCAAGAGTATTTCTATTTCTATCAAAAAAAGCCCCAAAACCTAATAGGCTTCCTCAAAGGATTGAATTTCACCTGTGTTTAATCTCTCCCTGTTGCCTTCAAAGTCAACTCATCTGTAATTCTAAACCCTACAAGCAGGAATGAACATGGTAATAGAGTCATAAAGAAAAAAATAGTCTCAGTGTCAAATATGGGAATATAAGATATTATTTTAGTATCTGGAATGTATAACATGGGCCAAACAATGTTTTGAATCACAATCCACTCCCATTATAAATGCAGGCATTGTTTTAAACTACATGATGGTCAGGCACTTTAAGTGTCTGTGTTGGAGCAGTTTAGGTCAATCAGAAAGAGAAACTACTGTTCCCTCAGTTGAGGTCGAGCAACTCACTGGGTATGTGGCTCTATTGTGATGTTGAATGAAAAACAATTTCCTAAATTGCTCCTCTGTGATTATTTGTGATTGTCTGACCTTATTAGAGTCCTGATCTATTTTATAGAAAAAAAAAAAAAAGACAGGTAATACTGGTGTAAACCCAAATGTCCACCATTAAATCTGATTTTGCCTTCTTACACCTGTACAAATTCATCTTACTCTTCATGTATAAAATATTTGTCATGTTAGAAGCCAATGGCAAAGTTATCTTGCCCTTTATGTCACAGAATTTCATACTTAGAGGGGAGAACAAAACAGTACTATACATTTCTTATTTCCTCATTGAACTATCACTTTTATAAGCTCTACATACTTTAATAGTATTTTAGCTGAGATCACTTTCATGCAATTGATAAACAGAATTATTATAATTAATACTATCTCTCATACAAAAATCAACATCTTATAAACATTTGAAAAATTAATTAAATCATGTATTTAAGCCTAAAATTACCTTCTATTAAAAAAAATTAACACTTCACTGTCACTTTTGGCTATCCTGGAAAATAATGGTAAACTCCTAGAGAATTCTGCAATACCAATATCTACCATATTAAAGCAAAAGGCTAGTTATTGCTTCATATCCCGCTTTTAAACAGAAATTAATGAAAAATTAATAGGGAAATGATAATATTAGAAATGCAAATACCAAATAATTTATTGAATCAAAAATAAAGCAATTGGCAAAGAAGCTCGGCAGTCCTTGGATTGGTTCAGGCATCTGAAGTAAACCCAGTTGCCTGGAGATGGTGCTAAAGCACCCAACAAAGGAAAAAAAAAACCTAAAGCCAAAGAAAAAACTACTCATTCAGTACTTTGACCCTGTGGTCGAACATTATGTATCTATCCAAGCAGTCATGGCCAGTCAGAGTTCATTACAAAGATAGGGCATAAAGTCAGCATTTCCCGACTCTTGGTTTGTTTAAAGAAATTGCTGTCCTTGCTGACAGAGTTGATGATTTATTCTATAGGTATTTAGTTAGATATCCAAGTGCAATTCTGTGGGCTTAGCAGCCGCTGCGAATGGTCGTGAGATCCAGTCCACAGTAAAGTGCAATGTACATACTCCCTCTGTTAAAGCTTCACATTTGATAAATAGGTATTTCCAGATTAAGGAATTTGCACATGACAATCAAGAAATAAAACAAACAAACAGACTGACCAACCAGTCACAAAAAAACACTAGCAAGTAATTTCTTAATGGGAGCTTTAAAAAAGTTCAGAAACTCATTCTCAGCTTCTATGATCTTGGAAAACTAAAAGTTATTACAACCAATCCCTATGGATAATTGAATACCTAAACTAAAGGGCAATAAGTACTTCAGAATATTGCCATCACTTTCATTTCAGTTATTTCAGAAAAAGAGATTGAGAAAAGTCAGGCTTTGAAAGATGTATTCAATTAAAATAGTGATATAAGTTAACACAAGCAAATGCAAGAAATCAGTTACTTGAACATCCTGGATTTCCACTTTCAGGTGTTTCTTCTTCTGTAAAAACAAAACAAAACAAAAATTAAAAGCTGGAAAAGCAGTTTATAGCTGTAAAAAAAAGGACTATGTTATATATATGTTATATATATATATGCTATATAAATACTACATTTTCATTTTAAGACCTTTTTAATTCATACCAACTTCTGATGTAGACTGAAACACTGATGTAAATAATAAAGTTACTATTAACATTGGCAGTACATAGTCAAATCTAAAGGGAGTTACAAATAGTTGCCTCGATATAGTGAAATAAAACCCCAGAATAGGATCTTTAATAAGTGAATAAATTTGATTTAAACTGAGAAGGATTAGCTCCTAGGTTGACAAGTATTTTTAAAAGCCCTGTATTATGTAACATATGCAGTTTGTAAAGGATGGGAATAAGATGTACAGGTAGACAGATGAAACGTACCATATATCACAGTATACTTTTAAATTCTAGTCTATTTGAGTACTAAAAAAAGCCCCTGCTAAATGATGAATGACTATATTTGGGGTTTTCTACATTTCAAATAAGACAACTTTGAAAATTAATTCTCTGCAACTGAATCTTTTCTGAATATCAAGAGTTCATTCTTTGGAGGAAAAGTTTATTCAAGTTAAGAAGAATTATTTGTTCCAATCAGTATTAGGTGTTTTTCATATGACCAAAACAAAATTAATTTAAACCTAATAAATTTACTGCATTCATTAGATGCTATATCATTCCTTGGGATATCACACACACAAGCCAGCATTTTTCTTTACACACTTTACAAGTTTTCATTCTGGGAATTCTAAGGTACACCACTCTATAGAAATAGACTGTAACATTAATCACAGCAGCACAAATAGCAACAGAAATATCACTATTACAATAACATTAATAACATTATTAATAACCAATAGGGACCAGGTTTATTGCATAACAATAAATTTACATAATATCAGTCAACAACAGAATATTAGTCCAACAAAGATGTATGTATGATGAATTAGATCTGCATATAAAAGCAGACCTACACAATTTGCTCAGGTTCACTTTTCTTCTTGAGCTCCCTGAAGGCTTAAGTAACACCATAGTGTGATCTTCTAAACACCCATTTCTTGGGAAGCAAGGATAGCTCACAATCCACAGTACCATAGTGAACTTGTCTGTCTTTTCCAGTCTTAGGAAAAAATCCCTCTACTAATCTACTCCTTTTACTACTTTTAGTGATGACTATGTCCCTTCAACACAAAACTGTGTCAAATGTCAGTATTGCCTGCCAAATACAATACTGATGCTCTCTGTCTTCACATTTGTCACAAAATAGGTTAGCAACAGCTGGGCTAAGTCTGCATGGTATCTCCAAGGTGCAGTAGCTCCAAAGGTGTTTAAAATGAGAACATTCCAGAAAAAAAGTCTTACAAGTTTCAAAATACATTAAATCTGTTCGAAAGATATGAGGCAACTTTCATGACTTTTCCTATGTGAGAATCCTCCTATGACTGCCCATTCCCATGAAGGGAATGGATGGTATCTTTGTCACACTAAACTTTTCTAATTCTATGTGCCCTTTGGATTCTTTTGTAGTATTTTTGTAGTATTGTTGTTTAAATGGGTTCATAAATAAATAAAATAGGGAAAAGCACTAACATAAAAGGCAGTACTTACGTGTGAGCACACCACTGCTGAGCAGCAGGGAGAGCAGCAAGAGCTGCACAGGGCCCATGGTGAGCCCTGAAACCTCTTGCTGCTCTTTCTTTTCCTTTTTTCCTTCCCTCTTCAAGTCTTCCCTGCTGCCTCAGAGGGAGAATGAGCATTCTGACTTGGACCTCCATTTATATAGTCTGTAGCAAGCAGCTGAGTCAAACAGTTTAGAAAGCTCAGAGTAAATTGCCAAGGGTCCAAAGGTGAGAGTCCCAGATCCTCACTGTGCTCCACAGAATGCTCTGCTTTGGTTAGTGGGAGTCATTGAATCACTGAGATTGGAAAAAACCTCTGAGATCATCCAGCTAACCTCCAGTAAACTGGGAATTCTTAATTTAGCCAAGGTTGCTCATAAATGATTGAGACTGTCCCAGTGAACACTTCTGCTAACTCCCCATCCTCACTCCTCCGAGAACTGAAAACTATAACTTCATGAACTCAACGATTAATCAAAACACTCTTAACATACAGGGCTCTCCCACTGCCTCTCTCTCCTTGCCTGTCTCTTCTGAAGAGTTTAGAGCCACCCACTATGGTGCTCCAGTTGTTCAAGTCATACCACCACGTTCCCATCACGGCAGTTGCACCACAGTTTTCCTGCTGCCCATCATGTTCCAGCTCCTCCTGTTTGCTGTCCATGCTGCATGCACCAGTGTAGATGCACTTCAGCTGTGCTGCTGGTCCTGCCATCATTTGAGGGAAGAAGCTCTGATTCTTATGTGACCATTCTCAAGTGCATGAGTTGTTCCTAACACATCAGGAATTCTTGTGTCTTTTGTGCCACAAGAACAGATCTCCAATCCCCATCTGCACTCAAATGGCAAATCAAAGGACCTTGGCAGGAGACTGTCCCTCAAACACTGCCATGTTGCCCCCAGGCTTATCTGGAGGCACAACACTGAGCATGTACTGGAGATAAGTCACTCTTTCATTTCACTATTTGCTTTTCTTTTACTCTGTAATAACATTTTAAAAGCAAAATCCCTCAGCTACAGACTCTAACAATGTATTCAAATAAATTTACCACATCTACAGAAGAATTATTACAATACATAAATTTGAAATGGAAGAAACGATCACCGCAGCATGCTTTAGCATAGATGTTGAAAGGCTTAAGGGTAGGAGTACTTGAGGAAATGAGAGTATTCTGCAATTGCATGCAGGAGAATGAGATTTTTTTTCCTTTCTATCAAAATTTCTCATATATTTTTCTGATAAAAAATAATTTACTTTTACTTGCAGTGTTCAGGTAAATCAGGTCATGTCGATGTTGAAAACTCTGTTTAATTCTTTTGTTCCCTTATTTTTGTATTAATTTTCTTTTGTTTGCTAATAATTGCAAAAATAAGAAAAAAGACAATAAATTTTATCTGAATGAAGATAAGCCTATGAAGAAGATAAACTTGATTGAAGCACAAACAAAAAAAACCTTTTAATGGATATGTATATTGGAAAAAAAAAGACTAGATTTTTTGTCCGAGAAATTCTAGAAATTGTCATGAGAAATTCTAGCAGTTTGAATTCTTTGTCTATTCATATCTGGCAAAACTAAATGCAGTAAAAAAACTGACTATGGAAATAGTTAAGAACATTTTGTTCAGTAAATTTAATTTCCATATATCTGATCAAAAAGAAATGTTTTGACATTCACAAATCAAAATATTTTCCATTAGCTTGTTGAATCAAAAATCAAATTTTGGCTTAGCTAAGCAGCAATTTCTTTATTATTATTCTTTAGCAATATTACTATTTTACCATGCATCATTGGTAGTTATCTTTAAAGCCTCATATTTCTTCATACCCTTTCTCTCTTTGACTTAGTGCCTGGCTTACTTTTCCCAAGATGCACTGTGATCATGTAACTCCTAACATCAGCTCAACTACATGGTAAACACAGATGTACAATGGGATGTTCTTTCCATTAAGGGAGGTATCTTCCTTGTAACCAGGACTTTTTCTGATGACATTAACAGCAGTATGTAACTTCAGAGAGATCTCTTGCAAAAATTTCTTTTTTTTTGGATTCATCAGCGTTGGAGACACCAGGAAGAAAATATTTCTTTGATTTTACCATTTCAGTTACTGTCCTTAGCTCATATCAATTACAGATACAATAAAAAAATAGGAGATTACTAGTTTTTACTTCCAAAAAGCAACATTGGTTTTTGTTTACTTTTGTGTCCACAGCTGCCTCAATATGCACTAAGTAACAAAAATTTTCCTTTGTAGTATGACTCTACTAAAGAGCCTGTACAGATATAATTTTGCCCATAGCATTTCATCGTTTTATTTGCATTCAAATATCAAGGTTCTGACTATTTTTTAAAATCTATTTACTTGTTCACTGCGGCACAGCAGATAAATAGAGCTCTCGAGTGCCTTTGTCTCTTCACTGCCTTCAGGTGCTTATTTGGGCTGAAGTTGAGCCCGACCATATTAATAATCACATTGCAAGACCATAAAAAGATTACAAAAATTGTGACTCAGCTCATAAGTGCACTGGTTACACAAGTGACCAATATATTGTGACAGGTTTATGCTGTTGTATTACCTAGTGTCCTGGTTTTGGTTAGAGTAGAGTGAATTTTCTTCTTAGTAGCTGGTACAGTGCTGTGTTTTGGATTTAGTATGAGAATAAGGTTGACAACACACCGAAGTTTTCTTTGTTGCTAAGCTGTATTTAAGTAAAATATTTTCAATTTCTTATGCTCTGACAGTGAGAAGGTCACTAAAATTTGTTTCTAAGCCATACTGTTCATTAGCACTTTATTTTTTGAGAATTCTTGGTTGTAATTGAGTCTAGATTTCATTCTACAAAGAATGATTTTTTTAAATCCAACTCTTCAGATTTCACTTTTCCATAGCTGCACAGAGAAATCTGCATCAAACCACTCATCTGAAACTGAACACATTCCTTCCTACACTTGTCTTTTCCAAATTGGGACTAGTTTTCATCTTTTAGTTTGCTTGATGATACTGAATTTTCGTTTTCTCTCACTGGAGACTGGGCAGATGTTTTGATGGTACTGTTAAGAGAGGTCATTGCATTGCCTTACAGTTAGATCTTCTTCAATTAACTCAATTAGATACTTCATTAAGTTTTGCATTTCATTTTCATTGACTGACTTTTGCAAGACAACAAAACAGACAGTTTATGGAACCCATTATGGTTGGTATTAAGTTACTTATATTCCAAAGATTCCTTTTGTCATTCCTTCTGTCCCTCTCTCCCTTCTCATTTTCTTTCTTCTTTCCTTCTTTCCTTTCATCTTCCTTTCTCCTCTTTGTCTTCCTTCTTTCTTCTTTTCTTTTCTAAGAAATAAGCCCACAACGTGACATTCGTATTTTTTTATAACCCATTCAGGTCAAAGTCCAGCACTTCTCGTTGTCTGGGAGCATCTTGGAAACCTTGATCTTAGTCTGTGTTTCCCGGATCAGTGTCATCTGTTTAGATCTTAGAATGTCCCTCATCAGAGAAAAATGGTTATATTTTCTGGTGAAACACCTATGGTGGTAAGTATAACCCAACGGCAATTGGGGGAAACTCTGTCTCCCAGAGGAGGTGTTGGAGGTGCATAAACATACCCTCTGTTTGTCTAAGAACCACTGCCAGAAGCCTGCTGAGGCATCAACAGTAGAAAAATATTTGGCATAAGTTATCTCCTCCAGAATTTCTCTCGTTGTAGGTAGTGGAAAATGTTTCCTTTTTACATATTTATTTAGTTCTTTTGAGTATATTCCTGGGCAAAGGGTCAGTCAATCTTCTTTTAGCACTAACAAGAAAATGTACTGATTCTTTTGAACATTTATTTGTACTCTCCTTTCTAAATATTAAACTTTCCCAGTTCCTTCACTTGGTCTTGTCCTGAGGCAAAAGAATTTACTTTTCAACTGTGGTAGATTGGATCTCCAAATTCAGTTTTGAATTTTGTGGTGAGATCCTTACAAATATGTTGCAAACCTCTACTTTATTCTCTCTCGTCAACAGGGTGACATGGTGAAATGCTTGCCGTATTTCTAAACCAATTTTTTTTTTTCTCATTTTTTTATTTGTCCATAATTTCTACTCAATTACTTGCTTTTAAGATCACCACTGGAAGACTGGTCTTGTACTGTTTCAATAATACTGTTTCTGGTATGGGTGTTTAGTGCATCTGCGAAAAAGGTAAGAAAAGAAATAACCCATTTACTTTCACAATGACAATCTGGGGATTTTCATAGAAAAATTACATGCTGTTGTTTGAATAACTTCCATTGAAACAGTGGCATTTTGTCATCCTTTCTGTCCATGTTGTAATCTTTCAGAATTGCATGCCCTGCCAAAATACTGTGTTCCAGTCAAGTGTCTGGAACCACATAAGTGGTTCAGTGAACCATGTTTTTTTTGAGAACTCTAGTTTGAAACTCTGTGCACCTTTTTGCTTCATCTCTCCCATGGTTATAACCCTTCATCATCTTCATACTGATAGAGCTCATGCTGTCTCTACAGGCTTCCATGTACCCAGGATGCCATCTCTGCCTGAAAAGTTCCAACCGCTTTCCCAATATTAATTCACACCACCACTGTGCTTTCTATGATGCTTTTCCTCATCTCCCCATCTGGCCACTTGTCAGAGACTCAATTTGTTTTCCAGACTTGTAAGTTCAATTCATCAAAACAGAAACTCACTCTTTTTCTTTTCT
>VXAU01000288.1:377448-418970 GCA_013399695.1 Formicarius rufipectus | reverse complement strand
TTTCCCTCTTTCTCTCTTTCCCTCTTTCTTTTTTATAATATTTATTTTCAAATATTTATCTGTCACATGTTAATTTTCTACAGAACACCATGTTCCTCAAAGAAACACACTACAATTAAATACTACAATTAAATGTAAGCTTTGAATGTAGGAATTATCATTTATAGAACTACTGGCTTGCTGTTTTTCTTTTTGTTGGCTTCTGCTGCTCACAAATACACTGAGGAGTAATGTTTAAATATTTTCCAGTTGTTTTGGGAACTCATTTTTTCCACCACTCTGTGCAGTTCATTTTTTTCTTTCTGCTTTTGAGAGCTGTTCAATAATCACTCAAAGTCAAGGAGTCTCCTAATGTTAGATAATTAATACACTAGAAGATGCCCTCTGTGACACACCAGATGCCTGAAGAGCACAAGGAAGTGTCTGTGGATTAAGCTCACACATGACAGCTAAGGAAATAGGTTTACACAATGTCTCATCTGAGGAGAAAGAGATATCTATATATAACTTTTTTTCCCTCTTACTAAGTTGTTCATGCGATACAAGGAAAAAACAATCAGTCAGTACATTTGCATGATGTTCCCAGAAATGAAACCAAAAAGTATGAAGCCACAAGAGTGATAGCAGATATGGTTGTCAGGTGGAGACTGAACTTTAATCTACATATTGACCAGGTTATAAATCTCATTACTGGATGATGAACTGCACTTGTTAGGCTTGAGACATTGAGAAGTTAGAAAGGAAGGGGATATGTCCCTCATCTTATTGGTACTGGCATCAAAGGCTTTTCACTTTTTGGTCACCTCTGTAAATACAGCCTTAACGAGCAGTGGGTTCAGTTTTCCTTCCCAGAGTAAAATTTTTTTTCAAAATTAGAAACATTATTGTAGTGGTTGTGATTTTAAATTCTAGGACAGGCCAAGAATCACAGAGATTTGAGAAAAAACCCTGACTTTTATCCCTAAAGATGGATTGTATCACTGAAATATCTTCAACTTACCCATACACCTGAGGATGTTGTTGATTAAACAACACAATTTTACTGTTGATATCCAAAATTCCTCATTTTTAGAAGGTATCTGAGGAGAAAGGTCTTTTTACACTCACTCTGAGTTCCTTTCTAAACTTATTATACCAGCCTAGATTACCATACAACTAATGGGACTGACATTCATATTTTAAAGATATTTTAAGATATTCTAATACTAAGACATTTTAATGATTATATGAAATACTTGCATCTTTACTTATGTAGCACAATATTGAGGAGTAGGAAAATACTACATACTTCCTCTTCACAGGTACAAGATATGTAAAATGTGCTGTCAAATCTAAAACATTTTCCACATATTTTAATGTACTTTTTTAAGTAAAGCATTTGCTGTATTTAATGAATTTTTTATTTTACTGGTGTCATCATTCCCTTTCTTTGTTAATTTCTTATTACTTCTTTACTATCCAGAAAAATTGCAGTAACAAATGTTATCCTTTTTATGTATTGTTTTATTCCAGAAACTTTGACTTGAAGTCACATTATTGTCAGTTCTACTGTATTATAGGAGTTCTACTATGAACATCTTATATGTGGAATGGTTATTTCCTCATTTGTCTATAGATACACACATCCATGCATTGATTCATATGTATTTCTGCCAAAACCAATAGGGTTCCAAATCTGAAGGGTTTTTTTAAAACCTTATTTCCCATATTAATACATATTTCTTAGTAAAATCATGTTAATTTTGTTAACTCCACCAGACAGTTAGAAAGATTGGTGTTTGACACAAGCATGCTGCCCTTGTTGGCCCTGCCTAAACACTTGATGATGTTCTAGGGACTAGACTGACATCATAACAAGATTCCAGTTTTAAGAATCAAATCATGTGGTCATAGTCTCACATTGGGCACTGACTTCCTTCTGTACAGAGTTTCAGTTTTGGGGTCTGAGGGTTTGAAAATCAGTCCACATCTATGGAAATTGTGCCTTTCTGGATAATAATTGGTTGCAGACAGACACAGCTTAAGCTAAAATCCCTTTACATAAAGGGTTCAGTGAGATAGAGCATTTTATTTTACATTTGAGCATGACTGTCCAATTGTCTCCACTGTCAACAATGTAGTGATTCATTATGCTGATCACTCCAATGAAACCAAACCTTTTAAACACTAAGATAAGGTATAAACTGCGAAAATAGTTTAAGGTTAATCTTTTAACAGCAGCTGCGGCTCAGAAAAAAAAAAAAAAAAGGAATATCCTGTTGTTCAGATAATACTAAGTTCAGATGTTATTTAGTAACAGAAAGAAAACTTTCAGAGGTTAATTTTTTTTAAAGTTCTTTGCAAACATATTCAATCAAGGTAAATATAACATGTAACTATTTATTTACTTGGCAAGAATGAAGATTTCTGAATTATACTTTTTGGTGTAAACCTCAACAAATTGACATGACGTATTTGAATGAAAAAGGAAGGGTTTCCTGGAGACATGCAACATTAAGAGTCACTTTATTTGCAAGAATGAATTGGTTGACCATGATGGAGTTATGTTAATCTACCTCATATGAGGACTTGGCTCAGTTCTGAAGCTGCCTCTTTGTTGTTATTTGATGTTCCCAGAACGTACCGCTGACTGCTCCACATTTTGCCTTTCTATTCCTTGACCTTTCACCATCTTTCCCCTTACATCCAGTATCTCTGACTTTTCATTGCCACAGTTGCACTTTAAGAATTTTATTTTCTAGGGTTTTTCTTTCAAGTCTGCTTCCTGTTTTCTGGTTCAGAACACCACGCATTCACCACACACTGGGGGCTTCCTGAAATAGTCCTCTGCCCATTTCCTAAGCTCAGGATGCAATGCTTGTGCCTTGTTTCCTAGTCCAGTGTAGACTTCAGGCCTACAATGTTCAGAGGTTAAATTCAGAGGAGATGTATTCCCCTGTAATGGGTGATTTACAGGGGTGGGCAGGGAATGTGCATGTAATTGTGGGCAATTCAGGATTGTGGTCAGATGTGTAGAGGTGGGCGAAAAAGCAAGAAGTAATATAATGGAGGAAGAGAGGAAAGAACAGTGTCAAAATATCATATCAGTACTATAGCAATGCAAACAATGGTATATTTTCAGCAGTAACTACAATAATAATAGAAGCAAACAGAGCAATTATTCATTTGCTGTGGTTCCAGTTCAGAGGCCATGTAGTGGAAGCTAAGAAGGATCAGAGAAATGTAAGTCAGAGCTTTTCAATGTCCTGTCTGAGCGGAATTGGAGACTGTAATTGTGTACTTTGAAGAAGAGATAAGAAGAGCTAAGATAAAGGAACACAAACCATTTACAAGAATGAAGAAAGACAAAAAGCAGTGAGGGTCTTCTTTTCTTGCAGTACTACAAGAAATTTGCAGGGTGTCTGTCTGTGAAATCCGTTCCTGACAGAGTACCACACATTTTCAACTCCTTGGAGATGATGGAGGAGATTTGCACCCTTCTCAGTTAGCAATTGAACCTCAAAGAAGATAATCCACCAAGGAAAAAAATTATACTAGATGCCCAGGTGTATTTAGCATTGCTTTCAATGAACTTGAAAGTTGGTGATACCTTTTAATGTAAAACTTAATCTAACTAAATAAAAACAAGGAATAAATATGATCCACAGATACCTTTGGAGACCTCTGGTTTAAGTCTATTTATGTACCTCCTGGTTTATCTCCTGGATGGAGATAATTATTCTGGTTGGACTGTGACAGTATCACAATAGTGTTTTACAAAGACATAACAAGACTTCTTTTCTTGACTGAGCTGGTGATTAGAATATAACCAAAAGACACTGAAACAGATACAACAATACAAGAATACGGAAAAGATGCACTTTATGTATTTGTCAAAACTTGGATGTTTTAAATAATTTCATATGCTGGAGGATCTCATCTGGTTTCCAGCTGCCACATCATAAGGCTATGAACCAATTTTTGATAATCTGTCATAATTGCTATTACTTCAAGAACATAAGGTAACTCAGCATCAGGCACTCATCTGATTAAACATTTAGATCTCCACAGACTGTAATGAAAACTTAGACATTTAGATTACCTGCAGACACCTACATCACAGACAACAGAGTTCTCAAATGATCAAATTTTCATGCTTAAGCATGTGAGCTAAAAAATTTCCTTCAGAACAAGGTAATTCTATACCTTCTTATAGCTTCCAGCATATCTCTGAACCACCTGACATTGCTGGGGAAAGAGTGTAGCTGTTTCTTTAAGTCTACTTTATATTCTATAAAAATCCATCTTTCAGTCTGAGTACTAATTCATGAGGCATGGTTTTAGTGGGGCTAGATAACAAATTTCAAAGATTCAATTATGTCCTCACATAGAATTTTCTCTCAACAGGTTTACATAGATAGACATTTGTTTTTCTGTATCTTAAGTAATTACTGATGCACCAAAGTAAGAGTGTGGAATGTAGATTAAGGAAGAATGTGGAGTGTAGAATGAGGTTACTTGGTGATGGTAAAGTTTAGAACAGGTAAAGCTGAGAATGCAAAACTCCAAGTCTTTTAAATGGCAGTTGTGCTCAGAAATTCAGGTCAGTATTTTTGTTATTCAGTTTCATGGAATGAATACCAAGCCTTATTTTGAATGTCAGTTATCTGAGATTTATGTTGGGAAAGTGTTTGAAATTTTCCCATTACTTTACACTTCAGTAAAATATTATTGTGGAATGAAATTATACATGGACTTACCAGCTCTTAGGTGAGTCGGTGCTGGAAGCTTTGAGCCTTTAACCACTGCTGATGGACATCTAACTCAGCCAAAGCACAGAATTAGGATTAGATTGAAACACCAAATGATCAGTAATCAAATAGACCTCAAACAGGCCACTTTGGATGGGATTTTCCCCCTATTTTTTAAAGCTAGGGTCCAGAGAGAGAAGGTGGTGATGATTAGGAGAGAGTAGCTCCAGAAATCTCGAATGTGTATTACCTTTGTTTGAGGACCTGGATGAAGTTCCGTATTTTAAAAAGTTGAATACAAGGGGGGAAATGTCTGTGGAATGGAAAGGTGGTGCTCAAATAGGGATGGAACAGAAAATTTAGGAGAGTGAATGTGCTGCTCAAATATTCACATACCTAAAGAAATGCAGACAGTAGCTTTCATGAAAAGAAATTAAGATACCCCTTACTACAGAAAGACTTACTTGACAAACAAATTTTCTGCAGTGGAGAATAAGAAAGACACAAACAGAAAATTTCTGGCAAAGAAGAACAGAAATTAAAGTGATTCCAGGGGAAAAGGGTGACGAGTACAATTTGGTTTGTTTGTACTTGAAAAATGAAATGGGCCAAGGATAGTTTTCTCGGTCAGAGTCCAAGAGTCATGGACAGTCCATGTCCATTGAGTTAAATTCCCTCATGTCACCAAACAAGGTGCTTACATGCAGTATGTGTCCTGGGAATGGTTCCTGCCTTGAGAGAAGTTTGAAACGGTGCCTGGGCATTATTTAGGAAAGTGCTTCTCAGGCTGACCTAAAACCATGCTGTTGGCTCTGCTGTTTAGCTGTGAGAAAAAGTAAGGCCCACTTGCCATGGTTTTGTTTAGTTTGCTCACGTAGGTGTAGCCTGGGAGAGTAGAGTCCAAGGAGACATGAAGATAATAGACAAAGAACTGCAATGGAATGCCATGACCTAAGGACTGAAGAAAAGCAGGGAGGAAAAATGCTGGGACTCCTCTCAACTCCAGGACAAGTCAGACCTAAAAACCTCTGAAGCACCTTACCAAGAATTGTTAAAATAGCCATTAAAGGCATTATATTTTGTCATCAAACTGTATGAAATGAAACAAACTATGCCATGCTAACCATAAATAAGGATATGAGATATGAATCTAAGGAAGTCTGAAAAACTTTCAGTTCGTTTTTAGGTAGGGAAATGGAAAGCAATGATCCTGCCGGTTTCATACTGAAGCAGGTCTAAATCACATCAGTTTAGGGAAAACAGTAAAGAATATGGTGTTATTTCCAGTGATTCTTCTAGTTGAATTTCAGAGATTTTCAACTTCAAAGGAGGAGGATAAAGATTTGACAGAGGAAAGAAAATAGGTAAAATATTGATTATTATTCCTAGGAAACAGAAATGTTCAGCCAACAACCAACATTTAGAGAACTGTTCTCAGGGAAAAGAAGTCAAATTCAGAGCATGATCTTAGGCATGTGAAAGAAGAATGTAACATCTTTATTACAATACTATTTCAGAATTTCCATGTTAAACAAGAGGACAAAATCTGAAACAGGGAACTCAAAGCCTAACTGCATAAATCAGTATGCCAGAAAATACTATTAAAATTAACAGAATATTAACAATATCCAAAAAAAAACCCCAAAAAAAGAGCAGGTCATCAAAAAAGTTAGAACTTGGAATGGTTAAAGGAGACCTGCCAAAACTCTGGAGGGAATGTATGAATGCTGCAAGAAAAAAAACAAAAAACCAAAGTAAAGTAAGGATAGGGAAAAAGGGGTTGATAGAAAGATACTGTTAAGCTTTATCTGAAAATGAAATTCACATCAAACTCAATTCTCACTATCAAAACTTGGGGCATGTGCAGAAACAGAATTTTTGTGACATTTTCTAGTGATATAGAGAGCTGCTTTGCAATGACATTGACATCAGAGATGGGAAGCAACTCAGCACATACAGTGAATCTAAAACTTTGACTGAATCCTATATCTTTCTGGAAATTTAGTCTATAGTCAACACAGAAGTGATCAGAAGGTGACTCAGGAAGATACTAAATAATCTTAAGAATTAGATCTGTAGGAATAACATCAATTTCTGTGGCACGAAGGGAGAGGTCATTAATTCGGAACAGATAGGAGAAAGCATTGCACTACTGGTAGAGATGTATTACACCTTAGAATGTAACACTGATTACTCATTATTTTCCCTGATACTGCTGGGATTTTATGTAGAACAGTCTAAGCACCTCTTGATACTTACATTCAGCAAACATGAACTCAGACTAGACGGGAATGGAAGGACTATCCAAAGCAATATGGAAACCAAAAGTCTTTTTTCAAGATGAAACAAAGCAGCCTGACAATTCTATCATAGAAAAGTCTGAGAGGGCTATGACTGACCCCTGTAAACCCACAGGAAGAGAAGACCCATACAAGCTTAAGGGTGATGTTGTTACAGGCCCAAAAGAAAGCAGACAATGGTGCATCAAGGCTAAAGACTGGAAATTATGGATCAGTCTATGAGTCTTTGCAGAAGAAATGTGGTATTTAAGGAACCAAACCTAAGTATTTTTAGAGCCTAGTTTAATACATTTATGACCAGCATAAGAGAACACAGTTGCCTGTGATAAGAGGCAGCACTATGATCCTAAAGTTTTTGATAGTCCTTTCCAGTTTTTTTGCTCCAGAAATGCTGCAGAATTTTGCTAAGCTGAAATTAATTAAGGGAATGATGAAAATACACAGTGGTTACTTCTTACACTAAAACCAGAGACCTTAGAGAAAAACTTTTCTGTTTGCTTACATTTACACCTAAGGTTAAACATTACCTTGAAAGTAAAGCCCCTCATTGCAACATCAGATGGTGTTTTTCCCTAAACACTAATGGGCTTTTTGAAAAAAAAAAAAAGGCACAAAAAAAACCAAACACAAAAAGGCAAAAAAATCCTACCAATAACCTACACCAACATTTCAGGAATGTTTCTAAAATAAGAACTGTGTCAAGGGCTGACAATTATGCAGAAAAACACAAATAATTAATGCCTTGTGACATTCAAATACTTGGGTCCAGTATTGTATTTTTTTGTTTTCTTATTTGATGGATGATTATGTCAGGGAATGCAGAAACACACAGGAAGACAAAAAGCAAGATTTTCAAAGACACCAAGAACCATTTAGGAATGGAAATTAGGTGCCTAAGGGGTATTAACCCTTACCATATACATTTCATAATTTTTTAAGTTAAGGTTATACATAGGATTACCAGTATATGCAAAAAAGGCATGTAATCATAGTAATAAATCTGGGACTTCTGCCAGAGCAACTGCTCTACAACCGGATACATTTTTTTTTCTCTGAGAAATTCTTTCCCTTAAAATCTTTAGTCAAATTTTGCCTTAAGGAAATTTGCCTCATTGCACCTCTGATGAATATAAGTGCTTTTAAAAAAAGAATAATAAACCAGGCCTGTTCTTCCATAATGACTGGAAATAGTAGAAAACAGTAGTTTTCAATGAGGTATCTAGTTTAGTGTGACAATGTCATTCTTTTGAACTATCTGATAAAACCAAATCAGTCTGTTCCCAAAAAATACCTGTATAAAACAGTTTTTAGTAAATATTTCATATTATTAATTAATATAGAGGAATTATATTTAACACCATTTCCTCTAAACTATTTAATAAGATCTTGAATAAGTGGCAGACAGAATTTAAGGAGATTCATTCCCACAGGTGTAGATGTCAACACTGTAAGAAGCCATCCATGGATCATCCCAATTCCCTTCAGCAGGAGGGTTGGCCACCTCTGTTGACAGTGACATCTCTTGCCAGGTCGCATTTTGCCCTTCACTGGCTTTTATCACAAAATGTTCATAAAATTTTTTCCCTTCAGTGGGTATTTTATTAAGAAAACCAACTTTTTAGATCACTGTTTATTAGAATATACTTGACAATTTATACCATTCTGTGGCAAGAAAAGAATTGGAACAGAAGGCATTTTGATGGACTATTGAACAACAGCAGAATTCACTAAACTCTCTTTGAACTTAAATTTATCTTTCAATCATAATTTGTGAAATGTGATGGCTGTGTACATAAACAACTAAATGTTGATACTTTACCGGTACAAAGTAGTGCCTGCTCTCATATTTGCATATGTGTGTGTGTGTATGTCAATTAATCTATTGTGCTCTCATTACTCATGATAATTCTTATGAATATTTTATAGATTTTTTTTCCATTGGCTTATAGTTGGCTACTTATATCAACCAAGGAATGAATTCCAAGTGATGTGGGGGGAAAACTCATACATTGTTTCACTAGCACAGGCATGTATTCAGTAGTGAAAAACTCACTACGTCATGAACACAGTTAAAAGAGAGACATTCCACATATTTATTGGTTTTGATATAGAGTCATAAAAGTTAATGATGGAAAAGGTCTGAGCCAAGATGTTGAATGACAATAGTAATTGAGGCTTCTAATTGTGCTAAATATGACTGTATATTTAACCAATTAAAATAAGCACCACAAAGATTTTTTTTTTCAGAATCTGGTAGCCCCCATTAAATTCTAAAAGGTTGATTGAGAAGTTCATTGAATGAAAATAAGGGTACTAGTTTTCAATACTTTATGCAGACTTGGGAGTCTGACTTTTAAAAAAAACATTTAACCTTGTTAGGCCAAATATTGAACAACTTTTTGACTTTCAGTGGTATTTTTCATTCTTTTTTGGGGTGCATTTTAAAAGGCACTGGTGAATTGCTTTGTGTTCACTAATGCATTTGAAGAATCATGGAATACATTAGTTCTCAGAGTTCTAAGGTGCAACAGTGAAATTACCTCAAATATTTGAAATTCTTTGTCATACCATTCACTGTGAAATGCGTGTCGTGCGCTGACCGGGAATTCATGTGAAACTCCGGAGCAAAACACAGGCCTAGAACAATGAGAGCTGGAATATCTCCCAGGAAGCACACGTGTCATCAAGAATGCTTTGTCTTAGAATTTGCATTCATTTTAGCAAATGTATTTCTACAATTACAGACATTAAAGAAATGCACAACATCAATTATTTCAGCATCAGTAAAACTGCTCAGATTTCCTAGTGTCTTCCTACAATTCAAGTACCAATTTTGGTTTTTAACAGTAAAATAGAGAGAAGGGCAATGTGAGATTGTTATCAGTCATGGTAACACCTCAGAAGCTGGATGAAATGACTGGCACCAAAGGTGCTCTGAGCTCTGCCCTGCTCTGGTTCTGCTTGAGAACAGATACTGAGTTCAAGATCACCTGAATGCACTGCAGTCCTTGCTACACAGATACTTGCCAAGCCAAGCTCAGTCTGACCGAGGAAGGGGTCAAGGAGCAAAGTGCATGGGATGAAAAGAAGAAAGATTAAAGGAACTCAGCATAAACTTGTTAACCTAATAGATAACAAAGGCATTCAATAAGAGGAAACTAAATAAATATTTTGATATGAGGGAGCTTGCCATGATATGGTTGACTGACAGAACCTATTTTAATAGATAAATAAGAACAAGACCTGATGGAAAAAACTTCTAGGGATATCAGGGCAGTTTCCATTACAGCTGACACAGTCTCATCACCCTTAAATAACACCACCAGTCTGTTCCATGGAAGTAGACAAGGATGTTTGAGGTCCTAAAAAAACTCCAAAAAGATAACTAAGTGCCTTATTATGGTTCTTCCTCTACTAAGTTTTCTCAAATGCCCTGCAAGTATTACTAAAGGCTCTGCACATCACTGAGTTTCTGAACTACGGGGTTGCAATTTGACAAAAGCACAACCTGAGGACAGAGACAAATTACAGCCAATAAATGTGACCAGATTCTTTGTTTGGTAGTCCAGCAGAAGACAGCAGAGAATGTTTGCAGAGCTGAGAAGTAAGAAAATAGCCATTTGAGGAACTGATGTTCAGCATCTTGAAATATGAGGATAGGAAAAAAAATACACCATATAATACAGCCTGTTTTTAAGAAGTTCTGTGTGAATAAGGGACTTGCACTGAGCTCACAGTGAAATAACATGACATAGAGTCAAAGTATTCTTAATTGTTCAATTCAGTAAAACCTATGCAATATTTTTGTTTCACATCTTTTCCATTAGGATAAGGCTTGCAAGCCACGATACATCAAATTTTCTCTACTTTTTGCTTTCTTTTTTCATTACTCATTTTCAAAGTATATATTTCATTAGTTTCCTCAATGTCATGAGTCCTTGTGGTCCTCTCTTTAGGGTAAACCTGGGAGGGTATTTTCCTACTGAGGTGTGAGTATTTTATTTTCAACTACTTGAAACTTCCTAGGCTTTTAGAGGAACATCCTGTAGTAGAAGATTCCACATTATAGCAAGGCACTTTATATCAAAACACCTCCAGTTTGCCACTGGCTTTGTTTTCTCTTAATTTACATCCTCAGGCAATATATTAATGGCATTTAGTTATTTATAGGTATAGAATTAAAGAGGGATTATTTTCAGCTACTTTGGGGTATCTATAATTTAAATTTGCCATCCAAATTAATCCAACCAAACATTTCTAACAGAAATACATGTATTTCATCTGGAACCTGCATTCCTTCCATAGCTAATGGGAGAAACTCATCTCCCCCTAAAAGTTAAATCTAAATTAGAGCAGGTGACTTGTGCTAAATAGGCCTATTTATTTCCACTGAACATTAAGTTCTCTTGGACAGCTGGTTCAGATTTTAATGCTACACACTAAATATTTGTAAAATGCACTCTTCTAGATTCCAAAGTATAACAAGATTTTATAAAATCTCAAAAAGTATTTATTTTCTCAATATGTTGTCTAAGAATTTTTACAATTCATCCCTTAGGATTTTTAAGTATTGCTGAAATTGAATTAGATTATACATACCTTAATTATCTAGGAATTATTTAATCTAACTTTGTGCATCTAACAGTCTAACTTTGTTGAATCACTTAAAATACACACCTTGATCACTTAAAATAGGCACTGCTTGTATCAAGGGCAGTGAGTTCACTGTAAACAACTATGTAGTTCATTCGTGATGTTCCTCACTCTTAACATAAATTACAACAGAGGGATATCAGCATTTGCTCGTTTGATACCTGCAATGCAAAAATGAGCATGGCTCCAAGCTCCATGTCACAAGTAGATGTGGGAATTTGAAGTGGCAGTCCTAGTATGAGATGTCTTATTATGATTGTACAAACCAGGACAAACTGCTTTCTTAAACTAGAAATCATGTAGCAATGAGTGCAAAGAAATTTTTTTTTATCCTGTGTCTTCTTGACTCACAAATGCTTTCATTTGCGATGGCAGTGGAAATGATTAGACAAAAGGTGATTACTTCCTAGGCTTATCTGACCACTGTTAAAAGGTTTTTTCTAAAACCTCTGGTTAGAGTCATCAGTCCTCTAGACAGGATTAAAAAAAAAGAAAAACCCAGGAAAAAAAGTGTACGTAAAAGACTTCTCCCCCCCCTCTCTCTCTAAGGAATGAAGTATCTTTTCTGTGGCCCTTACAGGTAGGAATGATGTTTTCAAGACTCCTCTTTGAGAAGAGGCACTAAAAAGCAACCTGCAAATTCAGCTATTATTTCAGACAATTTTCTCATTTGCATCAAGTTCCTTTGAAGCACAGAGAAAATGAACAGATCACTGCACTTAGCCTCAGTTACATTCCAAACAGGAAAGATGTCCTCATACTAAATCAAATCTACAGAACATGTACAACTTGGGTTTTTTTTTTTGTAGAAAGCAGACAATAATGGGATACTCATCTCTAACTCAAACACACTGATAAATGCCAACTAATTTGTAGATATAGCTATAAAATGGAAAGCAAATTAATCAAAATCCTCATCTTCTCTCATGCTTTTAAACTGCAATTCTAAAATTTCCTGACATTTTCATATGCATTCTGTTAACTCCAGTTGCTATTTTTCACTTTCTCCTGGAAAAAGATAGAACAAGGACTGTGAAAAAGTCCAGCTCTCACTTACTGAAACATTATCAAATAGCTCATAATCACCATGAAGTCCTGTGCCATTAGATATATAGCACCACTCTGCCACTTTTTCATTATTAATTATTTCCTTTTGAATAGCAATCAGTGAATCCAGATGTCTGAACGTGAGAGATCTTACTTGTGGCATCTGGATGTTTCATAGATTCCAAAAGTAAGTCTGTTATTGGCATTTAAACTGAATCACACTCCATCTAAGTATTTATACTGCCTTTGGCTTGCTGTGTTATTGTGCATTTATTAATAAGCCGGTGTGCTTACATTTTGACTTGGGAATACTCTGTGCACTTTGGAAGAAATCCTATCCCCATTGAAGTTCAATGGGAGTTTTGCCATCAGCTATGAGAGAGCCAGGATTTCATCCTTTGAGTTTTTGTTCAAAGAGAGAAATAGAGCTTGCTCTAGAAAGGGACTTCAAGAATCTTTCAGTCCTGTAAGATTTCATTACTTATCCATTAAAAAAATCAGCTAAGGGAAGAGGTTAAGCTGAGAAATCCTTGTTATGCTGTTTCGATATTATCAGCACACTCACAGATCTCCGATTTGGACTCGGGTTGGCACAGGTCATGCCCAGATTCAGCCTCTCCAACTACTCAGAGAATACGTGACAGCAGGTGAAGGCTACTGAAATATAAAGATTTTGGCCCAAAGTAATAGTCAGGGTCTTTTGGCTAAAAGCAGCGATGTGCCATGTTGCCATGGACTCTCCCAGTGGTGGATTTGCACTTCTGCTCCCTTCCAACAATTATGCAGAAGCCATAAATATTTATAGTTAAAGATGCATCATAAAAAAGCCAAACCAAAATAACAACAACAAAACACAAACAAAAAACTCAACACATTGAACTCCAGTCTTTAAGAGTTTTTACAAGACTTTTCAAGACAGAAAACTTTTCCTAGAAAACCTCCCACAGAACCAAGAAGAATTTCTCATGAAAAAATTCTAATAGAAAGCAAAGTATTTTGAGACTGGAGCTCTCTTTCTTGAATTTTAAACTAATGCTTTCCATGCAAAAGGGAATGAAAAGTCCTGGGAAAACTTCTGTGTGTTTTCCAGTGTCCTGGTTAATTTGCCAAAGAAATCTAGGGCAAATTTATTTTAGTTAAACATTTATTTGGTGACCACTGTTTCTACAAAGCAAATTTTGCTCTCATCACCATTAACCATTTGTTTCTCTGAATGCCAGTGAGTGCCACACTATCCATCCACAACAAGGTGCAAGGAACTATTGTCTGTTAAACATAAATTGCAGAACTAGTTTTCATGGTTTGAAATCTTGGTTTTTGCAGCTCAATATAGTTTAGGTCATGAACCATTCCTACTGCTCTATAGTGAATCATAAAATATATAAATCCCTATTACCTCAAAGAAAAGAAATAATATGCAAGGTACACGGCTATATTTTTTTTTTCATATGGCTGAACTCTTATCCACTAGGAAGAGAATGAAGGTTTAGTTGAAAAGCCAAGTTACCAGAGTAATTCTCCATCTGTTCACTCTCAGCTTGCAACAAATGCAACTCAATGTTAAGTTCACCTCTCCATAGGGTTAAACATATGTATGTTGACAGCTAGATCAGCTTAGCTGACATGAAATAACTTCTGAAGCCAGAATAAATTAAGCTCATATCTGAGTTAAAGGTTGAATGCTAACATATAGATTTTAGCTACTTTTATTTTAATGAATACAGTATTCTGGTCATGTATTTCTGAAATGGACCAAAATTCGTTACAATCCTTATGATCTGACTGCACTTTACATCTACTACTCCTAAAAGCTGCTTAAGTGGTAACAAATGTTCAACACATTCCTATGAGGAAAAAAATTGAGGGCACAACAAATGCTGAGGAAAGGAAGAACTTCATATTAATTGTCAAATTGTTCCTAACTGTGGTACTCTTTTGGAACTGAGCCTTGTCTTTGCCATACATTGAGATATAAGGAGCTGGAGGCTTATGTGGTGGCTAATACCAAAGTAGAAAACCCCCTGAGATTCACTGAGCTTATTCAGCTTCCTGTTCTTGGGCATTGACCTGGCAAATCTTTCCAGAATCACCTATAAACAGTAGAAGGATGTACTTTCTTCCTGACCATTTATGACACTACATCTTCAACACCAAGTACTGGATATCCAAAGGAGTGGACCAGTGGAGCAGAACTGTTCATGCTGAGGACTCAGTCACCATGGCATGTACATTTTGCAGACTTCAGTCTATTTTTGATCTGGTTCCACAGACAATACAAGTTAGGACTGGATATCTTAAGGTGCACTCCTGGTTTCACCTCATTTCAAATGAATCCGGTTTGTGTACCTGAAGATAGCTCTGTGATGGGAATCAGAGTAAGAGGGAGGTTTGCTTTAGGAGCATGTCCTGTATCCAGATTAAGAGGTAAATCTTCATAGTTGCATCTTTAGAATATCTGCAGTGATTCTCTCCTTTGTGGAGTACCTACCTGCATGACAACCCACTTCTCATTCCTGTCTCTTCCTTATAATAGAGATAATCAGAATAATTGCCTAAAGGAGTGTCTTCTATCTCCTTTTAATCCTGCAACTGCCAATTGTCACCCGGAAGTTTATCTATTTCTCTACTTCCTTGACTGTTCAGTGATTTTTTATTTTTTATTTTTTTCCTTTTTTTTTTGCTTGTTCAGGATTCCTTATCTGGGTAGGAATTTTGACACAGCATGAAATGCTGGGCTATGCTGCACAGACTCAATATCTGTGTAAAAGTAAAAATAAAATGTCATTCAAATTTATTTACTAAATTATTAAGAGGAGTGGTGATTGGTTTGCATTGCATTTTTTTCTATTAACTAAAGGGCAGAGCAGTCATCTGAAAGCTGAGCAAAGTCAGATAGAAAGTACATGGGGAGAGTCTGGAAACCTTGACTTCTATTTCCTGTACAGCTAGTTTAATCTCTAGACTGTTATACACAAGTCTGATGCTTCCTCCAGCTGTACTCTTGGATGAAACTGTGACTGCTGTACTTTGTGTTGAAATAAAAGCTGTCCATGTGTGCCGAGACACCACTGGTTGAACTGACCTCCCAAAGGAGCTGACAATGAAATGCCTTGTTTGTAAATCATAAACAGCCTGAAGGGAGACGGCAGCATCGAGAAGCCAAGACGGTGATGCTTCAGGGAACACAAAACATTTTGGCACCAAATTAAGGTTTCACTAAAATAATAAGCACTCACAAAATCTCAGGTGCCCAAATAAGATTTATATGAACAGCTCTAATGAGATCAGTTGCCTAAATCCTAACTGCATTGAATTTCATGTGCTCAAAGGTCTTTTTTTACCTTGCCCTTTGAAAGCTAAATGATGAAATTCAAGCTTTGGGTTAGTCCAATGCACTTCTATGAATAGTAATCTGCACTATCTCTCTGTAAAATGTATGTTAAAAATAACAAGGTAAGTTTGAACACTGGGAATTAACAAAAAGAGTAGTCTTGAAACTTACTCTTGGCATTACTTTTTTAAAAGAAAACCAAATAGTGTTTTGCTAATAGCTTGCATTGTTTTTCCAATCTAATGCAGAGAAAAGAGAATAATGGTTACAGCCAGTTCAGAAAAATTTTTAAGAATCTTGTGATACATAAAGGTACCTAACTGGAATAACAGTTTATGTTTTCCTTTTATGCCACTACTTCAAGTATTTATGTCACTTGTACATCCCTGCCCGGGTGCCTTAAGAAATTATCTTCCAGGACAAGTTCTCTTTGAAATTCTAACTTTTAACAGTATAAGTCTGTTCACTTGACTGAAAAATGCAAAGGTGAAATTTATAAAAATCTCATATGTATTTTCTCTGCTTTTCCCAGAGGGAAAAAAAAAAAAGTTTAAGTGAAAACAAATACAATACTATTTGAATTACTTATCTGGTTTTAGTTTTCCAAAAAGCATATCAGTGTATATCTCGCATTACAGTTGGCATATATTAAATGTTTTTTCTAGCCAAAAGGTACTTTTTGTTTTGTTTTATTTATATCTTACTTTTATGTCTGAGTAAAATTCAAACATGGCTATAAAACTGTTATCAATTAACAGCACTGAAAGACAGAGAGTTTTTTTCTCTATTAAGGTATTTTCTTTATTCAAATAAATTAGAGCATACATTTGCTGTGAAGCAGTGGTTCCTTCTGCATTTAGGAGTGATTTTACATGACTAATTTCAAGTAATTTGTTTTTCTGTTGCCAACTCAATGAGCTCACTGCCACGCAGCAGACATCTTTATTGTGCTGTGCAAAGGTTACAGCCAACAGAGATTTGTTATGTGCAAAGTCCAGGTATCTGGGATCTCAGTGATTAAAGCACGGAATTTCTTGTTGCTTCTTTATAATCCAAGCGAGTTCAGGTAGAGCAGCTTCTTTATAACTTCTGTGATAAGGAATGGGGTAAACAGGAGGTACAGGCAGTCACTGGTTTCAGGCTTGCGTTCGTTCTGTCAGTGACACCAGTTTTAACCTACATGCGCAATACTGATAAACAGTGGTAGACTCAGCAGTATTGATAAGATTCCTGCTCCCTGTACAAATACTTCACACAGGCCTTGCAGTTGAAAAGATTCACAAAGCTGCCTGTCGAAGTTATTTTCAGCTATGAACCCACTATACTGCCCTTGCCTTTACAGTCTAACTTGTCTGAGCACCTGCACATCTGTGTGAAGCACCAGGAGACAGTGTTGTCTTTTCAATGAAGCTGAATCTGGACCATTGTATCTAGGACAGTTTCACTGTCTGCTATTAACTAGAGGTCATAAATATTCATCTCACCTCATTCTTTTCACGATGATAAAGCTAAGAAGAGATTTAAAAAAAAATCTGAGAGGAAATTATAAAATCCATCCAGAAAAGTGAGATAAACAAGTGAGTAAGTACACACTCATCAACAATTGTTCAAACACACATACTCCTGACTAAGATAGCACAGAAAAGAACTGACTTTTGTTCCACTCACAGATAATGGTTCTTAGTGTTACTGGGAAGCAGTACAAATTAATTAAAATCTAATTATTTTTGTGCCCATTTTTCAGCTGTCAGCTGTCACTGTTATGTTTGCTAATTACCCACCAGATCACCATACCCTACACACAACTGGCACTGATGTCTTTCTGCTTCCAAAGAATATGTTCCCTGTAATTTCTTATGACAGTTGGTGATGCAGCTGGTTCTGCCCAATACTGGTTCATGGCTCAGATATGTGCTGATGTATAAGACTACTACAGGGCCTAACTGGATTTCAGTTTTGTTTCTTCCCCAGTACCAGTTTTCTAGCATTACACACAGGTATGTTCAGTGCAGGTTCATTCCCTTCATTCCCAGGTGGGAAGGAAATAAACAGGAACAAGAGAGTAACACCAAAGGATCAGGCAACAGACTGCTACTGGAAAGGGACAAAAGCAAATTGCCTCATCTTTCAGAACCCGTTCCTATGACAGGTAGTTATTTATCATTTCTGCACAGAACTGGCAGTTAAGAACATCTGATCCCTGAAGCATTTAGGATTTTAACAAAGATACAATATAAATACATTACATTTTGGTTAAAGAGTAGCAACATAAATGACTATGCTCTTGGAGATATTGGAGTTACTGCTACTTCCAGTGAGAAGGTATTTTCAAGTCTGAACTATACCCTTTTGTTCTGAAAGGAAATGTTTTAAAACCAGTTTCAGAATACAGCGGTCTTTCTATGACATTACAGGAATTTAAAAGCATCCAATTGAGACAGCTAAAGAATGTTTTCAGAAGCTGGATCTTTCATATCTAGACCACCCAAATAAAAGATATTTCTGTATTATATTTGATATCAACTTAGACTAAATGTTTTCTAAATTTGTTCCATTAACTTTATATTTTCTTCATGTTTTTGAGAGATCTGTGCTACTTATGAGTTGAACTTTCAGTTTTCCTATTTTCTCACATAGAAAGAAAATTATTTTAACAATTACGGATATCTTACATACATTTTGTCTTGATTTGTGGCAGTAACAATCCTATAATCCAACCTGTGTACAGGAATGGCCATAAATTATGGAAATTAAACATTGAATACTTGATCTTCTTTACTGTTTAGATCACAAATCTAATCAGGAAATTAGGCTGATGAAAAATGTGGGATGCCATCAGGTGCAACCACTTCTCAAAACAGGGCTGACTTCAAAGGTAAATCAAGTTCCTTAGGGATAGAGTCATGATATCAATATGTAAATTTTTAGGCCAACATGTATGTTTTTACCTCCACAATACCCAACTGTGATAAACAGAAATATTGCTTTGCAATGAATAGAAAGTATTCAGGAGTCTGCAACATGGATCAGTACTCTTGGTCAGCAGAGAGAAAAAAAATCAAATTAAATTTAAGATAAAACACAGTATTTGTATCTCTGACATAGGAAAAGAAAAATGCAAATTAGTGATTACCAAGGCTCAGGAAGATAATGAAAGCAATTAACAGCATCATTAACTGCATGGTAATAATATACAATCAATAGCAACATAGCAAACTTTGCGATAAATTCAGGATTTGCAATTTCTAGATATATGCAATTTCTAGGGTGAGTTGGTTCAAATACTCACAGTTGTAGGTGTTTACCAGTTTCAAGGGACAGTCACTCAAGTTTTAAGGTGCTGATCTTAATTTGTTCTGCTTTATCACTGGATCAGGTTTACTATTTATCTTCAGTGAGTTACTCTCTGAAATTACCATGACTGTGACTTATTTTATTGATTTCAAGGAAAGGCTGACGTGAGAAGTCACATTAATAGTATCAATACCTCTTAGCCTATTTTTTGTAGCCCAGTTTGTCAAGCTTGTCTGCAAAAGTTTTTGGTTTTTGTCCTTGAAAATTATCAGTACATCCTTACAATTCATTTGTTTGCAAGGACCATTTTCTGAAGTCACTGTTTAATCAGATATTAGAACACTCCTGAAATTTGGCCTCAGTCCATCTGGGCAAACAGACTTAATTAACACACATTACTCTTCATCATCTCCTATGAGGGAAAAATAAAATAATCAGAAGGATACACAATTCTGAAGCAGCTGTCAATTTCTTACACAGTAAGACTCTCCTAGACCAGGCATACTTAAGAGAGATCCATTATCAAGTCTTCCTCAATTCTGAAACAGCTGGAAATAGACATAGAATTGGATCTGCCATCCCAAGATTGCTGTTAGTTTGATGGAAAACAACAGTCAGAGCTTTACAAGGTACCAAGTATCACTTGTGGTTAATTCCATAGGAATCTTTTTTTTCTATTCAAGGTGAAATAAAGCTTTTGAGATACAATTTCACCTCAGCTCGTGAAGGTGGAAACCTTGTGACATGAACTGATCTTAAGAGAACCACTGGTATCACAGCACTTCCTTAACCCTCATTTTGCATTTAAGTCAGATTTTGGGTTCGACTCCAAGTGTAATTAGAGTTCTTTGCTATATAATAAAACTCCAAATGAAATTAAGTTTATCATAACTGGGCTGTCTCCAGTTCTGTGATTTCAAAGGCATTTATGTGAATATTCTTATTGTAAGGCAAATGATAAATAAATGTTAAGTCTGCTGTGATGAAAGATGTGCTTAATATGAACAGAAAAAAGATACCACGAAGACAGTTTGGCAGTTAAAATACAAAATAGGCAGGATTTATTTGCTTAAGAGAGAAAACTGGGAAGTCTATCCAACCTCAAACCCCATTAAGTTCTGATGTTTTATGCAACTTCAAAACCTGTATCAGTGCTTTACATGCATTACGGTCATTTTGGCCCTAAAATTTCTGTGTCTCACTATAAGCATCAAAGCCAAGGAAAAAGGCAGATCAGGAAAGAGTCTCAGGAGTTCACAGTTATTGATTACTATTCAAGGAAAATTTAAAACTGGAACAAAAACCCTACTATGGATATTTTTATTTTATTTAGCAGAAAATTTACCAAGTCTATTAAAGTTTTAGCAAGTTTCTGAATTGTAAAGAAAAATATTTTTTATATGTGTTTGATTTTCAGTTTTAATAAAGCCTTTGTTGTTCCCAAATATGTACTTAAGTTATGTTATATTTTATTTTGTT
This sequence comes from Formicarius rufipectus, assembly GCA_013399695.1. Taxonomy (NCBI): domain Eukaryota; kingdom Metazoa; phylum Chordata; class Aves; order Passeriformes; family Formicariidae; genus Formicarius; species Formicarius rufipectus. The sequence goes on along the minus strand of VXAU01000288.1, from coordinate 398,136 downwards.
TTGCTAGGAGGTTTTTTTTGGGGGGTGGAAAAGTCCCTGAAATGCCGAGACTGTTAAAATCATAAATCTTCAGAACAATATTTCTCACTGAAACAACGTGGTTCCAACTTAATTCCTTTGGGTTTGTTTGTTTTTTTGTGGGTTTTTTTACACATTTTTTGAACACTAAAGAATGTAGTACATAGTCTGATTTTCAGTCTAGCTGTTTTGTGAGAATTCACAGCAGCTTTTCTCTGTGTCTGTTGACACTACAACTGAAGGTGCCACCGCAAGGGGAAATGGTTTAAAGAAGCACCAAATACATTATTTGAAGACTGTAAACGTCAGAGTAGAAGAGCACCTACAGCATATGCCTAAGGTCCCCCATGTAATTGCACAACCCATGGTGAAATCTCTGCAATCACCTCTTTCCTGTTTACTTATGGTAGCCAGTACAAAGCTACTATGATTATAAATACTCTCATATTCAATACATATTTATATTCTGATTTTTGTTTTGCTGGATATGTACTCCCCGGTATATAGTTCTTTGATAACGTTATATTTTGGCAATTCATTTTTTGCCTTTTAAGACTTGACTATTGCTACAAAATATTCCCGATACGACCTGTGTAATTGTGTAATTCTTGGTGTGTGTGTGGGGGGGGAGGGGGAAGGACAACACTGACATGGAGAATGATAAGAATTAAGCAAACACTTCAGGGCCCAGATGAACAGATAATGTTCAATTTCAGACCATACTGACCTGTTCATCTGAAAGATCACCGTGACACAGAGCACACAAAAGAAAACGAGCCACTTCCATGAACCACTATGACCATTTGAAAGAATGTGACCATCAAATACCTCCTACCTTTTCCAGTCCCCTGCATTATTCCATGTAATAAAGAAAAGTGGAATAACAACCTGTCAGCTAAGCTTCAGATTGATTCTGTTTGGACAAGGCAGAAATTCAGAAATTGTTTGCTTTCTTCTAACAAGGACGTGTTTTCTGCAGAAACAGAGAAGAATGAGTAATTTCTACTTTCAGCAACCTTTCTTTTACATTAGGGAATTGACAATGCAGTTTGTCCAATGAAAGATCTAGAAAAGTCCCTATGTACCATTTCCAGTTGAAATTAAGGCAGGTTCTTATAAAACCACAGAAAGAAGTGACATCTGTGCCCCAAGTGTTCCAAACAGGACCTGAGATTATTCTCTGACCCTTCACTCAACTGGTATAAATATATATATATATATTTTACCCTCATCAGTAAATTTTCTTACTCTCCAAAACAATGTGAATACATCCAAACCTATTGCAAAATACTCCCTGAGACAAGTTATGTCTACAATCACGCCCAAGAACTTTTTGAAGGAGTATTTGTTGGTTCATTACAAAACTGTGCTAAGGAATATTAAATACATAAGAATTCACAGAATCATAGCATCATTGTCTTCTTTTTGCTCAAATCTTGAATAAAATAGACCTGTAACAAAAAAAAAAGACTCTAGACCTTTCCAAATGTAGGGGTAAATCTGTCACTGGATTCCAGAAGGGTGAATTGTCCTTTTCATTTTGAAAATAACGTGTGCAAATTTCATAAAATATTATCTCAATTTAACCTTGAGATAACTACTTAATTTTAAGACATGGTAGAGGAAATAAAATATCCCTTCTTTTTGCTTGTATCTTGTTTTTAATTCGATCCCTGGATTATGGACATTGATGCATAAATTAACAGCTCTCATTTCATGAAGATTGCCATTAAGAGGTCAATTGTATAGAGCTACTAGGAAATGATAGCACTTAGTAAAACTCAGTATACAAAAAGACCATTAGATTTTAATTTAGTTTTTTATTTTAACTTAATTATTCACTTTTTAACCTACACGAACTGTCTGAAGCAGAGGTTTCAGTTTCACAACAGCATTATTTGGGAAATAATATATATATATACACACTTATGATACTGAACAAGATATATATGTATATATATATGAATAAAAATCTCATTAAATATAAAATATTTGTAATTTGTGGTCTTAAATAAAGTATCCATTATAATGTTATATTCATTATCAAAACCTGAAAATTACACAGCAGGCATCAATAATAATTTGAAGTAGTAGTTAGACCTGAAAATAACCACTTGTAATAAACACAGACCTGCTTTTCCTACCCAGATTAAGTATCATTAGGTCGCGTGCTAACTTAAAAATACATTGACCAATAGAACAATACAATGTAGCCTCTATTAACTGGTAGATTATGATAAAGCTGATAACATACTGCAATCAAACACAGGAAAGGACAAATCCCTTCTCAAAAACCTCACCTAAATTCCAGAGAAAAAAATGTATACAAAAATTATAAATACTTTCATATTTTCTCTCATATAGACGTAGGTTTTGGAATGGCATGAAAGTGTATTTCCTTTAACTGATAAGTAATCGCAATTATAAATTTAATTTGACATTTTTTATTTGTTGTGGTTTAAACAAAACAGAATTTCATTGTTCCATAGAGGTAAGTATCAAGTACGGTAAAGATATTTTATTTCTCATTAAAAAAAAAAAATTAAAAAAATTTGTATGTGAACATTTCAACAAGAACAGCAGAAAGAAAAAAAGCCACTCAAACCAAATAAATTTCACATGAAACCTGTAAAGTAAGAACTGAGTCACATGTAAGACAGCTAGTGAAAGCATCAGATTAGATTTGATAGATAAGATCCCTTTCCATGCCATGCATTCTGATTTTACACTAATTATCAGTACTGTATTTTCTTCACAGAAGACAAAAAAAGCTCTATAGAGTACAAATGTAATTTGTATACGAGATTTCTTTTATTGAGCTCATATTTACCTCTGCATGCAGTAGGTGCAGCAGTAGCAATGTTAGCAGATCATCATCATTTATTATTCAGAAGCATACTGGTTATCTTAATTGCTGGTCTCAACACATGAAGTATTTCAAGGAGAGATCACCCATTACACAAAACATGAGTGCATGCACTCTGGTGATACATATGTTCAGTAATATGTAAAAATTAGAGAGTTAATCTAATGTTGTGCACAGAGAGTTGTACATGAGCTGTTGTGCACAGAGAGTTGTACATGAGCGGTGCAGAAGTGCTCATTGGAAATGCACTCATTTTGAAGAGAACTGGCTGCCTCAGTGCTTGGAATCCATTCATAACAAAGTGAAACACTTTGCTAACCACACCCAGTAATTCCTTATGACTTCTTAGTTTAGAACATTCCCTGTTAACATAAAAAGAAATCTGTATAGAAAAAAGTATTGTTATAAGAATTTATATGGAAACCCATAGGGCAATATTTGGAACCATGTTTATTCAATCTTTTAGGCAATCCTCACAGCACATCCCTGCAGAGGGTAAAGGGACTTGGTTTTGCACCAAGGCAGTTGAGACGGTACCAAAAAATTACTGTGGAGAAGGCCTGAATGTGTTTTCCACGGCTTATACTGCAAGCAAACATAAAGTATATGAAGCAGAAATCTCCACCTGCCCAGAAATACCACTTTACATGACAGAGAAGGGGAAACGTAAGAGTAGACTGAATGCTGGGAAAAGAGCTTAGCATAAAGTTTGGATAGGGAGGTGCAACTTACATAATCTTCTGAAAGTGGCCAAATGCTGGATCCAGTGAAGTTTGTTTCCAGAGAAAAATCAGGCTACTAAGTATGCTCTGTCTTTCAGTTGTGGCACTATCATCTTTGGCGTTTTGATCCTACAGTCAAATTCACAGTTGAAAATTTCAATGAAAAGCTGACAGGCACACGGATGCACTTGTGTAAGTCTGACTGTGGAATCAGAATCCTAAAGTTTTGCTCTAGAGACTTGGGAATCAAAACAAATCTGCAGCATAAAGAAAATCCAGATAGACACTGAAAATCTGTCTGCTTTTTACTATCCACACAGTATAAGTAACACATGTAATACTTTTCTTGTTGCTTAAATATATGGAGTGAAACCCTTGCCCCAGTGAATTCAGTGGGAGTTTTGCCATTGACTTCAGGAAGGACAAAATTTGCTCCCAGGGCTGGTGTGATTTCCAGCTTGTCTTTGCCCCTTTAATACATGTGATGACAAAATCCTGTACTTCAATTCCAAGGATGTATCAGCACCCTGCAGCAATTAAAATTGCTGTAGTATATCATCCAGTACATTGCCTGAAAGACACAGTGGAGAAATAGTTTTTTCTTTATGCTGTATGAATAGCTAAAATTTACCAACACAAAATTAAAGATATTTTAACTTAAATTCTCCTTCAGAATTGATCTCTACATGGATCAAAATATGTATGCAGGTAACTTAGTACACAGCAAACTTTCTCTGCCTATCTGAAGATAGGATTTGATCCTTCATTAAAAAGAGAACTAGTTCTAAAGCCCACACACATACATGTGGACATGTGAAGTGCTAACACAAAAGAGCAGGTTGCACTGGAAGGATGAAAAGCAAGTGTGTGTTGTAATGAACATTGCCAAGGTTTGCTGGGGAAGGGAAACCTTAATCCCTATCAGTTAAAGCCAGCGCCAACAAGAGACATCAAGAGGCTGGAGAGGGGACACAGGTCAGCAGAAGAAAGCATAGGGGAATTCCTGCCATTCCAGACAGTAAGTCAACTTTATCAGGGCTCAGTTTAAAGGCCTCTGCGACAATGCACATAGGACCGGGAATAAATAGGAGGAGTTAGAGACATACACACACCTGCAGGGCTGTGATCTTACTGGCGTCACTGAAACGTGGTTGGGATGGCTCCTATGACTGGAGTGTTGGAAAGGAAGGATACAGGTTCTTCAGGAAAGACATGCAGGGTAGATGAGGAGGGACTGTCACCCTCTATATCCATGACCATCTGGAGTGGACAGAGCTTGGCCTGGGGATAGATGAGGAGCTGACTGAGACCTTATGGGTCAGGACTGAAGGGAGGGCAGGGACATTATACTGGGGGTCTGCTACAGGTAGCCTGACAGGAAAGACTGACTGGTATAAGGCCTTTTTTAGACAGGAGCACCCTCACATTCACAAGCCCTGGTCCTCATGGGGGACTTCAACCACCCAAATATTTGTTGGATGAACAAAATAGCAGAGCTTAAGCAATCCAAGAGGTTCCTGAAATTCACTGATGAGAACTTCCAAGTTACAGAGGAGCCAATAAGGAGAGGTGCTATGCCGGACCTTGCCCTCACCAGCAAGGAGGGGCTGGTGGAGAGTGTGAAGGTCAAGGGCAGTGATCATGAAACAGTGGAGTCTCTTAGGGCAGTGAAGAGGATGCACAGCAAGCTCACTTCCCTGGATTTCAGGAGAGCAGTCTGGCCTGTTCAGAGATCTGCTCCACTCTCATGAGACCTCACCTGGAGCACTGTGTTCAGCAGTGGTGCTCCCAACTAAAGAAGGATGTGGAACTGTTGGAGTGATTCCAGAGGAGGCCACAAAGATTATGAGAGTGCTGAAGCACCTCTCCTATGAAGACAGGCTGAGAGAGTTGGGGCTATTCAGCCCGGAGAAGAGAAAGCACTGAGGACACCTTATTGTGGCTTTCCCGTACGTCAGCAGCCTACAATAAAGATGGGGACAAACTTTTCAGCAGGGTCTTTTGTGACAAGACAAGGGGGAATGGCTTTGAACAGAAATAAATTAGTTTAGATTATTTATAATGAAGAAATTAATTACTATGAGGGTGGTGAGGCATTGGAACAGGTTGACAAGAAAAGCTGTGCCCTACTCCCATAAACAATCAACGTCATATTGGACAGTGCCCTGAACAACCTGATCTACTGGAATATGTCCCTGTTCATTGCAGGGATGTTGGATTAGATGATCTTTAAGGTCCCTTTCAACTCAAACCATTCCATGATTTGTTGTTTGCACTATGATTTCAAATTTCATACAAATGGCCAATGACAAATGCTAGAAAAAAATTTAGAGAGATCATTTGTTTGTAAACAGAGACAAGATGTAAAATATTTAACAAGATGGATATAATGATTAACACTGTAATCTAATGTAATTTTTTACTAAGAAACAAATACCAACTAGCTTATACTGCGGACATCAGCTTCTAAAAATTCTGAATATTGATACAGTAGGAAATGAAGATGTTCAACATTCCGGAAAAAAGAGGCCTTTTACAGAGTATAAACCAGTGTTTTGAGATGGAGAAGCTTAAGTTTCCAGAGTCTTTTTGTTTTCTGATGTATGTTTTTATGTTAAATGAAAATTGTGTAGAGATTCCAGGTAAGACTACTTTCCTTAAACACTGTATGTCCAGTGCACAGGTGAATAAACAATGTATGAGAAAAAAATAAAACAACCAAACATTCTTTTGTTGAGAGTCCGGGAAGTTTGATTTTTACTTGAATGTCTAAAATTCACAAACAGATTTGTTAAGATTTTAACTGAGTATGAATTAAGATCACCCAACTACTGTCAAATCTGCATAATCCAAAATGTGTACCTGTGAAGACATTCATGGTGCTAATTAAACTCTGCAAGAGGCTGTGTCTCTTTCTTTAAATACAACTTGTAGGGTTGAGGCCAGAATTTAATGAATCAATAGAAATGGACCATAGAAGGGAATAATGTTAAAAACCTAGAAGGTACTTCATTTTGAGACAATTAGATGGTTTAACAGGTTTTGTTTCCACCTCTCAGCTCCTGTGATTTCATGACACACAGTTCAATTAGTTCACACACCATCACTACATGACACAGTTCATTCCACCACTCATCAGAAATATTCAGTATTTCAAAGGACAAAATTACCACTGTATATTCAACTTCCTTCTCCCCCTCAGGAAAACTACTGTCAGAATTACATAAAAAAACCCCAAACAAACCACCAAACAACTTTTTGGTCTATAGATCCTGTGAAATATAGTATTCACTATGCAAAATGGAAGTATTTGGATTTAAAAAATTGAAATTATTATAGTTCTATTGTGAATATGGTTACTACTTTTCCTGTACGGTCATTCAGTCACTCTACTAGCCCCACAGCACACGCACCTTGATATTGCATTACAGGTCACACTGAATTGATCACTCCTGTGGTCCTTCCGGCTACCAAAGGAACACAAGTGTATTTCCAAGCATTCTGCTGAACTCGTGGCTGTTCCTGCCACCTCGTGGCCATCGCTCAGCTTAACAGAAACACAAACCAGGAACAACACATCAAGAACACTCTTTCAAAGATAAAACATGAAAACTTTTGGGCACAAACTTTTGTTTTGAAATGAGGGTTTTAAGTCCTGTTGTTTTTCAAGTTTGTTGACTACTAAAAATAATCTGACTTGAGAAAAAAGGAAACGTTTTATACAGATCTTGTAGTATCAAAGTTTCAGAAGACACACTGATTCTTCCAGGAAAACCTAACAGAACAATATGATAATTTTTATCGCCTATTTCTAATTATAAATGCCATTGTTAAAACAATACACTCGAGCTGACATGTTAAAAACGATCAATTTATTGTGAGATTTCTCTTAGGCAGAGGTGCTTTTCACTCTTCATTTTCAGAACTCTGAAATGCCCTGTACTTCTGCTGTAGCCACTCACTAGGACCTTTATGCTACTTACACGTTCCCTTTCAAAGCCATTTATTCAAAAGACAAACACAAATGCTATGACAAAGAACACATCAGTATGTTTTAGAAAAGCAATTGATTAAAAAAGAAAATGTTTCTGGCAATCAGAAATCACTGATGTGTTTGCAGGTTTGCACAATACTCAAGCTGAAAGGGACGAAACTAAGCCTTGGAGCGTAAGTTTCTCTGCCCATACACTTTAGCATGCAATGAATTAACCAATACCCATAGGAGACAAAGTTTGTTATTTCAGACTCTTCTTCCCTCAAGTGAAGTGTAACAGTTATCTATTATAGAAAGAGTTTTATGACATTAATATTCAGAAACAACCTTAGCAAAACTAAGCACAGATTCCAGAATAGCTGGCATCAAAAGTCGGATATGTGTTGATTAACTCTCCTTCTCTCCCCTTGTGGAATCAAAGCAGTTCTGTTCATTACATAATTCTTTGCTCAAGGCAGGTGCTGCAGAATGGGATTCATTTTGGTCAGCATAGAGAGCACAGAACAAGCACCAGGAGGGTTCAGCTGTTTACTCACCCAGAAAGGAAACATTAAGGAGTAGTTCAAGATTTAAACCCTTCCTTGTTTCTACACTGGGGAGATAATCTCGTTTTCATGTAATGTGAGTATCTCTCGCCTTCCTTGGAGATAGGTGATTATCTATTTATTTCTGCACAAGGAATTCAACAAGACTTTTATTTTAAAACTCAAACAGAAGATGCTGGTAATTTCTCTCTTCCTTTTATATGGTATTTTACAGATTGCAATGTTTCCTTGTAATTTTTCTACTGCTCAAATCAAAGGAAACACATCACCACCACCTGCCAAGAACTTTCTAAAAAGGCTGCAGAGTGACTACTTTTGGTGCTTAGACTAGGAAATTAATGTCCATGTTTTCAAAAAGCCATCCTTAGGGTAATATTATTCAGCACACCCCTCAGTTTTTACAACAATCTTACATTCACATTCTTACAACAATCTTACATTCCCTCCCCTCAAAACCAGCTTTCCTAAGTGTTGGAAGTTAGCTAGAATCGTGATTAGATGTTCATTATCTGAGTTCAACAAAGTGTTTAGTTAAAAAGTTCTACCTACTGGCAGGCAGCTGGTAGCAGAGCTTCATTTATTATCTTCTGTTTAACTCCAGTAGAATAAAACTTTTAGGTTTTTTATGCTACTTTTGAATCTATAAGGAAAATGAGTACCCATGACTTTACCCAGTTTCATGTGCCTGAAAGAGGTCAACTCTGAAACAAATCACTATCTCTTACAGAATAAAAATGGGTATAAACAGACTTTTTTCTATGAGCACAGAAGACTTTTTTAATTTTAGGGTGACATTTACTATTTTAAAGTATATACAAGAGTCATAGGAAAATGTTCCTGACAAGAAGATATACCTGAGTGGACAGTGAGATATATTTTGGAACACATGAAATATCATCTTATTCAGAAGTTCCATACAAAGAAAAGTAAGGTTCACTCTTTGGGTTATCTTAGTCAAGACTTGTTAAGAGCAAAGCCTCACAATTCTTTTCCAATTACATTTTATTTCTGTCAATGAGGTATAAATAAACTTACCAGAGTTTGGTAACCTTCCATACCGGATAAAACAGTAAAATTTAATGGGTTCCTCATAATGATGACAAGGAAGTAAAACATAAGTATTTGTGGGAATAACAACATCACAGAATTTGTAAAGATCAAGAAAGTGAAAAAGATGAGTTGGGTGTATTACTCACACAGCAAACACAGCTGGGAAAATTCCCTGAGATTTAGTACTAATCAATGTGGACTGTGTAGTTTCATCAGTATTTTAAAACATTTGCAATTCACTTCAGTGTAAACACTGAATAGGTTTTGCAAGTTTGCTGAAGTACACTATAAGGATGTTCTGGGATATTGCAAGACTGCAATTCCTGCTTTTGGCTGTTTCATGCTCCTGATTGCCTGCAAATAACCCATAGTGACTGTTCATGTTTCAAATGTTACTGGAGGAGCTCACTCCTGAGATCTGGCAGTGCTTTAGACACTCTGGTACCTGACGGTCCTGAATTGCCATTCTGAGGCTACACTTTCCCTTCACAATGTAGAGGATGCCAAGACAATATAGAACATTGGATTCTAGATTCCAGCTTGAGGTTCCAATCTTGCAAGAATCTAACTTTTTTAAAAGCTCTGGTTTTACCTTTCCTCTCTAAGTATGGCATTAATGAAGTCCATTCTTACTTAACTCTGACTAATTAGACAAAGGATGTGAAATCTAATCATCTAACACAAAGCAAAACTACATACATAAATTTTGTCAGAGCTTCAAAACACCTTAGAGAATGGAAAATTTCAGTATTACACACAGTTTTCACCAGTCTATCACTATACTAAATATATGGTATTCTATCTATTTTATTCAAAGTGACACAAGTATGCTCATGTTTGGCAAGGTTCTCCAAAGTCTTTAGATACACTGGATGGTGACCTCTTCAGAACAGTTTTCTTCTAGTAAGATGCATATTCCAGGAAATGTAAGTCTAGAATAGTCTTAAAAGCCAACCCACCAGTACACAAATGGAGAACACAGCATCTCAGGTAAACAGTTACATTAAAAATGAAATATCTGTGTGGCATACACTAAGGTGATAAATTACTTGCCATCCCAGAATGGAAATGTTACAAACTCATTACATTTTCTAAGACTTGAAAAGCTTCCTTAAGTCTGTACCGTCTGTAAAGAGGGACCAGCTGAGGGAATGCCTTCTGGAGAAGCTGCTTGAAGAGGAGTATGCACATCCAAACCCTGAAGCACAAAATGGGAGGCCTGAGGTACAGAGGGAGTGTACGCTGGCCTCTGCTGCATTACATTAGGAAAATAATCAACTTTACAGTTCAGGATTGTGTTTTACTGTTACTTTCTGTTGAAATAAACAGACCAGAAAAAACTCAAAGTAATTCGGAGGGGGGTTTTCCAGGAGTGGAATTCAGTTGTCCAACATAAGAATGCAAGAATAAAGTATACATTTTATCTAGAAACATAAAGTTGACGTCCTATCAGTGATACTTCTGTATAACCTCTGTTCTGAGTTGCTCTTACAAATACTTGACGGTGCAAAACATGCCCACTTACCTGCAAAATCAAATTAAGAGCTTCTGTAAATTTCAGGATTAGTTCCGGTATCTACAAAGCCACTTTAAAAGTATATCACGCAGGCTTGAATATATTAGCTGTATTTGGAGACCACTAAATCTGCAAGTATTGCAAACCCAGCTTTTCTCTCTCTTGACTTTGGACAGGGTGCAGCAATCCTGAGCAGCATGGGGGGAAAAACAGGTAAAAACTAAAGGCAAACCCTTAGAAATTATTATATACAGCTGAACTCTAGAGTGCAATCAGCTATCGACACACCAGCAGGTTGATATTTGTAGGGCTATAGAGCAAACCAAGCTTTCTTGTGACCACAGAACCATACACTCTTTTTTTTTTTNNAAGGAAAAAAAAAAAAAAAGGTAAGCGAGGCAGGACTTTGCACCCTGTTAAGCTGTACTTTTCCCATCCTGGAGAATTCCTTCCTGCCAGTGGGAAAGAATAAGGAGCTCTCGGGTCCTCTCCAGGCGGCCCCTCAAGGCTTCGACAGCGCTGACGAGCGACAGCTGCGACGGGCAAAGGTAGAGGAAAAGCAACTGCGACCAAACAACAAAAACAAACCAAAACCCCCAAACAAAGCCCCTTAAACCCCCCAAACAAACAAAGGCACAGCTCCGGACGCACAGCGAACCAGCCCGCCCGCAGCGCGGGTGGACGCGGAACTCGAACCGGGGTCCCCCTCGGGCTCCGCCCGGCGCTGCCGCTGCGCATGCGCGGCCCCCGCAGCGCGTGCTCGCCGCGCTTTGCGCCGCCATTTTACCCGTGGGGCGGGAGCGGTGGTCGGACCGTGCTGTGGCAGTGCCGGTTCACCTGCAGGTTTAGGGGACCGTGCTGTGGCAGTGCCGGTTCACCTGCAGGTTTAGGGGACCGTGCTGTGGCAGTGCCGGTTCACCTGCAGGTTTAGGGGACCGTGCTGTGGCAGTGCCGGTTCACCTGCAGGTTAAGGGGACCGTGCTGTGTCGGTCCCGGCTCTCTTAGGGCACTGGCAGCAGTGAGGAAGCTCTGACCGCTGCTGAAGGGTGCTGGTTTTTGCTCTCGGCTCTCTCCTGGCCGGGCCGTGCCGGCTCCTCGTAGGTGAGCACGGCCTCAGACAGCCCCGGGCAGGGCGGCTCCTCTGCCTGCCCCTCCTGTCCTGTGCTTGGTTGCATTTAAAAGCCCTTTTGTGGTGTCGTGAGTTGTCTGTATGGTGATGGTGTGTGATAGAATGTGAATTTTGATGACAGCTGTTGCGAGCAGAAATAAATGTGGGACTGCTTCTGTTTAGAAAGTAGGTGGTCGACAGCCCCTTTGTGGTATTTCTCTAAGTAGGGTGGTTTTTGAGCTATAGTGGAGAAAGAATGGTCAGACCATGCTTATAGGAGGGTGGATTCTGTTTTCTAATTGCATTTTAATGTAATTTTAAGATGTGTGACAGATGTGTTTGCTAAGGAGGGGGAGGATTTAGAGAATCACAGGATGGTTTGGGTTGGGAGGGACCTTAAAGCTGATCCAGTTCTAACCACCTTGCCGTAGGTAGGAATGCTTTGCACTATCCCATGTAGCTCGGGATCCCATTCAGCCTGGCCATGAACACTTCCTGGGACGAGGCTTCCACAGCTTCACCGGGCAATCTGTCAGTACCTTACCACCCTCATGAAAAAGAATTTCTTCCTTATCTAATCTAAAACTGCTCTCTTTTGATTTAAGGCTGTTCTTCATTGTCCTATTGCTCCATGCGCTTGTAAAAGTCCCTCCTCAGGTCTCTGGTAGCCCCTTTTGGTATTGGAAGGTGAAGTAAAGTCTCCCTGGAGCCTTGTTTTTTCGAGGCTGAACAGCCCCAGGTCGCTCAGCCTGTCTCCATAGGAGCATTGCTCCAGCCCTCTGATTGCCTTTGTGGCCTCCCCTGGACTCGCTATAACACATCTTTCTTCCCTGTGCTGAGGACCCCAGAGCTGGATGTAGCACTGCGGGTGGGGTCTCAGTGGGGCAGGGTGGAGGAGGAAAATCCCCTGCCGCGACCTGCCTCTCCACGATGCTTTTGATGCAGCCCAAGGTATGTTTGGTGTTCAGGGCTGTGAGTCCACAGTGCTGGCTGATACTGAGCTGCTCTTGGACAAACACCCCCAAGACTTTGTCCTCAGGGCTGCTTTGAATAAGAGAAGTAGTAAAGGAGTTTGGTTTAGATATATTTTTGTATTGATTTTTCTACTATCTTTCCTTGTAGAGAGATGCAGAGTTGTTAATAATTGGGCTGATTCCCTTTAGAAGATGTCTTCTGAGTGCATAAGCCTTACGAGGTGGAAAGGTGAGTAAATAGCAAAAGGCTGTTTTGTAAACTGTAGAAATGTGGCTGTATTGGTGTGCTGCTGTTACTTGGGTTGTGGTAATAGGCAAGCAAATGTTGATGCACAGATTATGTTTATGCAAACATGGATTTGTCTCAAGGAAGGAAAAAGCCTCAGAATTTAGCTTTCTGTTACAGGGAAAAGTGTAAAAAAATGGGCCTCGTTGGAGCAGGAGTTTGTCAGATCTGGATTTGATACTGCTTTTTCTCTGACGATTTTTTTTTTGTGTGTGTCTTTTGGTGGTTTTGGTTTTTTTGGGATTTTTGGTTGGTTTTAGATGTGATCTGTCCTTTGTCTTTCTGCTCTAATGCTTTACATAGGAATGTTCATTTATTTTTTAGAGTGGTTTTTTATTTTTTATGGAACTAGAATGATGGGGACCAGTATTTGTTTTGAAAAGAGCATGTGTAATCACTTCATGTATGCTTATGATGAAAAATCATGACAGTTGCACTGAAGATTTTTTGAGTCTGAGGAGACTTTTGCCCTAACACGTTATAGTTGAAACTGAAAGTTTAACTTTCAACTTTACACAAAAATTCATAAATTAAGTTTTTTGTCCTTGTATGTTTATCCCCTGTCTGCATTTGATGTTGTCTACCTCTAATTACTGTTTTAGAACAGAGGTTTATTTAATGGAATTGTTTGATGAAATTATGGGCATGCACTGCCTTTTTAGTCAGTGAGAAATCACAGATCTATTGAATCATTGACATGTGAATTGAATTGGATTCAGAGCTTGAAGTGTAGATTATAGATAAAGATGAGAAGAGTATCTGAAGGTTTTGAAGATACTTAAACTGTCAGAATTGGACTGTTGAGACAGTGCTAAAACACAGCTGGTACAATTGTTACTTGATGGAAAGTGCAGAAGTGTTGCACCTAGGTGATGTGCTCAGTATGGCCTTGCAGTTACGAGAATTTAAAATACGCTATTGCTTTAAGTGATAGTATAGAGAGAGCCAGGGTAAGTAAACAGTAAAACACAGAGCTGTAAGATGTTAGTGACTTGAAGAAGTGATTTAGACAGAAAAAGCAGAATGAGTAGGGGATGAGTCCTTAGCCATTCATGTGTTAAAAAGAGAAACAGACTGGAAGTACTTATGGAGATAAGGTCTCATTGTAGCCGCAATTCCAGTGCGTGAAACAGTGAATTTCATCTCCTTTGGAGAGACTTGCAGTTAAATTTACTGGATGTAAGTAGCAACTTTGAGATGAGAGGGCATTACATAGATGGCATGAATTTAATATACATTTAACCAGAATTTTAATAATATGCCATTAAAACATTTTGAAAACAAATGTCATGGAAGGAATTTTAGTGGCAAAGAAAAAATACAGAAAACTATCAGGATGATCTTACTACTTTATTTTACAGACATGATGGAATCTCTGACTCCGTTACCAGACCCAGTAGATATGAAATTGAGGATCACTCATGTAGAATGCCATCCGGAGTGCTTGGTTATAATGTTTCATGCCCAATACAGCACAGAGTGTGAGCCTGACTATTACATACTACAAAATGAAATACAGCGTCTGTTCAAAGTAAAAGAGAATGTTTGTGTTGGTGGATCTTGTTTGGTGGAAGATGCAGATGGAGAATGGCATAGAGGAAGAGTTCTCGCAAAGAGAGATAGTATCTATGAAGCTTTTCTTATAGACTCTGGATGTGTGTTGGTGGTTGAGGAAACGCATATTGCTGCTGCTTGTGATGAATTATTTCAGCTGCCACCAAAGGTGGTTTTGGGTATCTTTTCAAGCATACTTCCTCTTAGAGAAAACTGGGGTCCAAATGCCATTAACTATTTTTCATCTCTGGTAGGATTACAGATTACAGGACATGTGAAGGCTGTTATACAACACCAGCTGCTTATTCTAGAAGTGCCAAAGATTATTACTGATGTTCTTGAACTGCAGTTAGGTAAATTTATTGATGGAGATTCATTTTGTCTTATCGTACAAGCTTTAAGAGCGTTGCCTGAAGGAATGCTTTGTAAGAGAATGCCACAGTTGTTGAAACAGAACTATTCAGTCAAGGAGTTGCTTACCTTAAATAATTCTGAGAAACCAACAGATTTTTGGCATGTTCCAGATGAACTCCTTCCCCATCTACTGGTTGGCAGTAAAGAAAATGTAAAAATAACTGGTGCAGTAAACCCAAATAAATTTTTTTGTCAGATGCAAAAATGGAAGAAAGAGCTGGAAGATTTGACAGGAGCTATGCAGTTGTACTATGAAGCTCTCATTGGAGAAAATATTACATCTTGTGTTAGTTTAGGGCTACTTTGCGCTGCCAAGAGACAAAATGGGCAATGGCATAGAGGAGTGATAAAACAACTTCTCTCTGACTATGTGGAGGTCTGGTTTATGGATTTTGGCAATATTGAAGCTGTGCCACCTAGTTGTGTTCAGAAACTTAGAGTTGAGTTCATGACATTACCAATGATTTCGTTTCCATGTGCACTGTCTTGTTTTGGTAGTCAGGATGAAACAGTAATAAGATTTCAGCTGAAAAAACTTATGCAGACCTTGATAGGACAGACTTCTGTGTGTGCCCGTGTTGATTTATACAATAACATTGAACGCTTGTATTACATTACACTGCAAAAACAAGATCTTGAAGCTAATGCCAAACATCCAGAAAACCCGAATGAGTCAGCTGCATCATGTGGCTCACTTTTGGGAACAAAAATCACAAATGTTGCTGTAAACTACAAATCATGTCCTGAGAAATGTGATTTGTTTAAGAATTGTACTGAAAATAAATACGTGAAAAGTTCCTTACCTCAATGGGATATTTCTTTCTCCAGCCACTGCAAAAGAGAGGAGATGCAACTATATTATTTCTATCAAGCTTTCGTGGTACATATCATAAATCCATCTGAATTTTGGATCCAAACTTGTAGATACCAGAAGGAATTTCAGGCCTTGATGAAAAATATTGGCCACGTATACAGTCAGTGTGGAGCTGATGAAATGGTACTTAAAAAGCCAGAACCAGGTTTGCTGTGCTGTGCCCGGTATAGCAGAGATGGGTGTTTTTACCGAGCTGTTATCACAGAAGTGCATCAGGTAAACATTACTGTTTATTTTTTAGATTATGGAAATACAGATACAGTACCCTGTCATGATGTGAAAACATCACTTCCTGCATTTTCTGATTTACCAGCTTTAGCTCTGTGTTGCTCTCTTGCTTGCACGTTTCCTGTTGATGGTGTGTGGGTTAAAAAAGAAACTGAGTTCTTCAAAAGTGTAGTGCTGAACAAACCACTGCTGCTTCATGTAACTGGAAAGCAAAACAACAAGTACATTGTTAATGTGTACTGTAATACTGGTTTGCAGCAAGGAAATGTTGCCATATGTATGATTCAAGCTGGATATGCTGAATACTGGGAAAAACCACCAATTTCTTTTCTAAAGTCAGCAAAAAAAAGACGCAACTGGAATTACCTCAACTGTACAAAATCAAAAATCAATTCAGAGAGCACCAGTAATATTTGTAAAAGCAAGACATCTAGAAATGGAGACAGACTGCAGAAGAAAAAATCATTAAGTGTGTCTCCAATGCCTAGAAAATCTGTTGTGCCATCCTGTTTTGGAGAAGATGCTATCTCTAAAATGCATAAATCGGTGTATGAGGAAAAATTATTTTATAAGGAATTTGTGTTTAAACCAGGAGATGTTTTTGAAGTGGTATGTTCTTGCATTTTTTCTCTGTCAGATTTTTCATGTCAGTTGCAAAGCAAACTGCCAGAGCTGAATAACTTAATGGGACAAATTCAGACTTACTATAAGGATCATACCAGTCCTTATAAAACTGGACAGGTTGCTTGTATTGTTAAATGTTCCAGAGATGGGAAGTGGTACAGAGCAACTGTTGTGCAGCAGGTATCCAAAAATGAAGTTGATGTGGTTTTTATAGACTATGGCTATCGAGAAAGAGTCTTACTTCAGGATCTTCAGGCTATTCTTCCAGATTTCCTAACTCTGGAAAGTCAGGCATTTCGGTGTGGACTTAAAAATGTACCCTTACAGCCTGAGTCACTTAAGTGGTCTGAAGAAGTGCATAGACAATTTGAAGACTTCATTTCTTCTTCCAGAGGGCCACTGACTTGCATTATTTATGCTCTCGTTCTCGTAAGCCCCAACTGTTTATGCAATGTTGTTGACTTACAGACTCCACTTGCTAGTGCAGAGGAATTCCTCAGAGAATGTGGTCTCGGCCAGTCTGAATATGTTGGACTGAGAAGCCTTGCATCTTTGGGTTCTCTGTACAGTTTTTGCTACTCATCTTTTAATATAGAAATTGGAAGTGAGGAGGAGGTTTATATAACTCACATAAATAGTCCTTCAAAATTCTATTGTCAGCTTCATCGAAACACTGAAACTGTGGAGGCGTTGATGAAGAAGGTTAGTGATATAAGTAAAATGTCAAATAATGCAGAGTATGATACCAGCAGTACGCGATTATGTATAGCCAGATATTTTGAAGATGGTCTGTTTTACAGAGCTTTGGCATTTCCTTTGGAATCGACATCCTATCTGTGGGCTAAATATGTGGATTTTGGAAATAAGAGTATAGTTGAGAGAGACCAGTTGATACCCATTCCAGACTCTGCCACTGACCTAATGTTCACACCCATGCAAGCTATTAAATGCTATCTGTCAGATCTTAGGGGGGAAAAAATTCCAGCAAGCATTACTAGATGGTTTGAGGAAAGATTCGTTGGTAAACTGCTGAAGGCTGAAATTTTATCCAGAGAATCAGATGGAAAGATTGTTGTGGAGTTGTATGATGGACAGCTCAAGGTAAGTCAAAAACTTAAAGAAAAAGTATTGGAAGAGCTGTCACGGAAAAGCTGTATGGAACAATTTAGAAATAATGAAAGAATTATATGTCACATGGAACATGACAAAGAAATTTATAAAGTAAGTGTTAAAAATCCTGAAATACTTAAATTGAAAACTGAAGTGAAATGCCAGGTATATGATTATTACCTGACAGATACTGGAGCAAACTTTGGAGATAAAGAGCGAACTGCATGTAGCACACCAGAATTGTGTAGTGGATCCTTAAAACAGCAAACTTTACAGGACAGCAAAGAGCCAGGCCTTAGAGGTACTTTCAGTGCTATTCTAGAGAACAGAGAACTTTTGATTGGAAAACCTGCTTCTCATTCAGTCTCTCATTTTGCTTTAATTTCGAAGGAAATAACTGTAAATGCTCTCTGTGAATCTTATAATGAACGACTAAATTGTACAGGTCAGCAGGAAAGGAGCAATAAAAATATACCTACATTATTCAGGCTTCCTCATCGTGATATCCTGGTGAATACCGAAGTAGCAGCTTATATTTCTCACATGAATAGTCCATCAAGTTTCTATATTCATCTTGCAGAGGATGAAAACTTAATAGTAAAATTAGCAGACGATTTAAATGAAAGTTTGGGGAATAGAGGTCTTGAAATTTGCTTAGGTGAGCTCATGATAGGAGATCTCATTGTTGCAGAGCATGAGGCTGATTGTTTCTACTATAGAGCAGTTATTAAAACACTGAAATCGGGCAACTTCTTTGAGGTAGAGTTTATTGACTATGGTAATACTGAAGTTGTAAGTTCATCAAAAATCTACAGGATTCCAGAAGAGTTCTTAACACTCCCAAGGTTTAGCGTTCATTGTTTCCTTAGTGGTGTAAAAAGTATTCCTGGTGAAAGCTGGACTGAGAAAAGGGCTTCTTATTTTGCAAGAAAAGTAAGTAATAAGCCGGTTACTTGCAAGTTCTTACAGCAACATGGTGAGCAATGGGAAATAGATGTAATTTGTGATGGAGAGTCTATGTGTAATGACCTTCTGCAGGAAACAGGTGGTACAAGGTGGCAATCCACACAAATGTGTTACTGGGACAATAGGCCAAAACAAAGTGGTAATGCTCAAGATAGAAAGTCTAGGAATGGTTCAGGTGGTCAAAATAAAACTGAGGCTGTTAGCATGAAAAATACTTCCAAAAACCCCGTAAGTATCCTTCATCAAGTTATAAGCTTTGGACAAATAGAAACAGCACATGTGGTTAATATTTCAGAGACTGGAGAATTTTACGTACGGTTAGTTAAAAATTTGCAAATATTACATGAGTTAAATGTAATGCTTGACAAAGAAGCACAGCGAAGTGATTTGCTTAGAGTGGATGACATTGAAAAAGGACTGGAATGCATGACACAATCTGAAAAGAACTTTAAGTGGTATCGATCGAAAGTGATGGAGAAATTTGTCAGGGAGAAGTTAATGCTAGTTTTTTTCATGGATTATGGCACGTGTGAATTGGTGTCCTTAAATAATGCAAAGATGCTCAGTGATGAGATTAAATGTGTTCCTCAACAAGCTGTGTTTTGTAAATGGGTTTGGTTTAAAAACCTGAAGAAAATTCAGTTTGGCCATATATTAAATGCATTCCTGGACTGTGAAATAAAGGTCTTGTTTCTGAGATACTTGAAATCCTCTGGTATCTGGGAGGTAGACATTTCAGTAGGGCAAGTTACACTTCAGGAATATTTGAACCAATTCTTAAGTCATTGTCGGACAGTTGCTGGACCAAAAAAATGCAGTAATACAAACTCTGAGGAGTCGCTCAAGATAAATTCAGTCATGTGGACGTGGCTGCGAAGGGGCAGAACATATCCTGGGTTTGCAACTGCAGTTACTGATCCTTCAAACTTCAGTGTCCAGTTTGAAGTCTTTTTTGATTGCATGCAAAAGTTGTCCTTTCTGCTCTCTGACCTTCCGGACAATTTGCCAGCTCTGCCAAAAGAACATGTGACCCCTGGTGCCGGCTGCTTGATAAAATTTGGACTGAAAGCAGAGTGGTATAGGGCAGTAATTAGTGAAGTTACAAGTCATTCTGTTGTTCTTACATGTATTGATTATGGTTTTTTGAAGAGCATCCTTTATTCTGATATCCATAAACTTAAAGTTATTCCAGAAAGTCTGTTTTCCTTGCCACGCTTGGCACACTCTTGCTCTTTGCATGATACAGTTCCTGCCAAGGGGGAGCACTGGAGTGATGAGGCTATAGTTCTGTTTCAGAAACTACTTCTTAAACCGGTTCTGATATTTAATTTTATCCATTATGGTTCTGAAATGAAATTAGAGGTGGATATTCTGTACGAGGACAGCAGTGTAGGTGATGCCTTGATTGCTGCAGGCCATGCAATCTGCTCTCAAAGTAGGTGCTGCCCCATTCCAGTTGACAGTCTCATATCAGAAGAAACAGATTTGCAGCCTAAGAGTCCAGATTTCTGAAAGAAAGGAAAACCTGAAAAAGATGGACAATACTGTGAAGACATTGGGATTTTTTTCTGCATTATGGTGATAAGAAAAGTAAAGTTGA
The DNA here is from genome assembly GCA_013399695.1 of Formicarius rufipectus. Taxonomy (NCBI): domain Eukaryota; kingdom Metazoa; phylum Chordata; class Aves; order Passeriformes; family Formicariidae; genus Formicarius; species Formicarius rufipectus. Next base: position 377,687 of record VXAU01000288.1, on the reverse strand, counting down.
CATAATACAGAGTAAATCTGTGAATTGAAGTACTCACTGAGGCTTGTAATTCTGATTTTTCTATAATCTGGGAAGTATCAGAAATGTTACATTAATGCGTTGGTTAAGTAGAGTTTTTTTGGTAACCATTTGTGATTAACTGTTTTCTTTATGTTGCTGTTTGTTTAGATTGCAGAGTTTGAAGTTTTCCCTACCTAAAATGATAAGTTTACCTTGTCAGTAGCTTGATTTTTTTTTTT
>VXAU01000288.1:306927-377401 GCA_013399695.1 Formicarius rufipectus | reverse complement strand
TTTTTTTTTTTTTTTGCTTGCTCTTAGGATAAAACACCAAAGTTGTATTGTGCAACATTACTCATGTTGAGTGATAACTACACTTGCTGTGCTGGATTATGTTCATTGTAGTGCCAAGTAATTATTTTCATCTAGAGGCACTGACACTTAAGGGTTGATTAACTCTGATTCTAACTTCTGACTGCCTTTCAGTTGAAAAATTCGGTACTTGAATGTCTCTTTCTGCAAATCATTTGGGTACCCTAAATTTAGTCATATTGTGTACTTTAATACACAGCTCGCATATTTTAAGTTGTTTTTTGGTTTTTTTTTTGTTTTTTTTGGGGGGGTTTTTTTGCTAATGTATATTTTGCTTTTGCTTATATGTATTTATAGAATGTGGTTTAGCTAATGCTACAAAATGGATGCTAGAAATGATGAATGATTAAGAAAAACAGTTGTGTGTGTACTGTTTGTATGTTCTGACTAGATTTATTTGGAAGAATGTGTGTTTTGTTTTCAGCTCATAATGAGACTAGCTTGTGATAGCAGTTCCTTTTCTGAAGGTCTGATGCTCAAAATGCTTCAAGTAAAAACTAAATATCTGAAAGCATTTTCAGGATTATACAGTACCTGGAAATATGGAGAATGTTGCGTTAATGCTGTTGATGCAGATCTTTAGCAATGTATTACATGGATGTGACACAATCATTAGAATAAGGTGCTGGGTTGTTTGGCTGTGGATTTTATGGCCAGTCTTCCATGTCTAGTGTATACATCACCTATCTCCAGCCTCAGCTGTAACAGCGTTTTTCTTGTAAGAGAAGCTATACTCAGAAAAAATGTAGTTGAAAGTTATAATTTATTTGAGATGTGGAAGTTAAGGTGTTGGAAGTTAGGCAGGTTGTTTGTGTTTTAGGGCAAGCATAATGCTGAACACACACTACTTCGTGTATTAGTAAATTTTTTTTGTAAAATTTAGTGTTAAACTATTGATTATCATGTGGTTGTATTGCTTAAATGTGTTTCTGTATTTGTTTATAGTGTATCATCAATTGCTGTGATTATTATTAATCCATGAAAGTGATAGAGAACCAGTTTCATTTGTTTGGAATTAAAAATGTTTCTGTGTATCCTGCCTCTCTCTCATGAATAAAATAAATACTAAAAAAAATAAATGCTTACCTTCTGTGTGTACTTTGCCTTGCCTAAGACATTCTGAATATTCTGGAGCTTTCTGTGACCTTTGTGATTGGTAAATGCATTGGAAAATATCTGAAGCTAGAACAGTATGTTCTTTGTCGGATGGGACTGATGGACAATCCTTGCTGTCTGGGCCAGCAGCTGTGGCATGGGCTTTATCTGTCCTTTGCTGAATCAAGGTTTGTTTTTGAGTGCTGTACAAATGGCAGCATCTTTCTGCTCCTGTTGCAAGGTGAGATGTAGGCCAAGGTCTGCCTACCTCTGCTTTGTCCTGGCCAGGTGTGCCCTCACTCCTGCGCTCTATAAATGCCTTATGTACCAGATGGGCAAGCTGCTGCAGTGCCAGTGTAACACAGAGGGGAAGAGGTGTGTGTAATTTTTTCTCTGTTTTCTCTCAGGGGAGCTTTAAGATAGTATTAACTGAGTTTAAGTAGTTTAGCATGTAGTGTTACACCCTAGAGGAAGTACCTCTTGCTGATTTTGCGGAGCATTTCTGGCTGATTTAGCAGTTAAGTATACTCTCCAGAGGAAATGTTTTCAGACCTGAGCCACCAAAAATTGTGGACCTGAGAGAAGGAGACTGTAGATCATTAAGGATTCACGTAGGAAGAGAAGCAGAGAATGAAAAGGTTTCACAGGAGATAGGAGAGGGGTGGTTTATGTGCTTTAAAATGGCTAATTACTGAATGTCTGTGTGGGCCAGGAACCATAAAAGTTTTGGGTTTCAGTCAAAAATGTACATTTCAGTGCTAACCTAGCATGTAAAGACTTTTTAGAATTTGCAATAAAAGGGAAATTAAATGAGTGTAGAGCTTGAAGAAGAGGTCCTAGACACTAAGAAATTATCATCTGTTTGATAAAGGGAAAATTTAAAGGTGGCAATGAGCCTTGGACAGTCCCTTTAATTACCTGTAATGTCTGTAGAGGATTGCTTGTGCTTGGGTGTGTGGTGTTAGCTGCAGATCAAAGTCTGGGGACAAGTTTTACCACTGTCCAAAGACAAATGCACATCCTGAACTTGCTTTTTGCTACCCCTGTGCAGCCTTAACTTTGCCCATATTCCTCCCAAATAAACAGCCCAGTTCAAATGTAGTGGATGCATCTAGTTGTGATCCGTGGATTCAGGGTACACAGATAACAGGACAATAGCCAAGGGCTAATCTGAGCAATGCCCCCCTCCCTGCCATAGTGCTGGTCAAGGTGAGACTCAAACTGAATTTCCTAAAAAACTAACTTTTGTGTTTGATATGCAAATATCATAAAGGGTCCAGGGCTCGTAACTCAACAGGAGGGTCTCCCTATCAGTTATGTCTGACTCTGTCCTCTGCAGTACATAACCAAGGGTATCTTGCCATCAAACTGTGTTCAACTCCTGACACATTGTCAAATGTTTTCTGTCAGTAAACACGTTGCTGCTGCTTCCATACAAGTGAAGTACATCAATCTGTCTCCAATAAGGAGGCAATGGAATATTTGGTCATTAAGTTTGTTCATTACACCAAGTTGGGAGAATCAGCTGATGCACCTAAAGGACTATAGGCAGCAATCGAAAGGGAGAAGCTGGAGAAATGGCATAAACAGCTGGATAAAGTTCTGACAAACCTTGTCTGACCCAGTTCACAGCAGGAGGCTGACTAAGTGAACTCTTGAGGCACCTCTTCACTTAAATTACCTTGTTATTCCTGCAGCTACTCTGTATCTTAGTAACTTCCAAAACCTTGCTTCTGGAATGAAGCATTTCTTTACTGTAGACTCATGGGTGTATTTGGCTCTTTCACCACTGTCTGTAGCAGTGTACAGAGTGCCCATATGTTGGCTGATTGCTTACATATGAAGAGATGATTATTCCTGAATATAGGTATGCTTATGTGCATTGTCCCAGACTTGTTGTCTTTCTGTATGAAATATTTCAGGGGGTATATATCCCCATATATATCAGCATATATCCCTGTTATATAACATATATGTATCCCAGTTCCACAAGATAATTTGTGAATTTTTAAGACGCTTCTGTGGGTCATACAGAAATGCTTAGCATTAAGTTTGGTGTGAGTTGGTGATCTTAAATGTTTTGCCACCCACAGTGATCCATCATTGTGTTATCTGATCTTGCACTCCATGCCATGGGTATTAAAGGCCTGTGTCAGCTGTGTTTTATAATTTATGTGTTGATGTAAAATACGCGATTCAGTGTAGGCATTGCAGAGTATATGTGCCACACAGGGATACAACAAGACTGCCGGAAAGATTTCTTCCTCAGAAAGTTCTAAGTGGGAAGCAACACTATCTGTCAGGGCAAAAGTGTCATGATCCCCTTTGAGTAGTCCTGAGGGGAGCAGGGATTACCAGAAACAAAACCCAAAACTTTGCTGGTGGATTTGAGAGTGTGAATAGCAGAGACTGGGAACGCTGCTCCAGTTGCAGCTGGGGATAATTTTTTGCATCCAGTATGTGTAAGGGCAGCAGGAAATGCTTGATGTGAAAGGAGTTGGTGATAGCTTAACTGCTGTTTGGATTCCCCTGGGAGGTGTTTGCGTGGTGTCAGTGCCTGCTGAAGGCACACAAGGATGCGCTCCTGCCGGCGTGCGGGAGGCAACTGGTTCCAATGGATGCTGCGAGCTGCACTGACACCTGCTGGCCCCGGGCGCGCAGGGATCGCTCCTGGCGGCGTCTGCAACGCTCATCCCTCCCTTAAGTGTTCTTTAAGTGAAGATCTCTCTGCTTCTGTTTTGAGAAAAGGTGAAACCTGAATTGCTGCGTCCAGCTCTCTGCTCCTCAGCACAGAAGATACATGGGTCTATTGAAGCGGGTCCAGAGGAAGCCAGAAAGATGCTCAGAGGGCTGAATCACCTCTGCTATGGGAGACAGACTGAGAGAGCTGAGCTTCACTTTGGGTAATGGAAGGCTCTGTGGGGACCTTCTGGCAGCCTTCCAGTGCCTGAAGGAGGGCTATGAGACAGCTGGGCACAAACTTTTTAGCAGGGCGTGCAGTAGGACAAGAGGTAATGGTTTTAAATTAAGAGGGTAGATTTAGACTAGATATAAGGAGAATGTTTATTACAATGAGGGTGGTGAGACACTGGCATTGGTTGTCCAGAGAGGTAGTGGATACTCCATTCCTGGGAACATTTTAAGAGCGGGTTGGATGGGGCTCTCAGCAGTCTGATCTAGTTGAAGATGTCCCTCCCTGCGTGTAGCAGAGGGATTGGATTAGATGAGCTTTAAAGGTCACTTCCAAACCAAACCATTCTATGATTTCATGGTTAGGCACAGTGGGAGAAAAATGTTGGAGATGTTATTTTAGGAGACACCTCATAGAAGAAAGTATTTGGTTGCAACATCCTGCTGTCTGTAGAGAAATAGATACTGCGTTTGCAGATTGGACATTCATAAGCACTTAAAAATGCACATTGCTATTAATGTCCAGTAAATTTTTATTTCTCAATTGTTTAGATACATTTTAAAATGTTTTTAATTTGTCTTCAAGCATCAATTTTTCTCCATGATATACATTGTGGAAAAAAAAGTCATGAAAATATTTATTGAACACTTAACTGACTTCAGGGACAACTATCTTGATTCCTGCAGTTTTAATAAGAAAGTTTCTAGGGCTGTGTTACTATGTCTAGATCTGCATAATGAAAGAACTAAAACTGTGATTGCAGCATAATATTTAGTGAGCAGTAAACATTAGGAATCCTACTGGGTGACCCTGAAATATAATTAGGCCTAGTTCTGTGAAATTATTTTTCTGCAAATACAAAGAAATTGAATAAAAGTGGGGTTTAAATAGTTTTGGGTTTTTTTTGTACTTTAAAGGAATACCAAGGTGTTAAGAGAGAGAACATTATTTGACAGATTTTGATTCTGATTAATTCTTTAGTGTTTAATCACCCTGATTTCATAGGAGTTTGAACTTAACACATAATATATGATCAAGCCCTTTAATTATGTTCATTTTCTTTTAAGCCATGGAGCCATTGATCTCCTCTAATCTGACATTCCATATAACATGGAATTTCACTTACTTTTGCATTAAGCTGGTATTCCCCCTTCTGCCTCCAAGGGTTCAAACCTTCATCTCTCATTTCCCACCTTCAAGCTCTAAGCTTGCTACTCACCCCCTTGAAGCTGTTTTACTGTACTAAAATAGTATTAAAGAACTATGATGTGTCTCTCTAGCCACAGGAATAGAGTCTAGGAACTAGACAATTTCTTGAGCAGGGGGAAACCTATGCTCCAATTTCTCCTCAAAGGAATTCTTATGCATTTTTTTATGAAACACTCATTCATGAAACAACTCTGGGAGCAGACACCAGGATTTTCATAATCCAGTCATGTTCCCTGCATTTTGCACCCTTTATTTCCCCTAATTAATCTTTTAGGATCCTTTTCTGCAAACCAGGACACCTCCAGCAAGAGAGATCAAATTAGTGATAGCTCTTGGATTAAAGCACACACCTGAAAGAAATTAAGAAAAGGAAAAGCAAAAGACCAACTTTGTTCTGAAACAGAGAATTAATTTTGCATTTTCTTGGCTTGGATCGACTGCAGCAGCCTGCTTCATAGTAGAGTGTATCCTCATTTTGTGTTTTAAAGGATAAACTAGGGTATGAGGCAAATTAGGCTTCTACTTTTATGAGGAGCTGAAGGGCTGTGAAAGAGTGGATGGAAGAACCTACCTGCAGCATAAATGGCCAAAGCAGGGTGGCATCTCAAGTACCTCTCTTCAGTTTCTGCTTGGTTAATTGAGGCCATTTCTCCTTTCAGTCTCATGAGTCATTAGGAACATATCCTGAAACAGCTGCCCTGTGCCATGGGCTGTGGAGTCTGCTCTGATAGCCAAATGAAGAGGCCAGTGAAACTTATTATGCCTTATTTTGTGCTTAATGAAAAGTAATACCTAAAAAAAAAAAAGTTTATGGCTCTAGGTCTAGCAAAGGGCTTGCACAGTATCTAATGTTGGGGTTTCATTTCCCAGGCACAGAAACATTTGGGAAATATGAAGGCTTCATGAAGACTGTATGGGGAAAAGTCTGATCTCTCAGTGTGGGATTTAAAACAATCTACATATTGGACATGGAAAAACATGAGGATGAGAATATATTCTAAGCTTTACAACCTTTCTAGAGCAAAGTTTTTTCTGTGGAGTTTAAGTAGGGACATCTGTCTGTGCAGTGTTTCCCTGAGCTACCCATCTGAAAATAGCTCCTTCAACACAGCGAGCAGTCATTCACAAAACATGTCCACCAATTAAGAGGATAATTCTCATTTTTTATACAGTGTACTGTTTACATCACTTGCTCAGCTATTACAAGGTCCAAGAAAAAATTCATACTGAACCCATAGCCACAACATGTGGAAAGTGCCTGCAGACGATGACATTTTGCAAAAGAAGAGCTTCCTTTCTTTCTGAAGCTGTGCAGCAGTGCAGGAAGGCATTTGGGGTTCCTTGTGCAAAAGAGGAAAGGGTATGATTTGTTAGCCTGGCTGGCAGAGCACAGAACTAGCGGGATTAAGGTGTGTGCTCTGGACACTTGATTCTGTGACCCATTCACTGCTTTGTCCCTGGTAGAACAGTTTCAAGAGGAGGGAATGAAAAGGTTACTGATGTCATTATAGCTTGGTGATGGAAGCTATGTTTTAGGACACTGTCAAGCTGAAAACATCTCTCATTTTCTAGGTGAATGACTTAACCATTAAGCTGCTGCTGAGTGTTTGCTGCACTTTTCTCTTTCAACTCTTAAAAAACAAAAACAAAAAGATAAAAATAGGCTAAGAGCACTGCCCCATGTTTTATGCAACGTGATCTCTCAGAGTAGCCTTTCCATAACTGGGAACCCCTGAGAGCAGAAAGAAAGAAGTCTGCTTTTTTGCTTGACCCCTAAAGGATGTTAGTTCAAAAAAGTCCATGCTTGGATTCCAACTGGGTGTATGTGGGAGCACTGAGGTGCTGAGGCTGAAGTAGTTTAGGGCATGCTGGGTAGTGTAGTTCCCAGTGCCTGGGGAATTGGGAAATCGGACAGGGAGACAGCTTGTAATTCCAGGTGCCTGCAGGTACAACAGCTGCTGAACAAGGTGTTTTAAATAGCAAGTTTGAACCTGGACAACACAGTTCTGTTTAATGCGTGCTGTAGTATTTCATTACATTTAGTCCATGCACCCTAATTCATGCAGTTAGTTTTCTTCTGGAATATTTTAATGTATTTTTAAAGTCAAACTTTCTGGTGATGTTTGTGGGTTTTTTGTTTTGTTTTGTTTTGTCCCCCTCCCAAAAAAAAAAAAAATCAGTTTCTTGTGTTCTGGGTTAGATTAGGCAGATTGAGCTAGGGACCACTTTTGAGCAACCTGGACACACCCAAATCCAAGGGTGGGGCACCTGGAATGGAACAACCTCGTACAACAGTCCAAGCTAAGAACTGGCTGGCTGGAAGGCAGAACTGCAGCAAAAGGGGAGATGCATCCTAAATCAGATGTTTGAGCTTTTGATGGACAACAGGTTCGATGTGAGTGAGCAGTGTGCTTGGGTGATGAGGACATCTACCCCCAGACTGGAATGGCTTTAATCAGTCTTCAACTACCTAAACTGAAGGTGGAAAAAACAGCCAGTCTCTTCTCAGGGGTTTGCAGTAGAAGGTGGAAGAACAATGGACACAATTTGGAGCAAGGGAAATTTCAGACATACAAGAAGAAAAAATAAAATATATATATTCACATTGAAACTAGCTAAGAACTGGCACAATTTCCTTGGAGGAGCTGTGTCTTTTCCAGTCCCTGGGGATGCAAACCCTTGTCTGAACAAGGCCCTGGACAAGCTGTCCTGGCTTTGAAGTTGGTTCTGCTTTGAGCACCAGTTGCCACTCACAGGTAACCTCTGTGAGCAGGGGTCAGACCAAATGGCCTTGGGATGTCCAGTCCAGCCTTACTTACTCTTTGATAACTATTATTTTTGTGGACTGTGCACAGTGTATTGTAGAAATACCTGAACTAAATTTAGGTGATTCAGTTTAGGAACAGGTGGTTTCTTTGTAGTAACTAAGCTTGGTCCCAGCTAGGCGACTGAATTAGTGCTCAGTACTAGACTTTGTATCATATTCAGGCTACTTCATAATAACACATACATACACAATAACGTAGAAAAGAGGTAGTATAGACAAACCCTATTACCTCTGTGCCACTCTCCAAGAACAAATATCCTTTACCAGAACTATCAATAACAGAGCATCATCATCATGTTTGAATGATGTCAGAAAATATAGTACCAAAAAGCCCCTTTTCTTGCTTATGTAAATATGTACAAATGTACATATTTTCTGGTGTAATGGCTTTTTCCCAGCAAATGTCTTCTATGGATATTTATGATTTTGAGTGTAAATTTGGCTGAGCTAAAAGGGTTTAGTAGTAAACAGAGAATTTATTTTGATAGTGACTCTTCCATCCAGACTGTAAGAATTTACAGTGAGTTTTTGCCTCTTTGTTATTCTTACACTCCAAATATTTTACAACAAGGAAGTTTTCAATATAAAATGACACCCAATTTTCAATTTGAATAGACACTCACCTAACAAATCTCCTTGGTACTAATAATCCTAATTTTTGAATGGGCCATGTTTGCAGGATATCTTACAACATTATTATATATGATATATATACATAAAACCAGCAAAATATATTTAGTCAGTTTTTGTTTTGTAACCTTTCAACAGAATTAAATTAATTTTAAAAAGAAAACCTTGTTGCAGCTAGTAACCTTATTAATGATGGTAAGGGTTAGTTTTTACAAAGAAAAATTACTGTTTACTGTATTTCAAAAAGGTTTTACTGTATGAAGAATAATATGATATATGTAACTCGAAATAATGGGAGGAAATTAGAAATAATTTAAAGTTCCCGAAAATGAGTTCTATTAGACTGTAGAATAAGTTCCCAGGGGAAGCTGTAGAAGTCTCATTATATGGCTTATTTAAAACTAGATTAGATGAAGTGCCTGAAGGGAACAAACTTGGGCTGTTTCCTGTAAGCCTGAAGAAGATTACTTCCGAGGTATTTTTCTCTTTCTGAAATACTTTATTCCTTGATGTGGTGTGGGAAAGTCTTATTCATTCTTACATGGCAATGTTTTGTAGGTACTTCTCTTTCTACTGTGTGATTTTAAATGAACTTTTTTTTTGTCATAATAGTAGTTTATAGTTCTTTGTACTGATATGTATCACACTAACTGTGTGTAAAAACAATAAGGTTTTTTAATATACCATCAGGAATAACTCGACAAAGGTAGAAGTGTCCACACACGTGCCTTAATTTTTCTACTTGGTTTTAGAGTTATAAATTTACTGTTAAGGTGGCTGTCTTTACAACCTTGACTCTGCATATCCATGGGTGTGATTATGGTGCTATCTTCTGTCCAGGGGGATGCAGCCAGTGTGAGTGCAGACCTGTGTGTGCTGGAGGGTGATCTCAGCCCGTACCCAGGGCTCAGCCATGGTTTGGATGGGTACATGAGGGAGCCTGGGGGTTGACTGTGGGGCTGCTCTGTAAAAGCCCAAATATATTTGTTTTATTATTCTCTGCATCAGTGACTGTATAGCCATTTCATACCAAGTGGAATAGTCCCAAAATAAAAGGATATATGAGAATGGCTGCACAGGGATTAGTGACTGCATATCTGAGATGGCTGATGTTCTCACATGCTATTCTGGAAAGAGCAGCACTGTACAATTTCACAGAAATCCTCTGTTCCATGCACATGGAAGCTCTTCAACATATCTAGCTTAGTGTCCATTATAAACTCGTAAGACATATATGATCTCAGCTTTCCTTATTTGTAATTTTTACTTTCATAGCAGGAGATAGTTTCTTCTGCAGTGGCTTTAGAAAAGATTTTGTATTAAACAAAAAATTATGCTGGTCTTTATAACATTCTATTTGATTTTTTGGCAAGTATTCAGTCAGGGTGCAAACTCTCAAAATAACAAAGAGACCAATGGCCTATAAATTTACAATTCGGCAGTATGAATCCACAGTATTTGCTCCAGCAAGTTATGATTTCATAGCTTATGCCAAAGGGAGTGTAGACATTCATTTAATTTTGGATCATTAGATCCAAAACTGTCCTGCTGGTTATGGCACGCTATTATTTTTGTCCCTGTCAAAACCAGTAAACAGTTGTACTAATGATTGGCTTAGCTGACCAGAGATGCTCAAAACAGGAGATTAATGATGAAGAACTGGACCATGCACAGAATGTTTCAAGCAAGATTTAAAGAGAGGGGAAGTTAAGTTTTTGTTTGAAATACATTTATGTAGCATTTGCGTTAATGTTACAATATAATTGCAATGCTTTCATCGGAAAAAAACCTGTAGTTTATTGTGTATTTAAACAATTCATAGATGTAGGGTTTTTTTTAATTTTTACTTCAAATGATTCTTCTTTGGCCAGTAGTTATGGAAGTTCAATCCTGTAATGCAAAAATATCTTCATCACCAGATGACGTATTGTCATCCACCACAACACTGCTAAGTGGCCATTCAACTGTCATGGCAAGTGCACAGATTTCTTTAAGGTTGTGATTAAATTTCATCACTCCCACTGAAGTGCTTAGATGAATTTTGTGAGTGCATTGGGTTTGTGTGGCAGGGCTTTCATAGCAGGGGGTTCTATCGGGGTGGCTTCTGTGAGAAGCTGCTGGAAGGTTCTCCCATGTCCAACAGAGCCAATGCCAGCCAGGTCCAGGATGGACCCACTGCTGTCCAAGGCCAAGCCCATCAGCCATGGTGGTAGCGCCTCTGGGATACCAGAGTTAAGAAGGGGGAAATAGTTTTTGCATGGGAGCCAGAAAGGATGAGCAACAACTGTGCAGACACCAAGGTCAGTGCAGAAGGAGGGGCAAGAGGTGCTCCAGGGGCTGGAGCTGGGATTGTGATGTGGTGCAGCCCATGGTGAGGCAGGTGTGTCCCTGCACCCCATGGAGGTCCATGGCAGAGCAGAGATCCTCCTGCAGCCCCTGGAGAACCCCACAACAGAGCAGGGGGATGCCCAAAGGAGGCTGTGACTTGGTGGGAAGCCCCTGCTGGAGCAGGCTTCTGGCAAGACCTGTGGTCCTGTGGAGAGAGGAGCCCATCCTGGGGCAGGCTTGTCACCCTGTGGGGACCCACACTGGAGCAGCCTGTTCCTGGAGGACGGCACTCCATGGGAGGACCCACGCTGGAGCAGTTTGTGCAGAACTGTAGCCATGGGAAGGATTCATGTAGGAGAAGCCTGCGGAGGACTGTCTCTTGTGGGAGGGACCCCACACTGGAGAGGAGTCCTCTGCTGAGGAGGAAGGAGCGAGACAATGTGTGATGCACTGACCATAGCTCCCATTCCATGTCCCCCTGAGCTGCTCTGGGAGGAGGAGATAGTGAAAATCAGGGGTGAAGTTGAGCCTGGGGAGAAATGGAGGGGAGATGTTTTAAAGTTTGATTTTGTTTCTCATTATCCTACTCTAATTTGGTCAGTAATAAACTAAATTCTGCAAGTTGAGTCTGTTTTACCCATGATAGTCACTGTTGAGTGATCTCTCCCCTCCCTTAACTCACAAGCCTTTTGATATATTTTCTCTCCCCTGCCCAGATGAGGAGGGCAGTGACAGAGCAGCTATGGTGGGCACCTGGTATCCAGCCAGAGTCAACCCACCACACTGAGCTTTGTTATTTGACGAACTCTCTTTCTCTAACTAACGTTTTCTTTTAATTTTTAGTTCAGCTCAGAGGGTGTTCCATTCCTTATCTCCAAATCTGCTATGAAATTTTTGATTTCTGGCAGGACGTACTAGCAGAGTTTTACAGTTTGTACTACTTACTAACCCTGCAAACCCTTCTCTGCATTTTTCTCCACCTTCTTGGGCTCCCTGAGGATTGTGTGTATCAAAACTATGTGATCATAACAAGACACTGGCAAAAATGGTGTATTAATCTGTGCAAAATTAGAAACATGAGAGATCTTGATGAATGTATATTCAGTAGATTAGGGATATTTTTTCTGCAGCACATTTCCTCCCTTATTTAATGATAACAATCTGAAGCAACATCGTGGCTAAGTAGGAAAGACATTAAGACATTATGTTGACCAGGTAGCAAAATATTTCGCCAAAGTATAACTGGCCACCAGGTGGAGACTTTGTATTACCTTTTCCTAAAACAAAGCTACAAAAAATATATCAGCCTAGGAAGTCATTTGCACAAAAATAAAATAATAATCTCATTTATTTTACAGGTCTTCTTGTAGATAATTCTTGCAATGAAAAGTTTTCCAAGCTGATCTGAGAAGGCTAAGCTTTAATTCTTTGGGAAAAAAAAAAAAAGGTTAGAGTTTAAGATTTAGCAACCTATTTCTGAATTGTTTTATGAAATAATGGAATTTGCCAAAGTTAAATATGTTCTATCTGCCGGATTCTTCTTTTTAAGTGGCAGGGAATTGACCAATCTGGAATTATTGTCATTAAAAATGACCTAGTTATAAAAACTCTTTGGCCTTTAGAATTTACAACAGGTTTAAATAACACTTATCTTTGTGTAGCATAGTTAATAGCAAAGACATAATTGCACGCTTTTCTGAAAGTGGAAGTCCCTAAATGCAACTACTAATAGACAGTGTCATCTATAACAATCTTCAAATTTATGGAGGAAATTGGTTTTTCCAGACGAGCTATTTATTAATATGGAGGAGAGTAATATTAAATTGGAGCTCCACCATATTTCTTTGCATTTTTCTACAATGAAGAGGCTGCAGAAAGAGGTGAGGACCCATTGCCCTGTAACTAATCTGGCTGCAGAGTTTCAGTAATGGGGCAGAAACATAAAACCATTCTTTCCTCTCTGATCAGCAATAATACCATTTTCAGCTACTGACTAGTTATTTGAAAAGGGGCTATATGTGAGTAAATCTGGGTGAATAAAGGAAATGAAAGGCTGATACCATGGATCAGATAATTTAGTTTGTGCAGAAGCTTATTCAAAAAAACCCAAAAAACAAAGAGGATGAAGTGATCTTGGATAGGACCTGCAGGCAGGTGAGGAATGAGGCTCTGATAGGAATGAGAAGCAGAGGGGTCTCACAGGGATTGCAGCAGTATTCTGCTACTCTGCTCTTCTTCAGTGTGCTTAGTTTATTCCCTGGTTTTCATCCTGAAGACCTTTGGGAAAAAGAAGGGATGCCAACCCTATTGCTGTTTTTGGCATAACCCACCAGTAGATACACTTAAAAAATGCTCATTTGAAAGAAGGAACAAATGGAATTAAAGCTTAAGCCAGTGCTGGTGACATTTGCTTTGGGCCTGGGGACAAACAGTATTTGTTTCTGGCAGTAAAAGGGAGCTGTGGAATGGAAGGAGATGCTCTGGTACAAAAATGGTGACTGACAGTGTTTTGGAAGGAAAATTAAATTAAAATAAGTGAATACTAAAAAACTAGTTTTAAAGATTCCGAAGGACTTCCATGATCAAGTAATGCATGGGAGTTGGGCAGTGGAGGAATTGTCTACAGATTTTGATTTGTTCTTGATTTGGTATGAAACCTGCAGTTACAAAACTGCAAGGGTACCCAGTGAGTTCTGCTGGGCTTACTACTGCATCTAAATGTGATTCCAGGTGACACTCATCCCTGTGGGCTGTAGGAAAGATCTGGAGTCCTTTAGGCCAGCTGAATCTGGATGGATGGGCTTTTGGTTTTCAGTACAACATTAAGGACTGTTTTTTTGGTTGGTTGGTTGGTTTTGGTTCTTTGTTTTGGTTTGCTTTGTTTGTTTTTTTCTATTGTCCGCATCTATCTTCTGATTTTTTCTTGAGATACAGAACAGATTTTGGAAAGGTATTTCATCCTAATTTGAAGTTATCACGTGACATCATTCATCATGGCTAATTGACCACTTGTCATTAGAAATCGGCATCTTTAGTTTTATTATGAATTTTTCTTTTTCAACACCCAGCCATTGGTGGTGTTTAGTGCTTGGCAGTTTGGCTTTTTAAGGAGTTCATTACGAATTACTAGAAAAATAGCCAAAGACTGAAAAAATTACTGATAAAACCGTGTGCTTTAGTTCTGTTTGACCATGAAGGATGTGTGGCACTTGGAGGGAAGGTTCTCCTAGAGTGGACTGTGCAGAAAAACATAGTTCAATGTGGTTTGAAGGAGAAGAATTTAGCACTTAAGATCTGAAAAGTGCCCAATGTCCCTCATATTATTGTATTTCATCTGCAGCCACTGTTAGTGTGAAATACTAAATGGAACAAAGCTTGTGCTCACATCTTTAGGGTTCATCCTCTTATCTGCATTAGACCTTCTATGACAGTTCAACTCACAGTTCTTCAAGGTGAGGTTTTGACTCTGCATTACTGAGATTTGTTTTATAAAGGGGGACTGTTACATAATCTGCAGGTTTAAATGTGTACCTTAATCTTTCCCTTTCTTTTTAAATTTATTCTATTTTCTTCTATTTTGCATTTCAGAGCAAAAGACTTTCAACAGATTCTTTAAAGGGCGGTGAGGTTGACAGACCTTATTTAATAATTGGCCGGTATGCTTAAGCCAAAGAAGAGCATTAATTACAGCAAAATATTAAACCCCTTATTGAGATTAATTTTTTTAAAATACAGCTTTTGAGATTTGTTGAAATAAATCAGAATAATATAGACTGTCGTGGATATTATTTGCATTTGATCAATGCATGTGCTGGCCTAAGCTGCTGAACTATTCAGGCTGAAGGTTTTCACCATTGTCCTTGTTCTGCAGATATCACAGAGGAAAAGATTAAGAGCATTATAACTTTATCATAAAACTCAGAAGTAATATAATAGAAAAAGAGTCTCCATACACAAAAGAAAAATTTGCATGGGCTTACTTTTATCCAAACATTTGACCTCCAGCTTAGATGGCTTAAAAAGGTGGAAGGAAAACCTGTACCCATTTGTCCTGGTGCGGTAATCTGAATGTTAATACTTTGGGAAACATTTCTCACTAACTCTGAACTGGATGTGCAATTTTACCCCTTTGGTTAAGAAAAAAATTTTAATCTGCATTTCTCATTCCACTCCTGTGATGGCCAACCAACCGTCCTGTTGGAAGTAATATTTTGCATTTATTCATCATTCCTTATCCAAATATCTGGAATTCTACTTTTTCTGATGCATCTGTCGTTTCATCATTCAGATATTCCACTGGCTCTTTCTGTAAGCAACACTGAGTTTGAACTGTCTTCAGAGCACTTGACAGCTCTGTCTCTGGTTATATCTTGGATTTTGTGTTCTGTCAAGTCCCCTTGACCTGGCTTTTTAAACCTTCCTGAGGCTCAAACACCAGTTTTGCTGGTAGCGTCCTCACAGTAGTTTATGATTTTATCACGCCGTCCTTCAGGAGAAGAACATTTCTCTTTTCTGCAGTCACTAAACCACTTGTGTCTCTTTACTCAAAGGCTTAGAATTTCAATTTTTGACATATATACTAGAACCTGAGTCTGTAGCAATATAAAATAAAGGAAAAAGAATTCTTAAATCTGAGTCCCTCTAAAAGTCTCAAAGCATAGACAACTGCCATTTCAAGTTGATAGAATTTAGCTTTCCCTGGTTGTGATGAACTGCCCAGCACTGAATGCAGAATTGATGGCTGTGGAAATCTCTTTCTGCTGTGCAAGTCTTGCCACTGGCAGTTTAGAAGCACCTAAGGAGAAAAGGGGGTTAAAGGCATCATTTTTTTGTACATTTATTGTCTTCAGTGTTATTAATTTAAAGAAAAGTTTCAGTTCCAAAATACTGGCTCACATTTTTACGTAAATTCATATATTTAAGTAATGGTACATCTTGATTCAAGAAGAGTTGTATTCAGTGAGGGAGGTTCTGCAGGAGTCTAGCAAAAAGTACTCAGATAGCAACTTCCCAGTCATTCTCCCTACCCACAAAATTGGATCTGCAGGGATTTGAATATGCTCTCCGCATTTCAATCTCTCTTTATTTGAATCCATTATGTATTTTATATTTTTTATTCTGACAAAACAATCAAACAGAATGGGAATGACATATTTAAGGCTGGTTATAGTGGCATTTAAGGCAGTATAAAAAAGTGAGATAGTCTGGTTACTAAATCATTCTAATAAAGGACAACATTGCTTAGTTTTATTTTATAGTCTCCTGAACAATAAAAACAGTAGGTTTTCCACTATTTTTATTTTTAGTGAAAGCAACTGTTCCAGAGAATAAGATGGGAAAAGCATTAGAAATAATTATGCTAATATTCAAAACAAGGATTTCCAAGTCACTGCTATATAAAAAATGCTTCCTGCTTTTCTCTGATTTTTTTTTTTTTTTTTTTTTTTTTTTTTTTTTTTTGTTGTTAATATGAAACATCTATCAAGTAAACAGGAAAGGAAAACTGTCTTTTTCTGACTGGTTTCATTTCCAGTGTTTCTTTGGCTTCCCCTCAAGGGTCAGACTCAATAAACAGCTGTGCACTATGTGTGAATAAAATCAATGTTGCAGAACCACATAGCACACCAACAGAAAAGGGTTTTAATTCTTTTCTCTTTGAGTGTAACTGGGACACTTGTGACTTTAACTTTTCCTATTCCAGTATTTGTTCTCAGTGCTTGCACCAAGGAAGAATTCAAAACAAGAAACAGCTGGAGCCTTTTCTTTACACTTCACCTGCTACTCACATCAATAACCCTTCAAAACACAAATGTATTGGCAACTCACACACAATTTTCACTGCACCCACTTTTGTGTGGAGAACAAAAGTAGCTTCATCACCTCACTCAGGATAATAAATATTAGAAATCTGCATGACACCATTTTCTAGGAAAGCTTTTATTTTCCTATGTTACAGGACAAAACCTGACTCACGAAAAAAGGATATTCTGGTTTAGATTTACAAAGGTGCATGTATATTCTTCATTTGTGTGCATTTTTTTTGTTCTTGAATCATAAAGACAAAGATACAGCTTTTATTAGGCACAAAACACAGACAACAGCATTTACATATGCAGAGGGTATATTGTAAGTAAATTTGTTCCTCCTGAATGGTTGTTAGACACCTGGGGACAGGTGCTTGACTGCATCATCCTTAGCCAAGAGAATAGCTTCTGGATGGTGAGAATTGCCCATCTGTGTTAGGTGTTGATGCTGTTCAGTAGTGGAGTTGCAGGGCAGGGGGCAATAGTAGGTGCTTGCATTGTGCTCGCCTGTGTCAGGCGTTAGCTACAGCACATTACACAGCTTTTGGTCACTCCATCTTTTGCCACAAACATGACCAAGTGTTCTTGCAAGCACCCAGGAGATCTTCAGCTGCATATTTGGACTTTCTAAGTGACTGTGAATGTATATGGTACATAAGGACACTGGACACTTTGGGATAGATTTCAAGGACCTTCAGATTTCATATGGTTGGTGAGAGCAGTCTAAGTGCATCCCACGTGGTCTGCAGTGAGCAGTCATGGAGAAGAGCTTGGGTCTGTGTAAATTTTTGTTAGCAGAGGTAATAAAAAATACTGCCTATATAACCAGTTTATATAGGTCTTGGCATTGCTTCCCAGAGAGTTGCCTGAGAAGGCCTTACTGATGGGGGCAAGGACACAGAGATGGATGGGCAATGGAGTGTTGCAAATCCTCACAGATTTACTCTGGGAGATTTTAGAGTTTCAGAGGAGATTCTGTATTTCATTCTGTGCCAGGCTACCCTGCAAACATGGATTGAATGAGTCTTTCTGGGTTATCAAGTTAATCTTCTGGATGTTTTAAGTCATTCAGAGAAATGGGAGCAATTTTGCACTGATCTTGCTGATGTCTCAGAATGGTACAAAAATATATTCTCTTTGTCCTGTTCCTATAGGATCTAATGTAACTAGAAGCAAGACTCTTTTAAAAGTCATTAGAAACTTTTCAGGTTTGTTTTTTTCTTGTCTTTTTTTTTTTTTTTTTTTTTTTTTTTTTGTGTAAATAAAACAAATTTTTTTTTTTTTTTTTATGCGCATGACCAAGTAGTCCACACGGAATGAGGTTTTCTTTGTTGCCTGTCTCAGAAATGAAAATTGGGATGATGGTGGTTTCATTTTTCTTGTTTAAGATTTGTAAGTAGAACATATTCATGCTGTCATACATGTAATGATGGATGTTATAATATTGCTTGTTGTACATGTGAGGTGGGTCATTCTCTGACATAAGATCATTTTGAAAACTAAGCTGCAAGACAGTGTTTTGACTTCCCGTAGAGATCATTATTTGGGTGTGGTGGAGAAGAAGAAGAAGAGAACAGAACTACAGCATAGTCATTCAAGTGTTGATTTAAACTTGCCACTGGGATAAAGTCGTGTGCTTTACTTCAGCAAATACTTATTTGTTGCTTACTCAAGTCAGAAAACTCTCATGAGTTGTGATCTCAGGAATGTCAGTATTTCTCTTAGGGTAACATATTTTGAGAAACACAGAAGAACTTTAGTGACAACTGAGCAAACCACAAGTTGTTTCTTTTGGTTCACATTGAAAACTAAACAATCATACATAGATAAATAAACAAATAGAGAACATAATTAATACCTATAATGATCCAATCAGTGAAAATGAGTGTCATCCTTCTCATAGTGCTATGTTTATATATGGACTTTTGTAACTTGATGGGAAATGGGCTATGCCAGCTATGATGACTTTTATCTCCCTGAAGTGTGCACATTCAGAAGTTACGTGTTTGTGCCTAAGTCTGTGGAGACAAATAGACACATCTAGGGAAATATTTCATCTCATGGAATGAGTGTCCTGGAAAGTGCTTTAACTATCTTGCTTTTCTGCGTGGGCTACAGATGTGGCTCGAAGACAAAAAACTGACTTAGATGCCTAAAGTTAGAGTGGTTGTATCTTATCTCTAACATACAGCCCTGAGTTATGCAGGACAATTAGTTACTGTTCTGCTCTATAAGGCTCCATAGTCACAGTGCAGGCTTCAAGTGCTTCTCATCATTAAGAGCCTAAGATGACTAACTCAGGTTTACTGAATCATCATACTAAGTCTCAGCTTGTCATTTGCAGGTATTAGCTTGCCTTAGGTTGTTTGAGCCTGATCTCCAGCCTCTATAGTGAAAATACTCCAATATCCAATTTTATTAGTTTATTTAATACAAATTAGTTTCCTTGTAGCTTGAGCCTTGAAGGAGGGAAGAACCTTCGTGTGAGTTGTCAGTGGATCACAATAAAGGAGCAGGACTCTCACTGCTAGATCTGTCTATGCAGTAGCAGCATATGCTCAGGGGCAATTTCTACTGCAACTGACGGTTTGACAGACACAATTTTTTTCCTGATCCTTGGAAGAAATGAAAATATTTTTCAGGCTTCCTAAACATACTGATTCCCAAAGCTCTGTATTGTTTTTTCATTAAAGCATTCCAGCATCACAGCATCCACATTTGTGCCCTCCTACTTGATACTCAAGGGGGATATTTGCAGGACTGACTGCACAGTGACCTCAGGTTTCCAGCAGCAACAAAAGTGCCTCGGGGAAACTCAAGAGATTTATCATAATGCTGTTTATTTACAGGAACTTTCAGGTACAACAGAGACTGACAAGTACTGTACCACATAGCCTAAACAGTAAAGAGCTTAGCAATAACAATACAGAAAGACAGGCAGTCCAATATTTACATCATATACAAAATTTTTTTCTGCTTGATGATGTTAAGAGTTCCCTAGAGCTGTTTTCCTCGATACACTGACATTGCTGGACCTACAGTTCAACACACTGTATTTGGTATAAATTCACAGGGCTTTGTTTCTCCCTGTTTTTCCTTAAGGTTGGTCAAACTTTGCAGAAAGTTAAATGTTTTAAGGAGGATTTGGCTTAGTAGATCCATGTGATTTTTCAGAGGCCCTGCCATGATCATGTGATACAGAGGTAGAATAAGGTCATGAAAATTTGCTAGCTGCTATTTGGCTTTTTTGTTTAGCTTGTATAAGGGAAAGGTAAAGGTGAGCTGAAGAGCTGGTTAACTAGAAAGCAGGTTCCAAGTAGAGACTCTCAATTTTTCTTGATCAAAGAAAATCAAGATCTCTTGTAGGTGCCTACATGGCCTGTTGCTGCAAAATCTGACTAACTCACGGAAATATAGTTTAATCCTATATAGTTTTGAGGTGTGAAAGGGACATATTTGTATCCTTGCTATACAGATAGTGCTTTGAGACTGATATCCCAGTCCACAGACATTTGTGCAAAAGTTTAATTTTTTTAATTCAATAGGAGACTGAAATTAAATGCTGAATTCCAAGTACACAGTCCTTAAAATCTTTAATACCCCAGGCCTTTCAACAGACTGCCCAGGGAAGTGTTGGAATCACCTTCCCTGGAAGTGTTCAAAAGGCCTGTGGATGTGGCACCTGGAAACATGATTTAGTGATGAACATGGTGGTGTTGGGTTAATGGTTGGACTCGATGATCTTAGAGAGCTTTTCCAGCCTTAGCAGTTCTGTGATTCTAAAATCCTAGATATACAGATTTTTGCCAGTGAAATTTCTTTAAAAGTCCCACTGTGGGATGAATCACTCTCTGCATATTCTCCATTGACTACAAAGGGAGCATCAGCTTCCAGGTTAGAATAGACACATGCCTTTTGTGCCTCTGAAGTTGCACGAGATAAATTCAGACCTGAATTTATCTCCCAGGTGATGTATTTTCAAGCAGCCATCCCACCTTGATTGGTTTGGGTTATTCTGTTTGTGTATATAAATCTAAAACAGATTTGCTGTTGGTTATTCAGCAAAGCTACTGATGCTCTCTGGGATGAAAGTCCCTAAAAGTTTGGCAAGTACTTGAATGTAGATTACATACCATAAGGCTTCTGCATTCAGGACAGCAAATTATTAGAATGTTTTTCTTTCCAGCAATTACCATAAATATTTAGGAAGCTTGTTTCAAAATATTTTGCAATCATTAGGTAATTTTTACTTTTAACAGGCAAGGCAACTGAAATTTCAGTTCAGATTAATACATTCACCTTCACAAACATGTCTCTCAGGTTTAGTTACTTTTTTTTAAATTTTATTTTATTTACTGCTTTTATTGTTGGAACAGTTACCATGTCCTGCCGGTGATACTTCTTTAATTCTGTGAGTTAAATAATTTTATGCCTATGCAAGTTATGACTGTTCATGAAAAATAAAATAGAGCTATATATGAACTGCAACACTTCAGAGGTTCTGCTCTCCCAAACAAGGAAAATAATTTAGTTTACAGGGTGGGTGATAGGAGTATAGAGAATAATAATAAAAAAAAAAACCAACAAGCAAGCAACCTCCCTCCTCAAAAGCCAAACAAAAACAAACAACCCCTCACATGCAAACCAAACACAAACTCCATAATTCAAAAGTCAAATTTTTCAGGATTTTTTAAATATATATATGTGCACATGAGTATGAAAAACTAATGCATAGTCTTCTGATCAACCACCCTTGAAATAAACCATGATCAAAAAGGACACAGAAATGACACCTATGGCAGCTATATAATGGTCTCCAAAGGCAAACCTCCACGACTATTGGTTTTACAAATTGGTGGTTGATTGAAGTGTAGACTGCAAACCACATTGGATTGTGCAGCTCTCAAACCACACAAGAATGGAGGGTATTATAGCAGCAGCTGTTACCATGGACGTTGACAGAAATCTGAAAAGTGCAAAGGATAAACATAACAAAAAAACCCCAAAACCTTTCCAGATGGCTGTACAGCTTCCTAAAAGTATACACTGCCACTGAAGGCTGGCTCGATTGGAAAGAAGATATGTTGTCTAAAATAAAAAAGCTGTAGAAGCTGCTGTATGTTAAAAGAAAAGTAGGAAAAAATGCAAGAAGTTGGTAAGTGAAAATTTTCACCAGTCTCTGTAGAACTTAACTGTGCAATATAAAGTTGCAGATGTGAGGTATAACTAAGAATGGTGCATAAATAGGAATGTAAGCACCATTCTAAGGAGCATGGGTGGATGGCTAAATGCCAAATCCCATTTGGTTGTATTTTGATAAAACAATGTTGTGCAAGTAAGAAAAGCAACTAAAACCACTGTTGACTAGCAGGTCTGCCTGCCTCTTTTCTGTACACGTCTAACCACGCATGTCCATGCCTGTGTCACTTCAAGATTAGACTAACATAACTGATTTATTGGGGTCTGGTTTTGGTATGTGGTCCCCAGCAAGTAAAAGAAATGAAGCTGGAACTCATGCATGAGGGCTTGTCAGTGTCTGCAAATTGTAGTTTCCCTGAATAACTGCCTGGTCTTCGAGATGAATGGCAATTCCATATATCATGACACATAGTGTACACCATTAGCAGATTTATTTCTGGATGTCAAAGAGCTCCTGATTACCTTCTACTTTCAGAAACTTTTACCAGTTTGGCTGAAAGTTTCCTGACCCATTTGTCTGCAGGAAAAAGATAAAAAAGGAGATAATCATCAGAACTCTGCCCTTATCAAGATGTAAAGGACATAGGGCTACATTTCTTGTGATCTAAAATGAGAAGCTGGTCAGTGTTTCACAGAATTAAGACTATTGCAATTAGAAAGTTGAAATTTAGCAAGGTTTTTTTCCTGTTATTTCTGTCATCAACAGACTGTTCTAGCAGGAAATTTCTTTCAGTCTTTGGTCTCAAATTATTTGTGGCAGATTTATACTATTTTGTTCTCGTACCAACATTATTCTTCAGATTTAAACAGTTCCTCCTTTTTGTTGTATCATCTCGGATATACTTCTAATCAGTTTCCAATCAAGTTTGAGTTGACTAGAGCAAATGAGTATACCAGCCTTCCTTCAGTTCACATGAAGAACCTTTTCCTTTCCTTGATCAGCCTACCAGCCTTCCCTTTATTTCTCCCAGTTTGATAATGGATAGAAGCCAGAGGTGTGTGTGTGTGATATTCTGGTGCTGGTCATGCACTAGGAAACAAAGAAAGGAGCAGAACCACAGCCTGACACATTAACTTAGGAATTATTATTTCTGGGCATTTAACTGTGATGTCTTGAGATTCTCTAAACATTTTTAGTGCCATAGAGGCACATGTAGAGCAGAGAGTGATGTTTTTGAAATAACCATCTAAACTTCCACTGCCTGTCAGTGTAATTCCACACTCTATTGCTAATTTCAATCTAAATTGCTTCCTTTCAGGCCTAAACCCATGCAATCTAAATAATATATTAAACATGAAGGATCCAAATGAAGCCTGGCAGTCACTCAAGGTGAGATTACAACCTGTTTAAAATGAGCATGTGCTATTTTAGAGGCAGGTGTCTCAAAGGTAATTGTCATCATCTTCTCCTTTGGATTATTCCAGAAATCATCAGGAAGATTGTGTACTTCCATTAGCCTCGACAGCTGGTTCTGCTGATGCCGTGATGCCGTAAAAAGTGTTGTTAGAGTGATGCATTTCTCATGGAGAGCACATGGACACACGTAAGAAATGCTGCTCTGAACCAGGTATTCGCCTGAATGACTCCTTCCTCCTGCAGGGTAGAACAATCACATATTATTAAACCTGAAAGAAAAGACACCATCCAAGATGCTGTCCAAGCTTTTATAAAGTGCCTTGGATTTGACCTCCAGATACAATTTCCTACTCTACAGTCCCTTACAGGAAAATGATACAACAGACATCTCATTTCAGATGATAGACTCTGCTTTCCTAACCACATTTCCTAGCCAATACAGAATAATACTGTTTTTTTAATGATTTAAAACATATCTAGGATTTTATGAACCTGTGGACATTGTATATGGTCTGTGCTCCGTGTCATTCAATAGCTAAATTAGAAAGTTACATCCTGGTTTGGCTAAGTACTCACATAAAGAACAATGCTTTGCACTATTTATCGTGGTTACTTAGGTGTTCCCTCGCTGTTTTGAATAATTAAGTCTCCAGAAAACCTCTCTCCCCAATGTCAGCAGCCCTTATTTATTAAAACCATTACACTCCTTTCTCAGGATCTTCCTGTTGAGCTATAATTTCATTATCTCAGACTGGCTCCACTGGGATGTTTCTGTTTTAATGCAAGATTAGCATGTTAACCCTTTATTTTATACATTGTACATGATGTCTGATAGAATTATAAATCAGTAATTGTAACTGCATTACATGCAGTAACTCTAAGAAAAGCAGAAGAAGCAGAACGTACCTCTAAGAAGCGAAACTTAGATTGATAAGTATGACAAAGTCCAGATAATCTCTGTTCTAGACTGCTGAAAGAATCTAGTGCAGGAAATGCCAAGTCCAGCAGCAAAGATTTTTAATGGATTTTAAGGATTGTATGATTAGAGAGTATCAAAACCAGTAACAACCTTTTAGAAATAACTCTGCTCCTCCCTCACAACCTTCTTTGAGGGCTTCTTTCAGTGTGAGCAAAACTGAATTTTGTCACTGCATGGGTGAGCATTAGAGATATTTATTTAGCCCTCATTTTTTTGTGGTGGCACTTCAGTTTTGTGATGGAGCAAAGAAGGATTTTGGGAGGGCAAAGTAGGCAGAAAGGGACTTCAAGAAATTTTTTAAGTTCTGGTGAAGTAGAGACAAATGGAAGAGGCTGTTCTGAGGAGCTTTGTCCCCTGTCCCTACCCTGCCGGTCCGATCTCTGGCCTCTTCCAGGAGAACCTTCACCCCATAGAAAGGGTGCTGGCCCAGGATCAGCACAGACTCTGTACTCAGGACATGGATCCTACATTGCTGGATGTGGGAAGTAAGGACTATAGCTCCCAGACTTCTTAACTCCCCAGGGCTGCCTTGTTTTTATTTTTTTTTTCCCCACAGAGCCCATTAAAAAAAAAAAGAAAAAATATTCCTGTGTCTCTACCATTTAATGTATTTCTTTCTTCCTTCCTATGTCCGTTTACCTTCCTCCAGAATAAGATTTATTTCTGTGGGATGCCCTTCTTCTCTCTCTGTTCCTCATTCTCCAATTCATAACAGCAAAGGACAATCTCCTACACTGCCTCTGAGACCACCACTTCTTGTTTTTTCCAGGACAGCAAGATGAGGATCTGCATCAGTCTCAACACTGGGCAACCAGCAACCCTCACAGATTTCAACCTCTTCCCAATCTTCCCTTTCTCCTGTGTTCTTTCCTGTACCTCCACCCATCTGCTGGGATTGAGGGCAGGAGCTGGTCAGACAGTGAAGGAAAAGGCTGGAAGTGATGAATATTTTTTTCTTCTTTCCCTCGGGTCCAACTCCTCGTGTTGTCAGGGAAGTAGAGGCAAGATACAGAGAAAGTGAGGATGAAGTAAGCAGGCGGCAAAGCAGTGGCTGCCCTTGGCAGCTGCTGCCCAAGTCTACACTTTAAACCAGTCCTGTTACTAGGCAAAATATTAGAAAGCATTTTGAAGGAAAATATAACCTTTATATAACATTCCCTTTTCTCAAAGGTGATTTTTTTTGTCAGATCAGCCAATAATTATTTTCCCTTTATTTATTGCATTTTTTTCTTGTGTAAGGTGATACAATGGTGTTATCTCTTTGAATTTCAGAAAAGCACTTTCCTCAATGCTGCAGAGGAATTTGGTACTGCAGGTGGAGATAATGGCAATTAATAGAGGATATGGGATGGATTGAAGAGATGTTGAAAGGAAAGCTGAAGGAGGGTATACTGGGACAAAGAAAGGCTACTAATATTATCCTCAAGGGATCAATCTGGGACAGATCTGATTTAATGTGTTCATTAATGACTCAAATATAGAGGACTCAGTATGGGATTCTGAAATTCCGAACTCGTCATAAAGCTGGAATGTAATGCTGAAACAACGGAGTGGGGAAGGAGTCATCCATTAAAAGAAGGCAGGGTGGATCAGATGACTCAGGCAGCTGAAATGAAAAGTATGAGATACACTTAAGAGTTTCAAATGACAAGACTGAGCATTCAGGGTTTTTTGCTATAAATAGAGAATTTCTAAATTAGAAGACAAAAAAAAGGTCGTTCCTTAGCTGGAAGATGAAGCTGTGAACTGCCAAGGAATTTACTTGGCTTCAGGTGTTTTCCATTGTAAAAAGCATTGGTTAAACCTTAGTTGACAGATTAAAAGATTTTTGCCTTTTAGACCTAACCAACTGAGTGTCAAAAGGGATAACTTTCTGGAAATACTTTTGGAGAACAAATACAGGAAAAAGGTTCTGAAGTTAAAAAAATTGGTCTTCAACAAGTTTAGGGTAAAAAAGAAAAAGGGTGAATTACTGGAATTGTGTTCCACAAATAGCCAGCTGGAGAAGGCATCAAAATTGTTTTACGATGGTGTTTTGTAATCTACTGAAAAGGATTGCAAATTAAAATAGGGCAGTTTAAGGAGACTGGAAATTAAGTTTGTGATCAAGTTGTTTATCAACAAGTCCTTGGAAATTTAATGTCTCTGAAACAAGAATAAGTCACTTATCACACTGTATATTAATGACCTCTTTCTGGAGTTGGGAGTGCTTGGGGGAGGGAGGGTAGATTTTTCCCTACTGATCCATAGATAACTACTGGAGATAGAGTGAGAAAAGTTGCCCTTTCCTGACCTTTGTGCAAAAGAAGAAATAGCCTCTTCCAGTGTATCTGGAGCCATTACACGTTTAAGAGACTCTAACATCTCTGACTGGCAGGTACTCATTTTGACCCACTCTTCCTCAATGTAGGATGTGGTTGGCTGTCTTGGTTCATATACTTTATCTGTGCTTATGCAAGATGAGTTAATATGAGAGCAGGTAGACAGCAGAGGCTGAGCTTGAGTCACAGTAAGTATGCAACACTGTTCCAGAAACACAGGTGATCCCTTCCAGTTCCATGTTCGTCCCGGGAGAGTGAAAGACTTAGACAAAATGTATTGAAGAAGTCCTGCCATTGTGTCATGAGGTGCAGAAAGGACTCCATTGCTTTCTAAACTCCATCTCAGAGAGGAGTCTAGGTGCAGCTGAATCCAGTCTCAGCCTCGGATTATGGAAATGGTTTGACTTTAAGGAATTACAGAGGTGTGATTGAACCACTTTTTTCTTGCAGGTTTTAATGATTGGCAAAATGAGAATATTTATATTGAATGAATCATTTATTATTACAAATGATCAAACAAAAGATGTTAATCAGAATTATTTACTACACAATATAAAAGCTAAAAATCTACTAGTAGAGTATAATATAACATAAAGTAGTATAGTATAAGATAAAATAGTGCCCTATATTGAAGCAAATATTAAAGCTATTATATTAAAGCTAGCAAAAAGGAAAGAATTATTAAGTAGAGACATGATGTAACACACCCAGACCAACACACTTATGGGGACATCTCTTTCTCTCAGCCTTGAGGAGTGTCCTTGGAAGGTGTCCCCAGACAAGAGAGGAATTTCCACACACACACCCAAGAAAGGTTATGTCAGAAGAACCTGACTGTGTGAAAGTAGACTGGACTTTTGTAGTATAAAGTGATTGACTGACAGTCACAGATCCATAAGCCAGCAGACCAGCTTATCTGTCCAGTCCTGTTTCAAAAACAGGATGTATATTCAAAGTCTGGTGAACCAGAATTATGGCTTTAGCATAATTTAATACCAGGGCAGCATCCTGACATCAGCAGTTGAACTTGCAGATAGCCTTCATGATGGCTTTCATAGTATGCATTCTCTCATTGGAATTTAGACCTTATCAGGGTGGGTCTATCCTGCCACAGTGTTCATGTTAAAAATTGCTTGAAACATAAAGTCTTTAGTCAGGCAACGTAGCTTAGAACTGTACTGAAATTTAATATTTCTTCTTCTATGAAGGCTTCCCGCTCTTTCCAATATTTCTTTACCCTAAATAGCAATCTGCTTCCATAAAAAAAGAAATCGCAATGTATCAACACTCTACATAGTCTCTAAAAAATTTACCCAGCAAGGCACATCTGAAATAACTGTAAAGAAACCTAATGACAAAGGAGGGCTCTAAGAGATAAGAATTGAAACTTTTCCA
Organism: Formicarius rufipectus; assembly: GCA_013399695.1. Taxonomy (NCBI): domain Eukaryota; kingdom Metazoa; phylum Chordata; class Aves; order Passeriformes; family Formicariidae; genus Formicarius; species Formicarius rufipectus. The sequence goes on along the minus strand of VXAU01000288.1, from coordinate 349,268 downwards.
TTCCTTTTATCAAATAGCAATAAATAACTTCTTTTTGGTTGGGTGCTTGAACAGGCTCCCCAGAGGAGTGGTCACAGCACCAAGCCTGACAGAATTCAAGAAGTGTTTGGATGATACTCTAAGGCACATGGTGTGAGTCTTGGAGATGGCCCTGTGCAGGGCTAAGGATTGAACTTGACAATCCTGTGGGTTCTTTCCAACTTGCCTTATTCTGTGATTCTGTGAAAAAGCAGTTTTTCACTGTATTTTTTTTGTTTGTTTTTTTCAACCTGTATTTATCTTTTTTTAGTATTAAAAACTCAGACACAGACTGGACAAGGAAATGAATAATGAGAGTATTCAGTACACCAGTGATTAAAGTGATCTAGAAGATGCATTTCAAAGCATAGCCCAAGGTGGTTTACACTATTTCAAAAGAGAAAGTATGTCATGATTGCCTTCTTTTGTGTTTTCTTATGTGTTTTTAAAGCTAATCTCTGCTGACACCTGTTTATTGAACCACATGGACCATTTTCTTCATCTAATTCAACAACTCTTGTGATCGTAACCAAGCCACTTTGAAACACTTTTTTCAAATATAGATGTGAGGTCACCGTGGCGTGAGGAACACAGGTGATTTAAATTGTTTCCTTTTAGAGAAGATTTGGGGAGTTTACTGTCATATGTATTGCAAAAATTTTCTAAAAAACATTGTTTCCAGGCCCCAGTCTGGTGATATGATTCTGAATGTGACCTTCTCTAATTTTATGTGAGGAAAACCAATACCTGCTGGCTCTGATACCCATGATTATTGTTCCTTGTTCAGGTACATCTGGTGTGAATAAACATTTCCTAGCATAGTTTTTTCTTTGTAAAAGTCTGTAACTTTTGAGGCCCCTGAGAGCAGAAATGAGGAGACGCCTTTTCACTCTAAAGAAATAATTCTGAACTCTGGGATTCATGGTTAGTCTATCCAAGTGCTTGAACAAACCAAGATCAAGGGACCAGGTGTTTTAAGTTGACCATCTATGCTGTGGCATTGTTACAAGGACTCTTGGCATGCCTCTGGTCTGACCTCACTAGTGCTCTTCCAGGCTGTTCCTAGGCATGGTCGAGGAGTAAACTTGTGCCATGGGACATTCCTTGCTGGCAGTTTGAATGTGTTGGAGAGCAAGGGGGCATTTCTTGTATGGACATGGAGAGGATTGTCATGGGTTAGTTCATTAATACCGAAGAGCCACAGTATACTGTGCTAGAGAGCTATAAGAAAGGGATTTTCTCTCAGATATACCACTGAGTGCCAACCCGCAGAAACATGTAGGTGTAAAGTGACTGGATTTCTGAGGATGCTGTAGAAAACATGACCAGGTCAGGTGTAATGACGAGTGCATATTCACAAAGAATATCACAGTAGAAGGTGTTTCTGCTAAAAGAAACAAAATAGTTGTGAGGCTAGAGGAAGTGTGATTGCAGGTAGAAGTGAAGAACTAGGTGAAGTTTTGGCTATGTGGGAGTAAGGGTAATAGACGAAGGATGGAAAGACATCAAGAATTTTAAAGAATGTATTTTTTTTTTTCAAAGGCAATAGAATTACTTGTGGAAAAATACAGTAGAGGAAAGCTTCCTTACAATGAGTTTGAATAGACCATGAAATAGTTTTTCAGAGAAAGCGGAAGAAGCCATGCCAAGTACAGATTGTACAACTTTACTGATTTTGGCTGAGATTGAGTTAATTTTCTTCATAGTAGCATGTATGGTGCTGTGTTTTCAATTTCTGATGAAAGTAGTGCTGATAACAGAGAGATATTTTAGTTATTAGTGAATGGCATCAGTGCCTTTTTAGATTCTTAATGTGCTCTCCCAGTGAGGAGGCTGAGGGTGCACAAGAAGCTGGGAGGGGACACAGCTGGGAGACCTGACCCCCAACTGACCAAATGCCATATATGTCAAGCTCAGCAATAAAAACAGAGAGGGGAGATTTTGTTAGCTCTGCACTTGCATGGGAACTGGCTGGGCACTGGTCTGCTGGTGGGGAGCGATTTGGGTATTTTTGCATAGCATTTCTTTTCTTGATTTGTTTTTCTTTGCTTCTTTTTGCCTTTATTTTTAACTTTTCTTATTAAAGTGTCTTTTTCTCAGCCCACAAGTTTTCTCACTTTTACCCTTCCGATTCTCTCCCACATCGCACTGTGGGGGAATGAGTGTGTGGTGTTCAGCTGCTGGCCAGGGTTAGACAACAACCACAACTAAATGGGAAAGAATTAAAAATGACACTGCCTGGAAAATTCTGCCCTGAGAAAGTTGTCTGGAACTGCCAGACACAGTTAACATGGCACATTCATAAGATGTGAGATACACAGCAGTGAATAAGCTGAACCTCAAGGGTGTTACAAAACCTGCAGTATTACTGCACCCAACCATGTTGTATGGATCACAAAAAATTCAAAATAATATTATTAGGCTGTATATTGAGAGACATTTGATATTGAGCGATAAACTGCTGCAGAAGCATAGAAAGATTAAGGGATGACTGTATTCATCATTAAGTCAGAACATTAAAAAAATATAATATGTTATCAGAAGGTAATTATACTCATTCTACAGACATGCTTGCCAGGTGTAAATCAGTAGATTTCTTTTCCAGTAGGAATTTTGATGATTTATAAATAGAGGAGAACTTGTCTCACTGTTTGTGTTCCCATGCTGTCCTTGTAATACTGTTTGGAGCAGAAACATTCATGCTCATGTTTTCCTGAATTTTAAGATGCTATGGATTGTGAAATCGTTGGCAGCCTGGGAAGTGCCATCTAATCACTCCTGTTAGCTTAAAGGAAAAGCTCTTTGACCACACAGAATACTTCACAAAAACAACAAAATGGAAACTGATTTAAAATTCCAATGAACAGGAAGGATGAGCTCAGTCTTGAGAGGTTCAAAACATGCATTCCTTTCATTGGAAGAGAACAGGGCAGATCTTGCAAGAAAGAAGGAAGCAATTTCTCTAGGGCTTATGCCTAAAAGGAGCTCAAAATCTCCTCGGAAGTGTTGAGTTCTCCAGATTGCCACTGAATTCCTATGATTCTGTCCCTCTTTGTCTTAAAGGCTTAAAACAAATATATAGGATCATGCTTCTAAATCTGGAGGCTGTTTTTTTGTTATTTTTATTTGTTTGTTTGTTGTTTGTTTGTGGTTTTTTTGTTCTTGTAATGAAGTATAGTTTTATTTTCATTTCAAAATACTTGCTTTTAAAAAAGGATAAAAATTTCTGCTTTATCTGACAAATGAAAATAATAATTTTTTTTGCTGCTACTATCCTCCAAGCAGTAATGTGAACTGAGGTATCAAATATTTAGCACTATGAAACACTAATATGGATATGGTGATTTCTCATTAATACTAACAACTTCAAAACTAATTCTCATTAGCTTGAAATAATTATTTAGCTGCTTAGCAAGTGATTAAATTCAAACAGAAGTATATAATGTGTTTACAAAAAAAGAATTGGTTGACATTAGAAAATGTTAATGGCTTTATTCCTTAAAACTTATTATTGGATTGGCCCATACATTTAAGGAATGTTCTTAAAACTGCGGACTGTGTTTGTATTTCAGTGTAGAAATTGCATCCGATTTGGAAAAGCATTTTATATCCATCAGCTACAAATTAAGCAACAATCACAAAAATAATAAACCCCAAAATAAAACCTAGATTAATATAATTCAGATTTTAATGGAAAAATAAAATTATTTGCCCATAATTGTTGGACTAAGCCTGCTCCTATTTCCCCTTCATATGTATAATGTTGGCATTTAAAGGTTGAAAGTACAGCAGCATAAAGAAAGAGTTTCTCACGTGCAGAACCCAGAAACTCAATGGTAAGAAAGGCTAAGGCTCCTAAAACAGACTTGAATTTTGGGTGGGACAGTCTCTGGGATCTGAGCTTCATCTCACTGTTTGAAAACTTGAGCCTTTTTGTTCAGACAGAAGCCTTTTGTGCATATTCACTTACCTTTCAGGATTTAGAACTATGTGCTCAGCAGTAATGAAAAGGCTTGAGAAGCAAGTGTGACAATGGAGTGATGAGAAATGTCCTCTCAGCATTGCAACTTCCATCTTGGAGGGTACACAGGGAGCTTAAGTGAGGAGCTCAGGAGCAGATGCATGGATGCTATTAGAGCTTACGTGCCAAAGCATTAAAACTAGAACTGTTCTTCTCCATAAAGGACAGAAAAAAAAGAGGGCCCTCTAGCCATAAACTCGCCAGTAAAATGCATGTGCACTGGATCATTTGGCTCAATAAAAAATGCAGCATGTGGGAAAATTTTAGGCAGACAAATGTAATTAACGCTGAAAGGCAGATGGCAAGGAAAAGGGACAGGGGGAAAAATACAGAAGGGTGGGATGCAGTGACACTCTCTAACATTATAAGTACGTTAAGAATTCCATCCTCATAGAGGACAATATTTAAATGCTTTCTTAAACAGAAGGACATGACGCAAATGTTTTTCCTGAATTAGAGCCTGAATTTTCAAGTGAGGGTCAGTGTATATTGGTTTATGCATTTGCTGTAAAACACTGTTGTTATCCAAAGTATAAATTTCAAGCATCCTGGTGTTAAGAAATGTGTTTCAGAGTGGCAGTTATACCATTTCTTAGAGGTATGATAAGAAGTGTCAGTGCCCTGCATAGCAAATCATGTTTATGTTACAGTAAAAAGTAAACATTTGCATTTCAAACCCACATAAGCTGTGGGTAATATGTTAAGGTTGCTCTAAGTCAGCCTTGCAAAAAGTTCTGGAACCTGAGTTCTGAGTAAACAACTGCAAACAACTACCCTGTACTTCATTTCAACCTGAGCAACCTCTGGTTGAGAGTGTCACACAGTGGGGGGTTTTCAGCTCTTGGATTTAATGGCAATATAATGGCAAGGATCACATTAGGCAAAAAGGGAGGAGTGAGGTGGAATTAAACTGGGGTTTTAAAAAATGGAAAATCAAAGTATGAGGTTTCAGGCCTGTCAAAATGTTTAATTCTTCTTGTTCAAGCTGCAGATGGTTTGAGTCATCTTGTGCCAGAATTAACTTGGTGACACAGTAAAATAACCTTTCAGAAATACGTTTCCCATATTTTATTCATTGTTGCACTTTAGCTGAACCTATTCTTTGCATGAATAAGGTATTTGAGATCAGATGCCCTCTTTATACTTGCTTGGTGGGAATTAGAATGTGACTTGTTAAGAGCTAAGCCTAATTATGGAATGAAGGCATGAAATGTTGCTTTTGCTTACAGTGTGTTATGCATCTTCATCTGTCTATGCAAAATACTTACGAAGTGTGCTAAAAACGAAACCCTTGTGTCTACATCCTGCAAACAATCTGGAATGCCACCTTCTGTTATTTAATAAATGCAGACTTCTTTACAGAGAAGATAAATTAACCACATGTAAAATTTGTTCAGTCGAACTGTTTAATTTCAGACAAAAAGGTTGTTCCTTCCATGTAGATGGTTCTTCAGATTCCAAAGCAGTGGACAACAATGAAGTAAAATTTAAGGTGTGACCATTAGAACATTCCGAGAGGTTTAGCTGGTGAAGGTACCAACTTAAAAGCTGGGAGTGAACGTCAAAAGCTGCCTAGTTCAGAGGTGGCTTGTTTTGTCCTTTCTTCCAGGTGTTCTTTCTACCTTCTCTCAGTTTACAGTGCTGATGGGACTGTGAAGGGTCTGATGTAGAGCAGAGAGCGTTAGAGCAGAACTCTGTGCAAGGTCTGAAACTGCCCTGGATATCTGAGAGACAGATTTTGAGCATGTTTTTTACATTGCTTGAATCAATTTTGTGTAGCATAATGTTTGTCTTTACAATCTAGGCTTCTCATAAGCATGCACACGAAGAACAGCAGTTACTTTGATCCATGAGTATTATTAGTTCAAATGACAGTTAATGAAATAATATGTTCATATATGTTTTTGCAGTGTGCATATCGCATTATACAATTAATTAAAAGTTCAGTATTTATCCAATGGAAACTGCGTACATATTCAAGCAGTTTCTGTGAAAAGAATATTCTGAATTTTAAATTAAGTTTGGATTCTTTTCTATCTTAAAAAAGATTTTCTGTGCTTCGAAGGAGGGGTTTTATTCAAGCAGATGACATCTTTCAAATCAGAAGCAGCATTTTAAGTTCAAGTGCTACATTTTGGTCTGAGGCAGGTGATTACTTTTATAAATCAGCTGTAAAAGGTAATCCTGAAAGCTCTCCATAAATAATAACCAAGACAGAAAATTTCTGTGTAGTGTGTGTGTATAATAGGAGCAAAATAGAGTCGAGGGAAATGGAGTTGAGTTTAAATGACTTCCTTCATGTAGCTAAATGGGCATTTCTGCCACGGAAATCAAATGAGGGGTATACATATGGAAAGAGGGCAGGATCTGGTACCAGCTTTGCAAATGCTTCAAAAAATTATGCTGAGCATCCCAGTCTGTTACAGCTTTTGAACAAAATCTGGAAGAGTGTTCGTAACAAGTATAGAGCAATTTACATATTTTTCAGTTGTCAGACACTGTGTGCCACAAACTAACAGGGATGACTGGGTAGTATGGAAATCTGCTGCTGAAAAATTGTCCAAATAGATTTCAGTTCAACATGTTCTCCCATTACTGTCTGTGAACATTTGTATAAGTAAAACTTTCCTTGGAGCTGGTGACTTGTAAACCTTGACAAAAGGTTTATTTAACCTATGCTGTATTTGTGCCAACATGGGAAGTGGTTTAGCACAATTAGGTCACATAGTCAGGAGGCAGTAATGCTATTTTTTGCTTGATATGGATAACTATGTGTGAAGCTGCAGCAGTGAAGTCTCAGTTTCAGGCTGATGCAGCCAACCATTGCAATTAGAGACAACTCAAACAGCTGAAACAGTAGTTTCTGTAAATTTTCAGGTAAATTGCTCTCACATTCTGGAAAATGCTTTTTACTCTTTCTATTTGTTTTATGAACTTATAAAATAAAATAATTAAGGCTTGGTGTCATTCAGCTGTTTTGTTTAGAAAGTATGAATAAGGTCATCTGTGATCTTTCTGACCACTGCATGAGTGAGCCTAAGGGAAAAACTTATCGAATTGCTAATTTGTTGAACAAATATTTCAGTTATTGCTTCTTCACCACACATATAATGTTTCTATCTAAAATTTAAAGATAAATTCTAAAGTATTGTGTTGCCTCTTTTGTATATCTGGATGTAGTTTGGATTACATGTAAGTAAATCTTGACATAGCTGTGTAGGTATAGCCTTGCAAAGGACACTCAGCAAATCCTTCCCCAAAACCCTGGAAAAACCTTGGTATTTTTCCACCAAACACAGTGTTTTCTTCTTCAGTTAAGGTCTCAGTATTTTCAGTTTCCCCATTTCTATCTGGATTTATATTGGTAAAAAGATCCAAGAATTATTTAAAATATTCACTTTTGTGCTGCAGAGATTAATGAGAAATGAAAAGCTTTTTTTTTCTTTTTTTTTAAGAGACAGGATGTTTATTATTAAAGCTGATGGGAAAATGAAAATTATTTCCCTTGAAAAAATAATTTTAAAAATAACCCTTCAGGATGGGAAGGCAAGACCACAAATTTTTGTGGTTCAGAACTGATGAAAATTCCATTTGAGAAAACTTCAGTGGAATTTTTCAACTTTCCAACAATGGCCATGGAAACTTTTTATCAGTTGGGAGAAAGGGAAATGGACAGAAACTTTCCAGAGTGGAATCTGGGGAGTTATCATTTTGATTTTACTTAAAAGAAAGGTATTAGAAATTATTTCCAATTACAGCTTTCAAAAGTGCTTTACTTATTAATATGGCAATCACAGCTGTCCACTTTCAGGATTTCTCATTCACACCAAATGATGGATGCAGGTTTGTTTTCCAAATAGCTGTTTTATTTTCTTGCTGTATTCAGTTCATTATTGTAGAAGCCTTCAAAAACATGCAGTTTTTCTTGTGTTCTTTACCTTTTTAACCCTTTCAGCGTCTGTGTTTATATCACTGCTTTTGATCACCACATTTATGTAGCTCATCCTTTGTAGATATTTCAGTTGTTGTGAATTCCTTTGTTCTTGTAGCTTTTCTTACCTTGGGCAGGTAACAGCTTCACCACAGCAGCTCAGAAATATTGCAAAAGATCATGAAGAATTTTTACTGTCACGAATCATGAGGAGTTTCACAGCATTTAAAATAGTGGCCAATCTTAAAACTGTTTGTCTACACAATGTAAGTGATTAACTCCCTCGCAAAATCTAAAAATATTCCTGACATATTTCAAAATTATCAACAAAAGTCAGTTATATCCATGCCCTAAAAAAACTAGTATTGTTTAGTTAGCAGTTTATAAAAACTCAGAGATAAACTAGTTACAGGTTACACAAGGCTTAAGGTTAATCTCCACATTAAGAGATTGAAACGTGAGTTAATAAAGACGAAGTAGCATAGAGATATCTCAGCAAAATCACTTTTAAATTATTTTTCATCTCTGGAAGATTATCTTTCAGGTGCATATTGATCAGAGGACTTATTCTGTCCTCAGAACAATGTGATTTTCTTGTTTTAGTGTCAGGAATGAAGTTCTAATGGTCTGAATTTATAGTTTCACTGTCAAATCAATGCCTTGTATCTATCAGATGTCAAAATGGTGATTAAAAGTATGATGTATTCTCCAATGCAGTTATTTTGGCCAGCAGCTTACTCTTGCTCTTTAATAGCAGCCACTGGTCAGAGATGTAGTAATTGAAGACCTAAGAAAATGAATGTTTTTCTGAAGCCCTCATTTAGGTGCATGACATTTTTCATGCTTTCATGTATCTAAGAAAATAGTTTATTTGAGGAGCTGATGCAATGGTTGAGATACAATTCCTTCAGCTATTTTTGACTTACAGGTTTGTGTTGGAAGAACACTTTTCCCATTGTTTCAAATGGGAATTTGAATTCTGAAAATTTTGAACAGAATTGCAGCAAAATGTTTGAAGCATGAAGCTCAGATTTTCACACATAAATTCTTTTATATAAGGAATCAGTGCTTTTCCTGGTTTGAGGGAAAAATAAAAATAGAATAATGCATGATTGAAAAGGCATTTTTTTACTTGCCTAGTTTAACACAAAGCTCACTGAAAATGTAAGTTTAACCACTAACATTCAACTCAATGTGAGAAGAACTTCAAAGTCGAACTGGAACTTTTAAAAATCAAATTATAAGGCAAGGGCTCTTCCCCCCCTCCTTTCTTTTTCTTAGCAGAGGAACAAAACACTTGCTAATCTGCTGCTATCAACTTTTGAGGTCCTCACCACTGAAATACAAAAGTTTCTAATAACTGTATCAACTTCCTTTTTTATCCAGTCAAGTATGTGGATTTTTACAAGTTTTAGTGGCAAAACATAGCAATTAGAGCTGTTTTGGGAATTAAATAAAATTTTGATTTCTCTTTTATTGGAAAACGGTTTCTTAGGCTTAGAAATGCGTCGTTCATCAAAAGAAGACACTGACTGCACAAAGTAGCAAATAATTGGAAACTAAAGAACACGGTTTAAACTCTTCAATGTACTTGATTCAAGCTGCTGGTGTGGACAGGAGCATGTTCATCTAAGGTAAAGACCTGAGGTAAAGGTATTACTATATTGCTTGAGTGTGTCTCTGAGTCCTTCACAAGATAAAACTATCTTGTCCTCAAATGGAGTTGGAATATTTGAAAATGGGGAAGTATTCTGTGGGACAGGAAAGCAGTTTCCAGCCCACCACTTTAGAGAAATGGCACAGAGTGTCTGCATTTATATTACTTCGGGCACTTTAGTATCATATAAACAACTTTTTTTTTTTTCCTCCTTCACTCTCCACAGACATATAGAATAGAACAGATTAAAGTACATTAGCATTATAAGTCTCATAGATTTTTAATAGAAATCATCACCATAAAAATTATGGTTATTGTGTAAATAATAGGTTTACATTTAGGAGAAGATGATAATACTGGAGGATAGGATTTTTCTGACCATGGTAGACATTTGCACAGTGTTCACCCATTTCAGAGGTGTGCTTTAGGATCAGATGTGTTCCATAGAATGAATAGGGTAGATTAGGATAGAATAGAGTAGAATATTTTCATTTGGAAGGGACCTAAAACAACCACCGAGTCCAACTGCCTGACCCTCCAGGGCTGACCAAAAGTTAAAGCATATTATTAAGGGAATTGTCTTAATGTCTCTTAAATACTGACAGGCTTGGGGCATCAACCACCTCTCTAGGAAGTCAATTCCACTCTTTGAGCATCCTCGTGGTAAAAAGTGCTTCCTAATGTGCTTCTAAACCTCTTCTGGTGCACCTTTGAATCTTTCTGTCATATCTTATGACAAGATCCCCAGGAGAAGAGCTCATAGCCTCCCTCTTCGTTTCCCCTCCTCACAAAGCTGTAGAGAGCCATGAGGTCTCCCCTCACTCCTCTTCTCTGTCCTAGTCAAACCCAAAATCCTCAGTCGTTCCTCAGAGAACATGCTTCCAGCCCTTTCACCAGTTTTGTTGCCCTCCTCTGGATGTTTTCAAGTACCTTTATGTTCTTAAATTATTGGGCCAAAACCACACACAGTGCTCAAAGTGACACCTCACCAATGTCGAGTCCAGAGGCACAATCCTCTCTCTTGATTGACAGCTTACACCCTGCTTGATTCACCCAGGATGGGATTTCCCCTCTTAGCTGCCAAGTCACAGTGTCTGACTCCTCTTGAGCTGCTGCCAACCACCACCCAGATCCCTCTCTCCAGGACTGCCCTCCAGCCACTCCTCTTGCAATTTATACTCATGTCCCATGTTATTCTGTCTTAGGTGCAGAATTCAGCATTTAAATTTCATACCATTAATTATTGTCCAGTGCTTCAGACTATCAATATTCCTCTTGTTCCTTAAGAGAGTCAACAGAACCTCTTAGTTTGTTATCATCAACAAACTTGCTAAAGGGTGCATAGGTGATCAAGAGAGGTTCTGCCATAAGACCCTTTAACTCCTTCAGAACTTTGGAATGGATTCCTTCTGTTCATTTACAATTTCAGTGTCCACATATGGAAAGTCCCCATTCCCCCAGTCGTGGTCCTCCACCTCGGGGGACTGGGCAGCCCAAGATCTATCAGTATTATAGACTGAGGCAAAAAACACATTGAATGCCTCTGCTTTTTCTTCATCCCTATTAGTCAGATGACCATCTTCACCAGTATCAGTCCAATGTTTTCTTTTCATCTCCTTTTGCTATTAATGTACTTTTAAAAAGTCCTTCTTGTTATCTCACTCAACACTGACCTGTTTCAACTCTAGTTGATCTTTGGCCTTTTGTGTCTTCCTCCTGCATATACAAATCACAGCTGTGTCAATTCTTTTTATTGATATAAGGACAACATGATGTGTCTAGCTGTATGTTCACTGTATTCATCTAAAATTAGATGATTTCAGATAACAGTACTGATGACTTTACTGATGACTTTTATCCCGGAATCAGGGATACATGCGGGAACACTTAGGAGCTTAACTCAAGGAGAGTGACCTCTGCAAAGTCCCTCTGTAAGGACTGAATGAAGCACCAAAATAAGAATGTATTTATAAGGAATGCTATAAAGCGGTTAAGTCTTCCATCAGCTGCTGTTACCCAGTTATGATGGTGACCTTATCTGATTCCTACCTTAGCAGTGTTGTCTTTCAAATTCTGTACTATGGCAATGCAAACAGCATAGGACTGAGGTGTAGGAGATGGAGGGTATTGAAGCTTCTGCTGTTGTGGTACAGGGCTGATGCTGTGAGGGAACCACACGATAATATTCTCAATAGGTGTTGTCGATCCTGGAGAGAAGGTTTTAAAATCATTTATAATGTTCATGTAAATCTTAAAGGACTATGAATGTCCTGAACTTTTCCATGGCATTTGCTGGAAAAATGCAACACATTAAGGAGAGAGTAATTGAATATATGAATGCAGGCTTCATAATTTATCCTTCTACTGAAATTGTGCAAGTAAAATGAATTCACAGCTTTGCATCTGATGCACTGAATATAGATTAAAGAAATACAGTCAGAGTCAAGTGTCTAGCAAACCTTGATATGGTCCAGTAGCCATTCTTGAGTCTTGCCTCAAGTGTGCTGTGGCAAGCAACTCTCCCTAGCTATTCATACCAGGAATCTGCTGCCTTCTGTCCTGGTAGCCCAAAGATAGAAAGGTAGATACACATGCTACTGAAGTGCACGCGAAGCACATAATTGTCAAACTGAACATGCATACTGTTATGAAGATAGATACCCTCTGGAAAATAATGAGAAAACAATTAATCTATTGCAGTAGGGACTTAGGGCAGGAGCCAGCCAACTGTTGCGCATCCACAGAATCACCCAGCCCTAAGAAAGTATGTCTTAATGATTTAATTACTTTTCTCATCTGAGTGGATATTGTAATTCTGATTACAGAAGCTGAGGATGAACATGCTTAAAACTAATAAATACAAAGTGCATCCATCTGAAATGAACATCAGCAGCATTCCCAATGAAACTTCATTTATGGGCATTGTTTCATTAAATGTAACCTCTAGCTTATTACAGGCACATTATTTTTCATTTTTTATGCATGATGTCATTCCTTTATTTAAACAGACCATGTTAAATATTTTATGAAACCATTAAAGGAACAAATAATAAATTTTTGCATTAAAAATGGATCTGTGGAGGTGTCTGGCAACTAAAATGCAAACAAATAAACAAAAAGGGTGGAATTATGTTCCAATCTGTCAGAAATTCTCCTGGAGTTTTATCTGTGATTTGGCCACTGTTACTCTGCTTCTCACTCAGTTGGTCTATTAATATGAGATGTGTAAAATGGTAGAAATATGTGAGTTACCTTGGGGCAGAATATGATGATCTTGTTCTATCTCAGACTTTTAGAGGATGCTAACTGTATGCTGGGCTTTTTGTTTCCTCAAAGCCCTATTTCATGTATTGAATTAGAGTTTTTAACTTTTAAAGTATTTGCTGTGTGCAAGTATTTTTGAGAGCCATGTCCTGTGTACTGAGGCAATTGTGAAGATTAGCTAAAAGAGTCATTAAGCATATCTGCTTGCACAAGCCTGTCATAATCCAGTCTCCAAGCATAATTTTATGGCTGCTGTAAAAGGCAGGGTACAGATGGGATGTTGAACTTGCAGTTTAGCACCTCCAGTGAATCACATTGATTTCAGCAGGAGCTGAGAGAATTCTTCAATTTGCAAAATCTGGCACCACAAAAGATAAAAATTAATATAATGGCAAATCCCACAGTATTTATATAGTGAAAAATCCTACTAAACATACTGAGAGATCAGTACAGTTCTCTATGGAAATCAGGAGAAAGATTCCCATTAGCTTCATAAGGAGTTGGATCAAGTAACTAATTACTAAAGATGTGATCCTGCAGGAAACAGAGCCAAATCTTCATGTCCCAAAGGGAATGGTTGTGGTGATGGTGGGAAAAAGTCACTGTACTCAGCAGCTTCCAGTGCTGCTCTGTACCTAAGAGATTTACATCTTAAATGAATGAAATTCAGGAGATATTTTCTTTGTGACCCAGAAAAAACCCCAAACCAACAGCAACAAAAATAACCCAGAAAAAAACCCAAACAAACAAGAAAAATCCTCAAAGACAGGAACCCAAATACACAGGTTTGAGTTTCAGTGCTAATGTGTCATTGCCAGCTATTACTTTTCAATTTTATGCTTGCAGAAGGAGTAGCTTTGTCAAGGTCATGCCACAGATAAATCATTTCTCCGTTTCAGCAAGGTCCTGTAAAGTAACCGTAATCAGGACCTTCTGTAAATTAGGATTTCTTTCTAAGGAATGCATTCTTATTTCAAATGACCCCTTGCCTCTTATTTCTCTTTCTTCTTCCCTTTTTAACGTCTGATTTGCAAACTTCTCACATTTCAAGGACATAATTAAGAATGCTGATTACACTGACATCATTCTCAAGACTGAAGAATATGAACAGGAATGCACTCACTGCTTTTTAAATACTTTTGTTTCATCCTCTACAAATAAATGGATGTAATAGAACTTGAGAAATAAAAAAGGTCATGGTCCCTCCTCAAAAGGTGCTAGGTTGAAGTAGACCTTTATGCATCAAGAAGAGAATGTAGCTGGTAATATGGTGTCCTCAAAAGAGAGTAACCTGTGTTTATGGGAAGGCTCAGGCTTGATGAGAGTAAAGAGACACTTCTCCAATACCATTATTTCTTCGAAGTACACATTAATATTTTTTAAATGCAAGTCATGGCTCTCATTAATGCTGCTATTATGAATTACTAAGACCTCCAACCATTAGTTTGGTCACATTGCTCTTAATTAATAGGTGACCTATCTTTAACCAGATATTGTATTTTACATGGATTGTCTGCTGATAACCTGAGACAAATACCAATGCATAATTAATTTTTTTAATTAATTCTCAATATATGGTTCTGTATGGATTCAAAACCAGAAAGGTACTAATTAAAATTTTGTTTTAATTAGCCTTGCCTATCCTAAGCGAATTCTGCAGTGCTCGGTGTAACAGAATTGGTGATCAGGAGGATGGTTTAAAACTCCTGATGGGGTTAGTAATACAGCTCACTAGGAATGTGATTCCAGTGCTGTTCAAGAAGAATAATTGCAGATCCATATTTCCATAGTCCTTTTTCTGGTTGTGTAGTTATTATCTCCCAACTGTGATTCTAGAGCAGTTTCCAATTAGTAAAGAGATTAAGGAGTGTACTGTAAGTGCCTGTAAGTGCCAAGGAAGGCAAGTACCTCTTATCCAACCATGAGAGTCTACCACTTGCAAGGCATTGATTCTGTGAGTTTGCACTGGTAGACAGTGAAATTCTCTATGAGGAAATTTTGCATCAACTGAGTCCTCTAAGTTCATCTAAGACAACCTGGGTTATGGTCCTGCATGTGACAGCAATTAGAAGGATTTTTGTCAGAAGTTGCCAACAGCCAATCTATGGCATATAGCACCAAACATAAATCTGGGTAGCACATCAGAGGCTCCCCTTCGTATCTCCCAGACTTTTTGCTTATTCTCCATGTCTCTTGATTCTTTTGTTTCATTTTATTTTGTTTTCAAACACTGATAGAAGCCTGAATCATTTAGATAGGCTGACAAATAACATCTTTTACCTCTGTGAGGATCCTGTTCTCTCTGGCCCTGGGCTGTTTCCTACCTTCTGTTACCTTCTCAAAGATTCACAGAACAAAGTTTTTCATGCAGTTTTCTGTACTATTTGACAAAGACTGGATTATGGCCTGAAAGGCCATCAATAAAAGCTAGATTTTGGCTTGTCCTTTCTTCCTCTTGCACCGTTTTACCACCTGGCTGTGCCTCAGCCCAGAGGTGCTCTGTAGCCTGGATCTCCAGCACTTGTCCACATCCCATAGACCAGCCCTGCTCAGCTACTTCTGTGGAGAAGAATGTACTGAGAACTATGACACTTGGATTCTGTATAAGTAGCAATCCTTCAAGAGTCGTTTTTAAAAGTTATGAATATTCAGCATGTTAAGGCATTGTATAGGGGAACATCTCTTCACTCAGCATCATTCAGAAATTCTGGAGTATGGAAACAATGGCTAACTTTTAGAGAATAAGAACTTTCTGGGAGATATTCATGGTATTTAGATTTTTTTCTATTCTCTTTTTAACTTCAATAGAGCTTCTTCAAGGACGAGAAGACTTTGTAATTATTCCAGGCAAGTGCTCCCAGCGCTTGGTTGGATGTCCTCAGTAGAAAACAAGAAAATGCCATACTAGCAAACTGACAGTAGTGAAGAGCTACTTATCTGGAATTAAAGTAACTCACTTTGGCATTCCTATTGAAGATTTCCATTCAGTTCTAAAGTAATCTTATGTTATGAATGGGAAAAACAATTTTTATACAATTGCTCAAATGACAATATTCTTGTAAGGTTTTGCTTTTGTATTTCCTTTCAGAAGGAAAACATTTTTTAATCTTCTGAGGAAAATTTTGGTGGTTACTGAGGCATGGAAATATGAAATTTTCCTTTGGTTGGCAGCATAAATTTTTCAAGCTAAAATTTTTAATTTTAGTAATTTAATGACTATGCTTTGGAATGCCTGTTTAAAAAAAAATCATGATTTTCCTATTTACTGTTAAACAGATTCACCTGTTCTTCTGTTAAGTGATATTGCAGAATGAGGATGGTATGATCCAATTAATAAATATTACAGTTTCTGCTTAGACCAGTTCAGTGTTAATGTTACACCACAGACCACAGCAATACTAAATAACCTTTTTCTTTGTGGAGATGAAGTATCACTGCTCTTCATCTGATATAATTTTTGCTTGTGATGTACAACAACAGCTTCCAACGACAGCAGTGTATCAGTTCTCAATCAGAAATGCTTTTCTCTTCACTCTTTTATGCCACAGAACCCCCATAAAATCGTAAGCTTGAACAGCATTTGATGATCATAGAATTGTAAAAAGGCTTGGATTGGAAGGAATCTTAATGATCATCTCATTCCAATTTCCCTGCTATGAGGAGAGCTAGGCCAGGTTGCTGAAAACCCCATCCACCCTGGCTTTGAACACTTCCAGAGATGGGGCATCCACAACTTCTGCGAAAAATCTCTTATGGTGCCTCACCAACCCCTTGTTGGTTTCTTTCTGTCATCAATCTGAATCTCTCCTCCTTAAGTTTAAAAACTTTCCCCTTTGTCGCATCACTATGATAGGAAAGTGTGTCTCTACAGTCATGTTGCTGCTGCATGTGAGATACCTTCCATATGTAGTTCATCCACAGAGAGACTAAGGGAGGTTTCCTCTTACCTCTCTATTTGATGTTCTGCAGTGAGCTCCACCCTTTGTATCAACAAAGCTTTAAGGGCTTGTTTCTTTGCTGTGGTCCATGGTAGCTGCAGTATAAAGCCCTAAAAATTTCCTCCTCTCCTGGTTCAAAGCCATCTACATTTCCTCCCCATGAATCTTCTTGCCAGCCCTTGAAAAGGAGAGCCACCTCTGTGGTCAGGCCAGGAGATGCTAAATCTTTGTTCTCACATATTCTTTTGCTTCTCTCTGCTGTACTCTTCATGAATATGTGTAGGTATGGACAAAAGAGAGTTCATAACCGGAAATTTGTTCCTCCTGAGGCTTTTTAGAAGACATGACAATGTAACTCATAAGATTGGCACAGTATAATGGCCAGCTAATGCCAAAAACTGATGCATATGTTAGATATACCAGAACAGATCTGAACTCAGTTACACAGCCAGGAGTGTAAAGATATGTAACTTTTCAGAGGGGTGGAGGAGACCAGAATCCAGCACCTTATAAATAACATGCATCAGGCAGGTTAGCAGTTTATCTTTTGAATTATTAGAATTGTCCTTGATATAAAGATGCAGCAAAGTCCAAACTACTTTTGTTGATTGTGCTAGAGAAGTTTGTTTTAATCCATCCATTATTGTTAAAATTAATAGTAATAATTTAAAATTATGAAAGACTGACTACAAGGAAATAAAATTCAAAATTGAGGGTTAGTTTTGGCTATTTTCAAGGCAGAGGAAACTGTCTTTTAGTATAAAATAGCTGTCCTGTTCAGGTGTCACAATAAATTTATCACTTCCAATAAAATGTAGAAAGTATTGTTTTTCTAATATTAGTGAAAGATGATGTCCATTTAAATTAGATTTTTCATTCATTTCTAATTGGCTTAAAATCTCGTTCACCAACAGCTCTTTCACTCATAACTTGTTTAAAGAATTCTAATTCTCATAGATAAATAGGCATCCTGACATTTTTCATTTTCATTCATCATTAAGTTTCTTACAGCCTGAGGTTACTGGGTGTGCATTGCCTTTCCAATACGCTATCAACTTCTGAAGTAACTGTGTTCAGATTGGATCCATTTATTTTGTTCAGTGTCTTATCTGCCTCTTTCTCCCACTTTTTTAAGCACTGATGAGGGTCATATTGTAAAACTATCTTCAATTCCAACTGAAATCAACCAGGAAATGGCTTTATTTTACTTTTAGCTGCGACTGGAATCAAACAGAACTGCATCATTTTATAAAATGGTCATTTACAATACAGTAGCATGTATGGTATTTTGAAAACACCCTGAATTTCTTATATATGCCTGTTTCTCATTCATTTAGAATTGCTTAAGACATAGAAAATATTGTGAAAAGGTGTGGCTTTATCTTAGGTAGAGACCCTTTTCTTCATAGCAGCAGGTATGTGGCTGTTTGGGATTTGTGCTGGAAACAGTGTTGGTAACACAGGGAATTTTTTTTTGTTTTGCTGAGCAGTGCTTACAGAGTCATGGCCAGTGGGTTTTCTCACATTTGCCCTTCCAATTCTCTCCCCCATCATACCCGGGGCAAAGAGCAAGCAGCTGTGGGGGGATGAGTTACTGGCTGGGGTTAAAGTATGGCAGTCCTACAGAAAAGTAGGGGACCATTAAAAAATGTAGATTTTTTTTTTTATAAAAGAGATATTTCTGTATACTGGAAAGAAGGAACTTTAGAAGGTACTTTAGATGGATAGAATAATGGGCTCTGAAGGGCAAAATAAATGAAAAGAACGTTCCTTTTCAGTAGCACTGAGAGACTTGAAAGAGAATGTCAGGCTGCAGAGAAGGTTTGTGTGTGTTGTGGATACACCAATAACAGTGAAAACTGAATGGGAGATACAGAATTAGAAATTCCTCATACTTTGCTTTTATTTACAAATGCAATTCCCCAAGGACTGTTTTCTGAGACACTCTGTAATAAGTTTTCATCCTACTTTAATCCTTACCCTTGTTTTCAGTGATCCAGGAGAGTCATCAGCATGACTTGTAAAGTCTGAGACTTGTTTTTGAAGAAATAGGGCTTGTTCCAGATTTGTAAATATGTAACTTAATGGCATCTTTTACAAGTGTGAAGAGAATGGAGCAATAACTGCAGGAGAGGTCTTCCAGATGCTGGGGGACTGCAGGAGACTGGAAATTTTTTTTGGTTTTTTGTATTCCACCTGCTTCTTGTACTCCTTTTTCTGAACTTCCGATGGTGGTTATTGATAAGGACAGCCTAGAAGATGTGTGTGCGGAAACTGTTGTTATTCTTTAAATTTATGGCTTGTAAAAATGTGCTATACTTTGACAATGTACTTTTTTTCTTTCAAATGAGGCTGGTGCTAGACATAGACATATTAGACACGTTAGATCAGTCTATTAAAGGGACTATAAATCAATCAGTTATATTTTATAGCAGTTTCTATATCTTCCTCTATTCCCTCCATTTTATCTTCACTTTTTAATGGAACTAATTTTGTTACAAGGAGAATCTAGGAAATTATCTCAGTTATCTTGCATGAGACATTCAAGAATGGGAATGCTAAAGCAAAAAGTCTTATATGTAGATCTGATAAATTGATAGAAGTTTTACTATCTGTGGTAAAGATCAGACTTCTTTTATGAAATTTAGAGAGGGAATAATGATTTTACTGTTGTCTCAGGCTGTTTTCTTGTTAATAGTCTTCTAAGGAAAATGGCATTTCCTATCTGTTCATGAAATAGTCACCAGGTCTACCACAGGAATGACAGCAGGCTCACTGTGGTCTCTTAAATGTATGTCCTGGATACAAACTCTCGTAAGGACTCTTCGAATGTTTTCCCTGTTGGCTTTTTGAAAGGTTTTACATCCTATGCCTGCTCTGCTCCCTATACTCTTTCACCAATTATCTGGGGCTGCAAGGATAGAAAGAATATGGACCCAAATCACTGCTGCAGTTCATGGCATCCCTTGAGATTTTTGGGCACTTTGTGTGTATGCCAGCAAGGCATAAGCATTGTTTCAATGGCAGAGTGTCTTTGGCAAGGGCTGATATAAACGTCCTTGCAGCCCTTCTTTAGGGTCTCCAGTACACAGAGCAAACCTAGCAGAGAGCATGCAGTCAATGCCATCATATCAGATATCCTCAGAAACAGAATGGAGGACCTCCAGGGCTGAATGCAAGAGTTCTGACAGCATGTGGTATATCTCAAATAGTTCCAAGATGCTCATATTGGCTCCCAGCTCTCTGTGTGAAACTGCGTGCTGGAGTTGATAAAGGAGAGAAGGTTGGGAGAGGGTAATATATTTGTCTTTTGTGCCTGATTTTCCTTCATTCATCCAATCCTACCCTTCATAAGCCATGAATTCACAGACATTTGGCATGAGCCTCTTGACGTCTGGCAAGGGGGTAGCACAGGAAAAGGAAAAATGAACAGAACAAAGCTTGATATTTCATAAGCAGTTTATAGAACATTAAGGGGAATATTTTGTTCCAGTAGATTTTAGAATTCCTTGCAAATAAAGCTGGAACAGAAGAGCAGTACATTTTAGGTTTTGGAGACTTAGGCCCCTTAACTCTTTTCTACTGATTTATTTGAGAGTTTTTGAGATTTTAAATTGTACATCCTATAATGATTGAATGCACTTTCCATATACCCAGTATTTATGGTACATCTGTTGGCAATGTTAATGTGAAAAGCACATCTCCTGAACATTGCCAAGCTCTTATTGTCACCTTTAGCTCCCTGGGAGATGGGGACAGAATTTTATTTCATATTAAAAGGAAGAAAACTGTTACCTTTCAGGGAAAACATGTATTTATGTTTCTGAATGTCTCTAAAGTGACTCAGACAAGGAGACACATATTTGAATTATTGTTGCTCGATTTCATTATGCTTGGTGCCTGGGTGTCTATACTATATTTTAAGCTGCAAGGTTTAGACTTGTTTTGGAAGGGAAGGGAAGCATTTTTTAGATCTTGATGAGGATGATAAAATGTAAATTCTAAGGGCAAAATTCAGAGGTGATGCCATTGAGAATGAAAGTTCGATTTTTCATGCATGACAGTCATTTAAATCCAGGCCTCATCTTACCTCTTCACTCTTTTCCACCTATTTCTGCATGTTTTTCAATGAGTAAATATGTCAAAATTGGTGAAAAGTAGATGCTGGTAGCCTATGGGAGATACCAATTAAAATATGATACTAACAAAGCTAGGCTCAAACCCACCACACATAGGCATCTGACTTCCTAATACATTTTGTATGTCTTATCAGTAAGTGTTCCTAAGGTAAATGTCTAGTTTGCTTATGTGGTCAGTACACAAAGAGGATGCTTCTGAAAGACTCTGGCTGAGTGGAAGGTGTCCCTGCCCGTGCAAGGCATTGGAACTAGATGATCTTCAAGGTCCCTTTCAACCCAAACCATTCCATGACTCTGTGACTCCAGAGGAGAATCTACCAGTCGCAGGTTAAGTATCAAATTACATAGATGACTTCTCTCCCTAGAAAGCCTTTGTGATCACCTAGATCTCCCCACTGATATTATGAAACTTAATTTTGATTGTCTGACTCTTTAGGCCTCTGAAATTATAGGAGCAACTTTGATGCAAGAAAGAGAAACTTGATCCTACCCTGAGTCTCCCAGGGAGTTGTAGTGAGTACAAGGAGAACACCTGATTGTGAGTCAAGGGTTCCCAAAGAACTTTTTCTCCTGTCTCAGGCTGTGACACTGCAAATAGGGTCACTAGTCCAACAGAAATTCAGTTGCTAATTCAAGTTCCCAGATGAAAGCAGGGTCAAAACTCTAATTATGAAAGCTAATTAGATATTGAATATATGCAAAGTGGAGCTCCTCCTTCCTTTCCATCCAACATAGCATTATATACAGATTTAATGGTGCAGTAATACTATTAATAAGTGATAGTATAAAGACTTTGTATTTAAAATTGACAAATTTTGATGGAAAAAACATGACCCTATTTCATTGTATATTATTTGATATAGTTGTAAGTTCTAAGTAACGATAACTAAAAATTATTAAGAACTTTAACTTGTACCTTCTAATTGGTGCATATGCATTGATTTATAATAAAATCACTCTTTTGCTGGAGAGTAGTAAAGGCACAGCAATAAAACACATTATATTATAAGATGTATATGACTTGTTTTGACTATGGGCTCTGTAATAATACAAGCACATGTCTATGTGCACCATACACACTTTGACAGCTTCGAGCTTGAAAAGTTGAGAAGTTGACCATCAAATAAAAGTTACCTGTCAGTAAATTTGATCATTATCTTTCAATTAACTGAGATTAGTTAGCAATGATAGTAACATGAAAAGTGAGGAGTAACCTGTGGTTTGCTAGATGTGTGTGATAAAGGTCCTCAGGTAGGATAGTATATGCACTGTGGGAAAAAATAATAACATATTTGGATAGTTGTGAAACACCAAGGTGCTGTTGCTCCACAGTGGGTTCCTGGATAGAATTCACGCCCAGGGAAGCTTCATTTGTGCCAAGCTCTTGAAGGATAGCACAGACTTCAGTTGGTAAAAGCCTGTAGGCCATCAAGTGGTCTTGGCCCTTCTGTTGAAACATATCTGGTTTTCTTGGCATCTGCAATTCTTCCTATTGGTTTTTACCCTACTGACCAGTCTTTTTAATTAGTTCTGGCCCACCTACGCACCAGTGTTTTTGGTATTATTATGAGAAAAGTAGAAATGTGCTATTTAAATTTCCTGTGGGTGTGCTTACTGCCAGCTTCTCATTCAGCAGCAACATGTGTATTTTTTTCTTGGTGGAAAAGCTTTTATCCATCAACTGAAGAGTTACACTATGATTTTGTATCACATCACAGTGTCTTGTGGTGATACACAGCTCTGAATTAGCTGTATAATTACGTGAAGAATGGTGTGTATGAGATTCTCAAAGAACCTTTTTAGTGGATCTACACGGTTTCTGACTCCTGAGCCTGCTTTCTCAGAGCTTGCAGAGTACCACAATGTATCACTGCTATGGAATGCATCTCCTGTTTGGATTTAGGTTATCCTTTGTACGGAAAGACATGCCTGAAGCCAAAAAAAAAAATAAAAATTAGGACAATTCTGTTATAGAAAAAACAAGCAAACAAACAAACATAAAACCCCTCCTCTGATAATTTTGTGACTCCAGTACAATCTTTGAAGAGACAGGTCTGTCCTAGTAAAATTGAGGTGTACGCAGTGGAAGGTAAACTAGTTATGTAAGCTCCCTCATAATCAAGAGACAGGATGATTCATTCTCTGATAAATTTCAAAGGTAGATGTACCCTTACTTTATATTAAAATTAATTCTCACTTCCCATAACTAGAAATCCTCAAAAAATGACAGAACACACACTGTGAAGGAAAAGTAGTGGAATAATATCAATGTGGTCTTCGAAAACTTACATTTTAGAAGACCTGTGATCACATTTTTAATTGACTAGACATCATAATCAAGAAGTTATCTAAAATTTTGAAAGCCTTTCTTATTTTCCCTGGTGGATTTAAAATCACTTCTATCCAAACCCAGATATTTAATTTAGATAAACTTCAAACTCATACAAGTTAATTGAACTTTGTATGGAATAGGAAAGAAATTCATTTAACATTTCTAGAAATAAAAAAGAAGTAAGAATATGCTATAGATTTTTTTCCCCTTATAAAGTATTTTCCCTATGGTGAAACTGGTAAGATCTTTCATTATTAGATTTTTTTTTTAATTATTATTTACCTCTCTTCTGCAATTGAAGTTCTCAATTTTCTACCAAAACACACACAAAATGTATATGCCCTGGGTTTTCATTTATTGCATCGTTTCGGGTTGTCTCAAGTTTCAATTTGGATGAGAAATAATGAAAATAGCATATACCAGTTATTTCCCATAGCAGATAGCTCTCAGAGGAGCTCCTATACTGCTCAACTGCATTTATAGGCTAGGAAAAAAATTGAAATGTCACACAATAAGCCAAAACCTAAGTTTCATCCAGGATCAGAAATTATTTATGAACTTAACATTTAGCACTAAAAAGTGTCCTTCAGCAGCCATTGTCCAATGTGAAATTTTATTTCCTTGGGCTAGATGGCGCTGGAGTATGTATAATATTCATCCCTGTCTCCCAACATAGAGCTTCCCTCTGCTCAGGAAAGGAAAAAGCCTTTTGTACATGCAGATGCTCATTTCTTTCTGCAACGACTGATAAAATGATAACTCTTCTTGTTTTATTTTGAAGGTTATTATATGTTCCTATTTCACTTGGTATACTCTTTTAGCAAAGTGTGGCAAAGCTGCATTTTATACATGGAGTATTATAGATATGGCACAAATTGCAAATGTACAAGAAACCTGCAAACGTTT
The DNA here is from genome assembly GCA_013399695.1 of Formicarius rufipectus. Classification (NCBI taxonomy): domain Eukaryota; kingdom Metazoa; phylum Chordata; class Aves; order Passeriformes; family Formicariidae; genus Formicarius; species Formicarius rufipectus. The sequence goes on along the minus strand of VXAU01000288.1, from coordinate 325,062 downwards.
TCTGTGAATATTTGAGGTGTTGTGGTTGGGTTGTTTGGTTTGGTTTGGTTTGGTTTTCTGTTTGTTTGTTGTTTATTTTTTCACCCTGGAGGGAGAGAAAGCAGCAGAAAGGAAGAACTAGTGCTGTTCCCTGGGATAGTCTGTGTTTCTAGCACAGGATATGAGGACTTTCAGTCTAAAGATTTGGAAGTACTGCCAGGGCTAGTGTCAAACACCACTCATGTTCTGATAGTACTCTGTTATGTCCTTTCCTACCGAGACAGGATCTTTCTGCTGTGGAAATCCTCTGTACGTCCTTCCCTGCTTTCTCCTTTATACCTCTCTATAGGGAATGCAAGCCATGGCACAGTATTTCTGCTTCAGCTCTGGGAAGATGTGACTGTGTAAGAGACGAGTCTCCACTTGCATCCTATGCCCAAGTGGTGAAAGAGGAGGGGAGATCTTCATGTCACCTTGTGAAACTTGAGTAATTCAGTGATATTCTCTAGGAACAGGGAGTAGTTCCCTTAACAGGACCAAGCTGGGTCTCCATTAGGTTGTAGAAAGAAGGAAATATGGAGAAGAAACAGAGACCCATCACAACCCATCATCCCTGAAACCCCCATGGCCCCAGGGCTGAGTTGTTTAACTCCCTGCTGTCATAGTAACTTTCTGTGCTGTTGATGGCATGAAAGATTCAGCTACTGGCCAGGCTTTGGAGTTAAGGTAAAATGCAGGTGGTGCTGTGGCCTCAAGTGGCCACAGAATGTTTTCTGTAAATGAACTGCCAAACCTTCAACACCAACCAGAGGTGCTGTTTGAATGCAGTGAGACACAGATAAGGGAAGAGGTGCACTAGCCTCAAGTGCTTGTGCTGAAGTCTTTCATTTGAGGATAACTGTGCAGTAGCAATAAATACAGACTTGCTTAAACAGCATCTTTAATTTTTTCTGTGTTTTTTTGAATGCTGTATGTACTCCTTTGTTTTGGGAATAGAAATGAGTTTCACTCAGACAGTGTATGATACTTTATTTGAAAGCTTGCTGGAGTTACTGATAATTGCTTATGAGTTTTTACATGCATGGTCTAAGGTTAATAACATTTTGTGAAGACACAGATCAGACATCCTCAGAAAAGAGTTAAAACAAAGTTCAGAAGAGAAAGACTGGTTAACTAGGTTGTAACTTATTGCGTGATACTGCTTACATATCACTTTATTATGCTTTTGATGACATTGGTATTATTGTTTTGTAGCAGAGGAAAACCTCAGGGGGAGTAGCTGGAAGGTGAGTTGCAGGCGGGGGATGCTCTGGTACCCTTGCCTGTCTCAAACCTGACATCCCTTATTTCTCCACTGCCAGGGTAGCCACTCCTAATCCTTTCACTTCTGACTCATGCCTGCATCTGCGCTGTGCTCTTTGCAATGCTGTTTTGGGGGACTGATACAGGCGTCTAAACCCCATGCCTTGTATTGCTTTCCCAGAGGCTTGGATTGAGCTGCCAGAGGCAGGTTCAGCACAAGCAGTGGTGTTGCTGCATGTGGAAGCACAAATACTCCCTGTCTAAGGATGTGCTGAGAGAAGACAGCTACAAATCTCTTAAATTCATTGGCAGGATACTATTACAGATGAAAGAATAATTACATCTGCCATTCTGCTCTTTGGGGGTAAAGATGCTTCCACTTTTTTCACGTATAAAGACATACACAAAGCATGGAAACTAGGTGGTAGAACATTTGCCCCCATGCTACTCTTTTCTCCCCTTGCAGATTGAACTTGATCAGTATTCATTGCTGCTCTAGAGAGATGCTGTCCTCCCTCTCCCACAAAGCCACATGTGGTTCTCTCAGGGCTTTATTCTGACATGGGCAGTGGGGCTTAAACTGCCTGTGCAGTTAAATTAACACAATTTGTAAGCAACTGAGTTGATGGTAAGCACTGTACTTATATATCCTGTCATACTGCTTGATGTAGAACTGCAGGCAGATTTAGAAATTCTGGGTTTGCTTGTTTCTGTTTGTTTGCTTCCTTTAAATTTTCTTAATGTGGTTTTGAAGTGTCTCGGAACAAAAATATTTTTAAGGAGGTATTAAGTTGATTTGACTTTTTAGCATAAAATGGAAATTTAAATTTGTTTTACTGTTGGAAAAAGGCAATATTCCTTACATCTCTGATCTTGCATACTTTGCTTATGTTAATCTTCTCCTGGACTATGCTCTTTTGCAAAGAGTCTAGGATCTTAATAAATACACAGTACAAAAATTATTGGTTTGGAGTCTTCCACACTGAAACTTTCGAGAAGATTTCCAGATTCTTTTGATTTCAATAGCAATTGAGGATACTCAGATCAAATTGAATTACTGAAATTTCTGCAGGGAAAAGCAACCATTTCTAAAGATCTTATTAAAATCAATGATGAGGCTGGTGAGGCCAAAATAACCAACCCAACCTACTTCTTGTGGCTAATGGAATTGCTATGATTCTCTAGCTGTTGTTAAATTTGCTCTTAAAAAGAATATTAAAAGCAACTGTAATTTATTGTTTTTTTCCTCAAAATATATGAATTTCATATAGCTGTTGCTATGAAAGCTAAGTCCATATTCCAGTCTGAAATGAGGAAATATGTATTTGTATTTTCTAAAGCAGAGGATAATAAAAATAATTAAACTATGTCCTTAAACTAGGAAAAAACAAGTATTTTATTTAGCTGCTAATATTTAGTGTCAGGTAGGAAGAGACTGGCAGTGATATGTTGCATCCAGTGAGCAATCTATATAAAAACTATCACCCACAAGGCATTTCTATGTGATGATTGGCATATATTATTGAAATCACACATCCCCTTTCCTACTATATTGAGAAACCCCACTTTGAGAAAAATCCGATTAGTCCTAAGTTTAGAACATCAGTACATCAGTGTTCAATGAGGCCTTTCCAACCATGGACACCAGATCAGTTGCCCTTTTAATCTGGGATGTTCAGTCAGGCTCTGCCTTTTATTCTCATTCAAGTGAGCTGTTTACCAGGTTCTCTGAGTGTATTTGGGATTTATTCCCTTTACCTTCAACACTTCTCCAGATCCTGTCCTGGTCACCATAATTTCTCACTAACTTTCAGTTGTGCACAATAAGACCTGACTAATATTTGTTATATATGTTTTGGTTTGGTTTCTTTCTCAGTCTTCCCTTGGTTATTCCACACACAATATCCTTATCATTTCAGCAAATTGCTTCACTTTCAGGAAGCCTAATTTTTTATGTGTTCTTCTGGCTGCATCTTTCATAAATGAAATTATCTGTACGTGGTGACATCAGTATCTAGGAAGAGAAATGATTGTGGTAGATTTTGGAGTCAGATTGATTAGTACAAAAATCTAAAATGTACGTGATCTACCAAGTGCCTCAAAATCTGGCTCTGCAAGTGGAATTCTTTCCAGACACTGTTAGAAATACCTTTTCTCATGTTAAAGGCAAACTATCTTTAGCACCTTGCAGCTACTGAAGGGAGCACATTGCAGTGAGACTGACTTGGGCACAAGAATCTTCTAAGTCCTCATCCATTTTTAGATCTTCTAAGTCTCTGATGTGACAAAACTTTCAGGCCAAGGATAAAAATTAAGTGGTGTAGTGAGGAATTTGTCCATTAACATGGGAGACCACTTTGCCTCAAGTGGTGCAATAAGAGGAGAGAGAAGGTTGTACGAGGTGACCTCTGGAAGTCACTTCCAGCATAAATTATCTATGACTTTATAATTTTTTCAGTATAAGTGGGCTGGCAGAACATTTGTTTCTCTGTATACTTTTCTTAAAAGTAAAGAAGATTTTTTTGACCTCTGTGAGTTGTCTGGGTGCATTTACACTTTGTCATTTGTATTTCAGAACCAAGTTACAATCTCTGCTGCAGCACTATCACTAATTTTTGTTAAAAGATAATGCCAGCTCCAGAGCACTTCAGTATAACAAACAGCTCAGTGGTGACAGGGACAGTAACTGTACAAAACTATGAATTATTTGCCCAAATTCATAGAACAGGTCAAGATGGAAAAAAATGCAAGGTAGAAAAAAAGGCAAGATGGAAACATATTTTTTTTTCCCTAATGCATGGATACTGTTCTGTACTACATGTTCACTCCTGACTATTTTGCCTCCAAATAAATTTAGCCCTATGAATATTTTTGAAGCCAAATGACTAATATCACAGCCAAAATCCTATGCCAAACACTAGACTGTAAGCTATCTGATACTGTTGCAGACCTAGGCACATTTTAAGGGGGAAGTTTTTGTTTGGCAAAGAAATGCAACTGCACTGAAGGGAAGCCTACACACCTCTTCTTTCACTCATGTGTGATACAACTGCTGAAGGCAAATTGGCGAGAGTTTTAGATTCTTGCACATTGTTAGGTTAAGAAAAGAGCAATCAGCCCCCTTTAACCTGTCTCCTTCCTGACACAGTCTATATATAGACAAATGGAAGCCTGGCACCTGGGCAGGAGCAGCAGTACAGGCAGGAGACCGACTGGCTGGGGGTTCAGCATTGCCATGTAATGGTCCCACGTGGCATTCCCCTTTGGGTAGGTGATGTCAGATGTCCTTGTGAAAATGTTTCTCCGTGATCTCTGTTACCTGTGTGTGTGTGTGTGTGTAGCCAGATGCCGTAGGCTGCTGATCAAGTCAGCCCATGTTGATACGGTGGTGTAGCTTTCAGAAGTTTCACATCTTGTTCTCCTGTCACTTGTTGATCCATGCCTGTATCAAGCCTCATTACACTCAGGACTTCTTTGCACTACTCAGGTACTCAGCTCTTGATCAAGGCAAGGTTGTAGTGCTCCCTTGACACATTTCGTTACAACAGTGAAGGCAAACTGTGTCCTCGGATTCATTAGCAAAAGTATCCCCCAAAGATCAAGGGGTGTGATTATGCTATTTGGCACTTGTTAGGCCCTACATGAACTATCATCTCTAGCTGGAATTTCCCCAGTTTAAGAGAGATTCCAAACATGAAAGCAGATCTACTAAAGGACCAGCAAGAAGATTAGAGAGTTGGTGCACTTGATGTATGAAGAAAGGCTGAAGGAATAGGATTCAGCTCAGAGAAGGGAAGGCTCCATGGGTACCTAATTATGGTCTCCCAATACCTAAAATGTAGTTACACGGAAGATGGAGGCATTTGCTTCACAGGATGAATGCTTGACAGGAAAAGAAGCATCAGACACAAGTTGCTTTAAGAGAAATTCTCTATGGAGAAAAGAAGTAAATACTTCATCTTATACAAGATTTATCCAGAGAAGTGGTGGACTCTCTCTTGCTGGAAATGTTCAAGACTTGAGGTGATAAATGAGGCTAAGGTGTCTTTGAAGTGAAAGTTGGACCAAATCATCTCCAAAGGTTCCTTCCCACTCAAGACACTTTTACTACATGTCTCTACCCATGGCAGGAGAATTGGAACTAAATGATCTCTAAGGTCCCTTCAAACTCAAGCCATTCTGTGATTTTTTTTGTTGTCTGCATATTCAACTCAATAAAACCTAAAAGTTGCTTGTTGTAGTGAAGAATACATTTCAGGATAACACAGATTTATTCTGCCATTAGATTTATAACACTAACAACTGATGAAAACTTGTTCTAATTCTGTGACTTCTATTAATTATCCACGAACCTTTCAAAATTTCCCATTGGCCCTTTCACTTACTGAAATTTCTTACAAGAACTGGATGGATTTTACAGGGTTTTTGATTTTTTTTTTTTTTTTAACCTTTGTCCTTACTATCCAGTTAGAAAGATAAATAGGTAGTGGAAAAATCAATTAAAGCAGAAAAGTTATAATGTGTTAAACTAGAATTGGTTCTGACCTGAAAGAATTGGATCATTATCTAAATATTCCCAAGTCTTGGAATTGGTTTCATCCTGTGGTTGAGGACTGGTTCCACTGTATTTCTTAAGAAAATGAATCTAAATTATATCTGAAGTAGGAATTTTGAAGAGTTTGAAGATTTATATATTTACAACATTAAACAATTTAGAGGCAAAATGAATAACTTTATGCTTCTATACAGACTTGTGAAATTATGAGGTCATGAAAAGAGAGGGGTTCTCTTGTTAACTCAACTACTTCCATAATTAGCATTCATTTGGCTACTTGAGGTTTAGCACGCTATTTCATTAAAATAATGCAATTGCAGATATAGAAAAAATTTTTTTGAAAGTATAATTGGTTTTCATTGTCAATATAACTTAAAATCCCATTAACCACAAAATTTCAGCATTGTTTCCTAATGACTTGCATAATTGGATCATCAGATTTCTCTCCCTTAAAAAAAAAGTCTCACTCGGTGGCTTTAAAGGTTATTATTTGCATGAATTTCCCCCCCTCATTTCCACTTTTATTTCCACCAATGCTGAAAGGTCAGAGACCCAGCGATTTAAATGAAATCATGTTGAGAGCAACTAGAGCTCTTACTTCCCCCTCCCTCTCTTTATTTTTAGATTCTGACAGCTACTGGCAAATGCATGCATGATACCAGTTCGATTTGAGGTACTTTTCCACCTCAACCCATTAAGGTGACTTAGAGCACTTTTCCAGGTCTTCCATGGTGTTGTTCTCTCACTCACATGTGCCTGTGGCAAGTTTTGTCATTTCACTTCAGGAATTCCAGTGCACTGTTTCTTGACTTAAATGCAGACTGTTTCTGATTATAGAATGAGAAGTGTTATAAAGAGGTGTAGATGGTCCCATTAATAAATATTTTTCAGAGGTACTACATTCACATAAGTAAACTAGATCTGCATATATATTATTACCAAAAAACAAACAAACAAAAAAAGCCCAACCCCTTCTCATGTTCCATGTATGTCTGTTATCACAGGAGTCAAAAGCACTAAAAATTAGGGAAAAATCAGGTTTCTGGAAGAGCTCTTGAGAAGTTATCCAGCGCATCCTCTAACCACAGGGCAGGTTCAACTTTTCCTAAACCATGCCTGGCAGATGTTTACCATACAAATTCTTAAAAATCTCCAGTGTTGAAAAGTTTTATTTTCTCTAGGCAAGTTATTCAAGTTTTTAAGAATATTTGATATTCTTTCCTCTAATATCTAACTTAGGTCTTTATTGCTGCGTTTTAGGCTAACTAATTTGCTGCTTTCCTGTTTGAATTTGCTCCAGTTCTTTATGCAGCACTTTTAAAGTACTTGACCATGCTCTTCAGGTGTCACTCATCTACACTAAACCACTTGACTCATTTTGGTTGTCCTAAAAGATTGTGTTTTATAACCCTTTGATTATTCTTATCTCTTTACTTGGTCAGCATCTTTCTTGAAGATATCCTAAACCTAGACAAAGCACTTGAAATAAGTGAAATAAACAGAAAGTTTGTTCACTTTGTCTTTTATATGATTCTCTTCCAGGATGGAGCTTCCATTTTTCTTTGAAATAGCCTAGCATTGCTGACTCATGCCCAATTTATGATCCACTATAGCCCATGCATCCTTTTACAGAACAACTATTATTACTCATCCTATAATTGTACAGATGGTTAATCTTACCTAAGTGGAGAACTTTTGATTTTTTTGCCCTTATTAAATTGCATCCCAGTCACTTCAGACAATTTCTCCAATTTATAATAATGAGTTTGAATTCTAAACTTGTCATTGCCTTTCCCAGCTTTGAATCATCTGGAAATAGAAAAACTATATTCTTTACTCCATTGTGCCGTTTTTATTGTTGGAAGTGTTCCATAACCTAGTCTTCAACTCAGTTTCCAGTAGACCTCACTATTACATCCTTCCAGCTGAAAGGTTTCTCTTTATGCATAGTATCCCAAACAGTTGTGTCCCTACCTTATAGCAATTTCAGGAAGATCCTGATTTGCATAGAAAAATGTAATAAAAAACACTGTCAAAAACTTTTTTGAAGTAAAGATATGTTTTTTTTCCATACACAGGCCCTTCAGCATGGCATAGGAAAAACTAGGTTGCTTGATGTGATTTGTTCCTGACAAATCAACATTGGCTGATTCATATCCCCTTGTTCCCATCCAGGTGTTTGAATACTTGAACCAGTATTCTTTTTTCTTGGTAATTGAAATTAGATTGACTGATCTACACTTCTTTTCAGTTTTTTAGAGGCGAGAACTATGATTGCCTTTTTCTGTTTTCTGAAACTTTACCGATCTTCACTCCATTCTCAAAATAATTGCCAAGGGCTCTGAGATCACTTCAGCCAGTTCTCTACATACCCTCAGGTGAATCTCATCAGAGCTCGTCAGTTTAAAAACATCCAGCTTCTCAAAGTGGAATTAAATCTATGCTTTACCCTTTCCATTCTGTTCTTACCCTTTTGTCGTTGATGTTAATTGTGTTAGACATCTAATCACAGCCACTGGATCAAGTGAAGACTGAAGAAAAAAACCCTACATTCTCATCTTTGGCCATCTGTGCACCATTGAGCCCTCTTGTACTTAGGAACCTGTAAAACATTTTGATAACCTCTTCTTGGTATAGTGGTAGAATAAGGAAAGGGAAAGATAGCACTGTTCGTATTTAAATTAGCTTTTTGCCTCAGAAGGAAGTTAAGAATCTAATGTGGGCCACACACATTTGTGAGATTCATCTCATCACTTTGATCAATAAAAATGCTGATATCTAATTTAAGCATGCTCTTAAATGTCCATCTGTAGTCAATGGAAGATAGAAAGTGACTTCAAAGATCAGCTTTTTTTCTCTCTTTGCAGACACTTATTTTAGATGAAACCCAACCTGTCAAGAACATGTGATGATGATACCAATGCGAGCAGACAGGGACTGCAACTAAATGAGGACTCGGTGACTGGAAAGTCTTTACTGGGTTTGATGGCAGGCACACCATCATAAGCAAATGGGCAGGTTTTGTTTTGGTTGCATCATAAGCTTTAAGACTGCATTGCCTTTCCCCCATCCTTTACAAAAGCTAATGATAATTCACATTCTGATTTTCAAGATGTTTAAATTTGTGCACAACATCCTGTTTCACAAAACACTGTTTTTATTTTTTATTTTTTCCCCTGGGAATCAGAATTATGCACCAATTACTCATGAATTGTTGTTGGCTGGACTTCGCGAACGAAGATCTTGGGATAAGCCTGCGCAATGGATTTTTTAAGTGAGGCACAGGGTGCGCAGAACTGGCCCCACTCCCTTTACTCCTGAGGCTCATCTTGCCACGGCCGAGCACGCTCGGACTGCGACAGCGAGTTCCTCCAGGATTCGAACCAGTGTCCTCAGAGGCGGAGCCGGCTCCACAGGCGGGGGCCTACGCCACTTGGCCACTGCCCGCCGCCTCTCAAGTGTAACATACAAACAGCAAAGCAATAATGTCAGGCTGTTGAGAAATCCTGGGAGCCCACGTGGGTCAGAGCACCAGGGGAAGACCTTGCCTTGTCCTCTCTGCCACCGAATGACACAAACGTGGCACACTCATTAATATATGTATATATAGTGGCAAAATAATCTGTTTCTATGCAAGACAGGAAGTTACCAATCATCATAAATTGGCTAAAACACGCTTCTTGTTCTGTCTTTCAAAATAACTTTGAAGTTTAGGAAAAGGTTGCATTTTAGTCAGTTCTAAAATGGTTTCCAAAAGATAGTTTTTGAAATAGTTCAGCTTACAGCCTGGTATCAATTTAAGGCAGGTTGTTTTATTACCATGTAACTAGTGTGGTGACCTAGATGAAGTCCAGATCTGTTTTAAAGAGCTACATCTTTTTTGTTATATGACCAGTGTAGTCAAACAGTGCAAACTTTGTGCTTCTATTTCCACTTTTCTTCAGTCTCTATTCCTTTAATGACCATGTCTTCTCCTCTGTGCCCCTAGAGGTTACATACAAAACTGTGAGTCACTGTCATGTGTTTGCTTCATGGTGGATGCCAAGAAACCAAATGATACTGTATGTTGGTCGTAGCATACAATAATTCTTCAATTATCTTCAAATGTTTACTATTGCTTGAGTTTCCTTCTGATCTTTTTTTTCTTTCCCCCTGATGTTACATCATGAACTTTATTTGGATTTTAGAATCTGCATCTTCCTTTCCTTTCTGTTCTGCACCTGACTGGAATTTGATGTGTGCACTGTGCATGATGCTCACTGTGCCTCTGCTCAGCTCTGCTATAACACACTGGGTGTGTGTGTGTGCACAGGGACACACGGGGTGTATTCTTGAAGAAATAAAAAAAGGAGGTTTTCCTTTTATGCCAATTTGAATGATTACCATTCACTTGATGAAGTCTGGTACATACTTTGGTGTATGAAATGTCACAATAACCTGACTATAATGCAGATTCCTGCCCCAGCTTCCAGAGGTTTGTGATATGTCTCCTTATTCCATTAGCACTTTGTCACCTGCTCCGCTGGTGCCACTGTCATCTGGAGAAGGGGTTCAGGATGAGGTTCTTGATAGTGCTGAAAAGTCTCTTTGTGTTGTACTCACTCTGTCTCTCCCCACTCTCAATTTACACAAAAGCTATTTATATGCTTCTGCTTATCTCTCACACAACATGTACAGCATTATTGTGGAGGCTTATAAATTTAAATATTTGGGGTTTATTCTGAACATGATACAGTATAATAACAAGGCTGTCATCACTTCACTTTGGTGTAGTTCCATATCAGTGTTTCAGAGGAAGGCACTTTTCCTCTGACGTGACAGTGAGGATTGGCTGAACTGGTTTCTGGAATGTCTATAAAGGAGGGATCTCAGTCACAGATTTCCTTCTGGGCCAGTGACCTCATTTATGTGGTGTTTTGTTGGGGTTTGTTTGGGGGTTTGTTTGTTGGGGATTTTTTGTTTTGCTGTTGCTCTTCTTGATGTAATTCCTGATAAATTGCACTTATTTCAGCTTGTCTCAACAAAGAAAGAAGTGCAACAGGAGTGACTAAATAGATGAATTTAAAAAACAAAACAAAACAAAACAAAAAACCCAAACAAACCAAAAAAAACCCCACAAAAACCAAAAAACAAAGCAGAAAGGAACTGCACTGTAATTCCATCTTTTGGTTCACATAATTTTAAAGATATTCAAAATGTTCAGGTAGTGAACTTAAAAACTTAAATACCTTTGTTAAGTAGCCATATGTAATCAGTTTATGTTAAACTTTTACATAAATGATGACATCATATAAATATTATTTACATTATTGATATAAAATGACCATAATTATATAGTTTTTACTCACTAAGACAGTAATAAGATGCTGCATATAAAGTTGATGTAATATTTTCATATTTATAATGTGGATAACATAGAGTAGAAAGGTTTTGACAAAGCACAGGAACAGAGGTCAGAAAAACACCACTTGTAATTTCTCTGCAGCTTAGTGCAAATAACTTAGGTGCTCTACAGCAATTTTTCTGATCTCTGAAATAAGAACAGTAGCTGAGTGTTAATCCTTGGTGAATGACTTAAACAAGACTACATTTCAGTGACTGAACTATAGGATATATTTAGAGGTTTTTTTCTGTTGGATTTCTCCTTTAATTTTTCACATAATTTATTTCAATTTCTAAGTAACTACTCGGTTGACAGCTCTCAAATTTATGTTGAATTATATTTATTTTTCTGATTATATTTGAACTGGAATCCTTATCAACACAGAAAAAAAAATTCTCTCTTCGTATTGTATTTTGACACAGTTGTGTGTTTGCATGTGGCATCGTGGTATTGCAAGGTAACCAATATCTTTGTTTTCAGGGGTTTTGAGAGCAAGTTGGAAGATTCATCTTGTAGGATAGATTTAAGTTTAGTTTTGCTGCAAATGTTGGAACGCAGCTACAAAGCCGAATGTTCGGCATTCTATCCCATGTTCTGTTCCTACAAGGACTGTTTCAGGCATGGTGATGGGTGGCTTCTTATGTGATCAATAGGACATTCCATCTACACTGATCCCGCTGACAGCAGTTAAGGCTGCCTTTGAACACAAAGTGCTTTTTGGCTCAGTTCTATGGCGCCACAGTGTTTCCGTGAGGCGTAACTATTTTTCCGTGTTCATCAAACAAAACAGATACATGACAAAGCTCTATAACATGCTGTATGTTTTACACCAGTGTGCACCTGCTTTAATTCATTAGGTCTCAGCTAAACCCCATTGCTTAATCTAGATATATTCTGTACAGTAGAATGGCTATAACTGATCCCTTCCATGGTGTAGAAATTATCCCTTTTTGGAAAAGGTGGTGGACAGTGTTCATGCTCAGAGACAGAGGTGATGGCAGAGACCTACAGTCCATATTTCTACTAAGCCAGACTTTGTATCAGTGGAAGTTCAGCAGGGCTTAGCTCTGTTGGGATTCCCCAAAGTTCATGTGAGAATCTCTGCCTCAGACTGCTGGCATGGTAACATGATGACAGCTGCCACTTTAGTTGTCTTTTGAGATTTAGCCCAGGAACATTTTGAACTTAAAACCAGGAGTCTCTGCAGCTTGAGCTGAAAAGAAAGTGTCTGTAGCCAAAAGAGAAATAGATTTATATCCTTTCTGTAGACTGGGCAGCTGAGGCAGTTCACGGTATTGCCAGGAATAGCCCCAGTCCAAGTGGAACAGAAACATGGTGCTGTCAGGCAACCTGGCAGTGCTTATCCCAGTGCTCATCACCATGGCATTGTGGGACTTGGGAGGGTAAATGCACATTTGGTAGATTCCACACTTCTAGTAAACCCAGAGTGAACATATATTAGGAGTAGATGGCAGAACACCTAGCTGCCAGTTCAGCTCTATTAATCAACATACAAACACCCAAACCTTCGAGCAATTAGAAAACTTGATAGTCGTGTCTATAAATCAAAAGCAAGTAAACAATCAAAGTTCTTCCACAGTAAGAGCACCTGATAGTGACTCAGAAACAAAAAGTGAGAATAGATGGTATAGTTCCAGCCCTAATGGAGAAGGATCTGTGCCAGCTAATAATTTTCTGTTTCTTTCAGTAAATAAGGGCCAGTGTCCTGGGCTTCAGGCTGGAAAACTATTTCAAATTGAATCACCTGTATTCTGAAATTTATACACAATTAAATGGGAATTTCTTTACTTACTGACATAGTCAGTCCCACATATGTTCTTGTAATCCTTGTTGACATTAATGGGAAATATACTGCTATGTGGACATGTAAGGTAAATACAGAGTAAAAAACCTTTCTCATTTTTCCATCTTGTATGGCAGAGGTGGAAAACCGTTTCTACTGCTAGAGCCCTACATAGATTAAGACAAAAAAGTGCATCTTTTCTTCCCTTCGATATAATCTTGTCTGAATGCAGGACAATGGTTATCATGAGTCATATAAATATTTCTGCTCTCTCTGGGAAAAAGTGGAATGGCTCATTCATATCAGGCCATATTAATATATTATTCTATACCAACATATGTTGTGTTTCAACAGCAAATCTGATGCATACAAGACATGCATTACATACTTTTTATTCAGCTGAGTTTAACTGTTCCCACTGAAGTGTTTTGAAAGTGATGTTTGGATCTCTCTCTGGAGTATTTTTACTTGTTTTCCACTGGTCTTGGAAATCTTAGCCTGAAAAATAACACAAAAGAGATCTGAAAGAAAATAAATGCACCAATATTTGGGAAAGTTATAGAGGACAACAGCCTGTTTACCATTGGTCTAGGGAACAATAGCGGAATGGTCGACACAGTTCAAATTAATAAAGAGTTAAAAGAGATTACTTTAATTATTGCCAATCAGTATCAGTATATTCTAATAAAATTTGTTAATCTAGCTTGCTACATTTTTATGAAATTACAGGTTTGATTGAGGAATCTGTTTAATATAATTACACATCTCCAAGGAATTTGATTTGCTACAGAGCAAAATTTCAATGAATAGGAAGAAAGGTGTAAAATCAATGGATTAAAAAGCATAGAAAAAAGTAATTCATGAGCTTAAAAATGCAGTTGTGTATTGAGCCTCGCTGGGATGGAGTTAACTTTCCTCATGGCAGCCCTCATGGTGCTGAGCTGTGTGTTGGTAGCTGGAAAGGAGTTGGTAACTCACCAGTTGTTTGGATCCTGCTGAGCAGTGCTGGCACAGCATCAAGGCTGTCTCTGCTTTTCCCCACTGAAGGCCCATAGGCTGGGGGTGGGTGACAGGGTAAAGGGGACACAGCTGGGACAGGCAGGTGCAAACTGCCCAAAGGAATATTCCATAATATAAGATGCCACACTAAGCAATAAAAACTAAGAGGAAGAAGGTGAGGGGCATTCATTCTTAGGTGTTTTGTCTTCTGAAGCAACTGTGGGTACCAAAGTCCTGATTCCCAGGAAGAGGCCGAACATCACCTGCTGATGGAAAGTAAAAAATAAATATTTTCCACATACAACCTTTGCTTTATTTCATTAAAATACCTTTATTTCAAACCACTGGTTTTTCATCTTATTTTCTTCTTTCCTGCTGAGAACGGGGTGTGAGAGAATGGCTTAGTGGGCACGTGTCACCAGCCAAGGTCAGTGCACCCCAAGTTGTAAATGAAAATTTTTAGGAAGCAGACATCCTCTCAGGGAAACCCCAGTAAGATCCATTCTTCACTACACATGCATTAGCACAATTTGGAAAACGCAGAATTGTACTGCTAAATCTTGTGATTGAAAAAAACTCTAGGGGAAGATATAAATAATGAAGAAAATGGATTATGAAAATTTATGCACTTTGATTGCATGGAAGTGTGGCACAAGGAAATTATTTCCCAATATTGTACAATACATATTCACAGGCAAAAAAAAAAAAAAAAAAAGTCAGAAAAGTCAGTTATATGTACAGGATTCTTGGGAGCAGAGAGTGTGAAAAGGACTGAGAGGTCATGAGAGTTAATCTGATGAAAATGAGCTGCTAAAGATAACACTGTGGCAAAAAGGTTAATGAGACCACTACATGAATCCACAAGAGGATATGAGAAGTTATAGAGAGATTAAATTACTGTATTACTGGGTTTTGCACTGACCCCTCTGTATTAGAATCATTTCTGATATCCAATGAAGAGTGTTATGAAATAGGAGTAGATTTAGAGAAGGGCTATGAGAGTGATTAATGAACTGGAAAACATGTTTTATTGAAGGAGTAAATTAGGTCCATGTATTTGGTTTATCAAAGGGAAGATAGGGAGTCAATGGCTGTTTGGTGAACAAGAGGAAACAGTGCACTCTTCAACCTAACCAGCAAAATATGTCTTGAACCTTAGTTAGACAAACTAAGACTAGAAACATGAACATGTCTTTGAAACAAGAATTGTTTGGTTTTAATGCAGTTTACTAAGGAATTCTTCATCACTGGCAAATTTGAAATCAGGATTAGGTTTTATTTCTAAAAGCTAACTTCTGTTGAGATCAATCTTCTGCAGTCAGAAGCTATCTATTGACTCTGCTAAGAAAGAAATACTTTTTTATGTCTCACAGATGTATAAATATTAGATCAAAGCATAATGGAACTGGAAATGCTATATGTAAAATTTTGCTGACTTCATTTGTTTTCACTATCTCACCTCTATTACTGTCCCCTTGGTCTGATGATCTATAACAATTTATTTCAGTTTTGGTGATATGAATGCTTGTTTAAAAGGTACCTCATAAAGATATAGATATATGAGGAAATTTACTTACAAAAACATCTCCATCTACTAATTGGTACTTTTCTGTAGATTCTTAGCTTTTCTCACCATTTCAAAGATAATGAAGCTTAAGGAGAGAAGAGTAAGGAGAAACAGGAGGAAGATAATTTGAAGAAGCACATTATGAGCAGCAAAATAAACAATTGTAACAGACTCAAACCAACCAGCATAGAATCTTAAATATGTCTCATATAGTGTTGTCTACTGATGATAAACACATTTGTAGGTATGCACTTTCACTTTGAAAAATCTACAAATGTCTAATTTAATTATTTGGTCTTTGCTTTGTTTTTCACCTTATGATTTTCTTTGACTTTATTTTTCCTTTCCAGCTCTTCTCAATAATGAGAAAAATCTTTTAAAAAAAGAGACATAAAATTCCATGGGTAACATTCTTTTACAGTCGACTCAGTTGATTCCCAGTAGGGTCAGGGCAAAGGAACTTTATTTTATTATATCAAAAAAAAAATAGAAAGAGTCCCAATTCTGAAATGAACAGAAATATTTGATTAATTTAATTTTGAAGCAATGACTACTAGGATTAATTTTGCTAATTGTTCAGAAAAATAATTGACTGGACTATGGTGTTAACCTTTTTCAGATCAACAGAAAAAATCCTAATAATATAAATAAGACATGACGATGACTCTGTTAACATGGTCTGTATTAAGTTTATCTTAATGCCTTTATGGAGGCAGAAAATATTTTGAAGTGAAAACACTGAAGCATTTAGTAGCTTCTAGGAAAGTTATCATCTTTTGAAGTTAGTAATTGCCTATTTTATTACAATGTTTCAAATTACATCACCATAGAAATTCAAAATTACCCTCATGCCTTGAGGGTGGCATGGCCATGGCCTGGAGATCCAGGAAGACTTTGTTAGCTTTTCTCTATCAATGTAGTGAGTGTATTCACAGTCATTCCCATCAATCTTTCATACCCTTAATCCAGAATAAATTGTACAATGGCCATGCTCTAAGTTGTAGTTGTTTGCCTCTGAAAAAGTGGAATTGGGTTTTCTCAGAAACTGGGATCATCATCATGGAATCATCATAGAATGGCTTGGCTTGATGGAAACCTTCAACATCATCTCATTCCAACCCTTCTGCCATGGGCAGGAACATTTTCCGCTAGTCCAGGTTTCTCAGAACCTCATCCAGCCTGGCCTCAAACACTTCCAGGCATGGGACATCCACAGTATCTGAGAGATACTTGTCAGATTTCCCAGATAGTCCTAATGAGATTAAATTTGGCTTCTCATGACCTATTTCCTGAAAAATGGTCATCTGCAAATGGTGAATACTACAAATTTCTAAATGGAGGAGTTTAATGAAATCATCTGTAAATACTTATTTTTTTCTTCCACTGATGAGATCTTGCATAAATTGAAGGTTATAACTTGAGTGATTCTGCAGACCATTAATTTTCTGAAAATGCACATGAAAGTTTCTCATGCAAACGTAAAAATTCCCATCGATATCACTAGTTTATTATCAATCATGGTTGTATTCTGGGAACATAAATGTGGCATTCATTTACAACTTTCTGATACTTTGGTCCAAGAACATCATGAGCAGTACAGATGGCATTATTTGCTCCACAGCTCATCTCCTTGACATGTTCTGGATCTGTGCTCTGTTCCACTGATGGATGTCTTTCTGGAAAGGTTATGTTCTGCCAGCATATTTACAAATGCCCCTTTTGCCTTCACAATTACTGGAAATTGTTTAGTCTGGAGAACCTCTGTGCCCACTTTGGCTCAGTAGTCCTAGTCACAGAATGTAAGGAAAGGTTATGCCCTTTGCCAGTAATATGTTCCACAGATTTTTGGAACAGAGCCAAGGTAAGAAATTAGTTCTCTTTTTCTTCCTTCCTTTCCCCCCCCCCCATAAAAAATAAACCTAAAAAGTTCAAAAGACTGTGGAAAACAATCTTCATACACTGTATTCAATCTGATGATCTGCACTTTTGTCCTAGTCCTCCAGAATGTCTTCAAGACAGCAGCTTATACAAGAAAGATGAGGAAAACCAGATCAGGACAAGACAACAAACTAGGGGGAGAAAAGAAAAAAACCCCCAAACAACACTAGTATAATATAAATCAAGTTGCAACCAATTAAACTAAATTCTTTTTTCCTACCAAATTCATGTTTCTAATTCTTAATGTTCCTTATTGTGCTGTCATTCTTTTATAATGATATCAAAGACAGTACAAATCCTTTCACAGAAAACTCCAGCTTTACAGCTGCGTGTTACAAGTCTGGAAGCCAAACCTCAGTGCCTCATAGACCTCGTAGACAAAAAGGGCTATGCTTAGAAAAATCTTCTCCTTTAATAGTTGCATTTTTTTATATATAATAAACCCTGTTTTGTTCTTTGAAAAAACTTCTTGAGAAGATTGTAGCCTTGAACAAAATTTCAGACTATCTGCAACCCTGAGGATCCACTCTACTATTTCGATTTGCAAAGTCTTTCTTTTTGAAACTTAAGAAAAAGACATGAGAAGGGAAGATCCTTCCTTCCTTCCT